>OX451736.1:1451620285-1452026203 GCA_948472305.1 Vicia faba
TTCGTTGAGCACACGAGGTATCCCTTGGGAACCGTGCTGCCACCCTATCGAAGGTAGTGTCATCATTGCCTAGGGGAGCTATGCGTCGAGGAGGGAGGTTCGTGGTTCCCCGGGGTGACATTTTGTATTCCACATCATCACTATAAATAGGGTCCTTGGGCCCCAAAATGTGTTTTTCCTCTTCGCTCTTCTCCTCCTTCCTCTGTCTCTACTGCTGCTGTTTTTCATAGGACCGTCGTGCTCTCCGCCGTTGATTCTCTTCTCCGCCGCCGTATCTCTTTCCTGATTTCAAGTAAGTGTCTTATCCCTCATGTTTTTCTTCTGTGGCGTGTGATATTTTCCATTGTTTTGTACGTTAGAGACTGTGCATCTGGGATTAGCCCCAGTAGATTCATATTTTGCCTCGGCAAATCCATGTTTATGCCCGGCAAACGCATGTTTGTGCCCGGTAAATGCATAGTTTAGGTATTTGACTCGTAGTGCTGCCCGGAATCTTCATGATTCAGGGCGCCTAATTCGTGATAGTGCCTGGTAAATTCATAGTTCTAGTTTTAGGATTCATGATATCGCTCGCATGTTCATAGCCTAGGTCGACATATTCGTGGCTGGCCGGGATGTTGGCCTATTTAGGCGATCTGTAGGAAGACTTGTCGCGGTATCTGGGCGTCGGGGAGGTGACTCCATTATTTTGTTTGAAACTTTAACTTTTTAATCGTGTGTAGAGTGTGACTCGGTTGGTCGTGCCCTTCTTCCCGTCAGTTATGGAGACTGTGTGGATTTTCTCCCCAATTGACCGGCTTCCTGTGCTTTGTAGGTAACAATGGCGGATGAACCGTGTTCCTCGGGGCGCAATGAGGTGGAAGATCAAAGCACCGAGGAGAATGTGAATCTGGTCGATACCATCGATGATCCTCTGTTGGAGTGGGTGGGCGCCAAGCCCAGAGGGATTTCCTCTGCTTACAGTCGGCGCAGTCGGAGTGCGTATACTATCGTCGAGCAAGGCGGTAGTCAGCCCGACTTTCAGAAAAACTTTGTTGTCACCAGGCCGACTCTTACCGCGTGGATATGCTCGGAGTTCCCCGAGTACGGGTTCCCCATGTATGAGATCGCTTTCAAGGACCTTGGACTAAAGCTCCCCTTCAGTGATTTTCAGGTCGGGGTCTTTAGCCATCTGGAGTTGGCCTCGTTGCAGCTTCACCCCAACTCGATCGCTTTCCTCTGGGCGTTCGAACTGACGTGTCACTTTTTAAAGATTGGGGAGACCATACCTCTCTTCTTCAGAGTCTTCCATTTACAGTGCCAGTCTCGGGGAGGTAGGCACAGTTGGGTTTCCTTGAAACAGTCTAAGAGACTGTTCAGGATGTATATGGATTCTGTCCGGGGGTTCAAGGACAAATGGTACATCGTGCGGCCGGTTACCAAAACTGGTCTAGAGTCCATATACGAGGAAGAAACGGTGGTGACTAACGATCACGGGGAGGCTCTTCTAGACGACAAGGGACGCCCGATGTTGAGGCGTGTGGCCAAATTTCCTTTGCATTGGACCTCGCGTCACTACGAGCACGGGACCGGGCACTACCATACGCCCGTGGGCGAGATGAGTACCAAAGATGAGGAGGCCTATGGTACCCTCTGCAGATACGTCGATAGTTTCTTCCCTGCCCGGTGGGCCACGAGGGAGGGAAAGGATATTCTCGACGAAGATGGTTATCCGACCTTTGAGGCCCGGCCTATCGATACGAAGGCGCTCGTGGAGTGCCAGTCCTTCGGGCAGGCCAAGAACCTGCTAGGTCATTACTTTTTTCGTTTTATTTGATTTTCGTCGCTTGTTTATTTGCTCGTCACTTACTTCGGGGTTCTTTTATGCAGGTCTCATGGCTGGACGAAAGGAGAGGCTCCTGAAGCTGACACAGGATAAGAAGGTTAATAAGAGAGTGGTGCGAGCTCCTCAGGCGACGAGGATGGGCCCGCCAACTAGCCCGGGTGATGCTTCTGGAGGGTCCCCGGACGCTCAGGATGTCGAGCTACATACTGACCTGATACCAAGGAAGAGGAATCAGGTGGAGAGCCAACCGGAGGTCGGCGAGGACTCTAGTGCGGTGAGGTCCTTCGGGTTGCCCCCTGTTTTAAAGAGGAGGGTTTCTTCAAGGGATTTCCCTTGTCCGTAAGTGCTGACGAAGCTGATACCATTAGGCGGCTGAGCAAGGAGAATCGGAGAAGGCGTTTGGCCGCCAACATGGTCGGGATGGTCAAAATGGCCGAGATGGCCGTTGTGCTGGCTGAGGAGGGGGAAGATTCTGATCGCATCAAGGAGCTGGAACAAGAGAAAGCTGCCCTTAATGCGAGCTCAAGAAAGTTGAAGGATGTCCTGGAGCGCTCCGAGGAGATGTTCTGCAAGCAAGCCGAGCTGCTGGCCGCGGAGAAAGAGAACTCGGGGAAGATTGCCGAGGAGAGGGAGTACTTCCGTGAGGACCGGGAACGCTTGGAGGCTGACAACGGGCGCCTCACCAAAGAGGTCGAGGAACTAAAGGCCGCCAAGCTCCCTGCCGAGGATGAGTCGGAGGAGGCAGCTCCTTTGCGAAGTCGGTCAGAACTGGTTGCTCGCATTCAACTCCTCGAGGCAGATTGTGTCAGTGCTTTGGCGGATGGCTTTGAAGCCGCGGTTAGCCAGCTCGCTCTGTTGAATCTCGATCTGAATACCGAAGGAGTGGGTTACATGTCTCAGATCATCGACGGCCAGGTCGTGCCCCCGCCCGAGTCTCCTGTTGTTGGCGGTGATAGCTCCGGGGAAGTCTAGCTGTGAGATTCTAGTAGGGCCTGCGCGCCTTTATTGATGGTTGTTTTGGGGCCTGCGTGCCCGTTCATATTTTACTTTTTGGGCCTGCGTGCCCGTTCTTTGTAATTCCTGAACATCGCCGGCCTTCTTGGTCGGTTTATCTCTATTTGTTTTGTTGCCCACGGGCTTTTCGAATGAATGTTTGTTTCGACTTTTGATTACTTGCCCGTGTTTATGTTTTAATGTTTTTGCGCTAAAACTGGCCTAAGTTATGGCCCCGAGTCTTGCCCGTGTGTGGTTGTGACTTTGTTGGCAAATTTGCCTAAGTCTTTTGTTCGGGTCGTGCTCGTGCTCGTGCTCGGCTTTCTATACGAAGTCAATTCGCCTAAGTAACGACCTCGAGGAGAGATTCTTTTTCGACCCTTTTGGATGGTCCGACGTTCTTTGAGATTCGTCGGGCGTGCGGAGCGAAGCCGCTTGTTCTGGTGTACGACCCGGGTCGGGGTTGTTCACCTGCAGCGTGAACTACCCATCGCGAGCTGGGTGTTCTGCCCTACATGTACTTCAACGGTGGAGCTCGGTTGAGGTGTCTACGTCGGGCACTATCGTTCATGCTCGCCTGTTGAACGACGTTATGCCGTTTGGGCATAGGTCGGGCCCGTACCTTGGCCTTTCTACGGGGGTCGGACGTTTTTCCTCGTTGACCTGACGTGGGTGTCGACGACGAGGGTCCTTGGTGTTAAGGGTTTTTAACTATAGTACTGCTTTAGTTTAGCAGCGTTCCAGGTTCGTGGTAGTGGTTCTCCGTCCAGTTGCTCGAGGTAATATGCCCCGGTACCAGTGGTGTCGTGGACGCGGTAATGCCCTTCCCAGTTCGCGGATAATTTCCCTTCGCGGGCGTCTTTCTGGTTCCTTCATAACACCAGGTTGTCGATTTCGAACTCGCGTTTAATGACCTTGTCGTTGTGGCGCAGAGCCACTCGTTTTTTTAAGGTGGCTTCGCGTAGGGCCGCCCCCGATCGGATTTCCTCGACTAAGTCGAATTCGTCCCTGAGTGCCTCGTCGTTCATTTCTTCGTCGAGGGGATTCTCTGTCCGTCTGGAGGGTTCCCTGATTTCCACCGGGATGACGGCCTCGGTGCCGTATGTTAGTCGAAAGGGGGTCTCGCCCGTCGTTGAGTGGGGCGTGGTGCGGTATGCCCACAATACGCTGTACAGCTCCTCGACCCAACCCCTCTTTGCTTCGCCGAGTCGGCATTTGAGTCCCCGGAGAATGACCCTGTTCGCGGCTTCGGCTTTCCCGTTAGTTTGAGGGTGCTCGACCGAGGTGAAGTGTTGTTTTGTTCCTAGTTTGGTGACGAAGTCCTGGAACCCGTGGTCGGTGAATTGGGTGCCGTTGTCGGTCACCAGTGCTCTCGGGATTCCAAATCTGGCGAGGATGTTTCTCTTGTAGAAACGGAGGATATTGTGCGAGGTGATCTTCGCGAGAGCCTCAGCTTCTATCCATTTCGTGAAGTAATCCACGGCCACGATGAGGAATTTATTTTGGTAAGTCCCCTGCACGAAGGGGCCGAGGATATCCATGCCCTACCATGCGAACAGCCACGGAGACGACAGTATGCTCAGTTCGTGAGGGGGGGCGAGGTGCATGTCACTGTGCCTCTGGCACTTGTCACACTTCTTGACGTGTTCCTTGGTGTCCTGCTGCATCGTCGGCCAGTAATACCCCGCTCGAAGGGCTTTCCTCGCCAGGGACTTACCGCCCATGTGTTGGGTGTTGATCCCTTCGTGTATCTCCCGCAGTACCTCGGGGACTGTGGATTCATCGATGCACTTTAGGAGGGGAATGGAGAATCCCCTGCGGTACAGTTTGTGCTCGAGCACCACGTAGGAGCATGCTCGTCGTTTTGTGGTGGTCGCATCCGTTTGGTTTGAGGGGAGTTCGCCTTTCGTCAGGAAATTGTACACCGGGGTCATCCAGGACGAGGCGTCTCCTATGGCGTGGACTTCGACTGGTGTCGAGGATCTTTCGATGCTCGGGCGTGCTAAAGATTCTTTTATGACAGATTTGTTTCCGCCCTTCTTTCTCGTGCTCGCGAGTTTGGACAATATGCCTGCCCTTGTGTTTTGCTCGCGGGGGACATGTGAAATCTCTGCTCGTTCAAACTTTGTCATGTATTTTTTGACTAAGTTTAAGTATTCGGCGAGGTTGTCGTTCTTGGCTTGGTAACTCCCCTGGACTTGGGAGGCAACGAGTTGGGAGTCTGTGTAGATTTGTATTTCACGGGCTCCCAAGTCCTCCGCTAGCCTCAGTCCTGCGAGCAGGGCCTCGTATTCTGCTTGGTTGTTCGACATCGGGAAGGAGAGAGCTAACGAGTGTTTGACCACTACGCCTTCCTCGTTCTCTAGGAGGATTCCCACGCCACTTCCGGACGAGCTGGAGGCCCCGTCGACGAAGATGGTCCATTTGTGTTCCTTCCCAGCGGGTGGATCATGAGCGGTCATTTCCGCGACAAAGTTGGCTAGGGCTTGTGCTTTCAGGGATTTCCTACTCTCGTACTGAATGTCGAATTCAGAGAGCTCCAAGGACCATTTCAACATTCTGCCCGCCATGTTGGGCCGACCCAGGAGTTGCCTCACTGGTTGGTCGGTTCGCACGATGATTGTGTGGGCCAGAAAATAGTGTCTAAGTCTCCTCGCCGTGTTGACGAGGGATAGAGCTACCTTTTCTATCTGTTGGTACCTGCTTTCGGGTCCTTGTAGGGCTTTGCTCGTGAAGTAGATAGGTTTCTGTCCGTCAGTGGTCTCGCGGATGAGAGCCGCGCTGATGGCTTCGTTTGAGACGGCCAAGTATAGGAATAGTGGCTCCCCGTCGACTGGTAGAGATAATACGGGTGGTCGAGATAGATTTTGCTTCAGGTGGCGCAGTTCCCGTTCACACTCCTCGTTCCATTCGAAGGCTGCTTCTTTACGAAGGAGTTTGAAGAAGGGGAGAGCGTGCTGAGCGGACCTCGCGACGAAATGGGACAATGATGTGAGCATGTCGTTCATGACTTATATCGACTTCTTCGATGTTGGTGTCGAGAGGTCGGAGAATGCTCGACACTTGTCGGGGTTAGCTTCGATTCCTCGTTCTGTTAGGTAGAATCCGAGGAATTTTCCTGCCTTGACTCCGAACGTGCATTTCTCGGGGTTGAATCTCATTTTACTTTGTCTTGCTTGGGCAAAGACCGCCTTGAGGTGTGCTGCATGGTCGGTGTCTTCCCGGGATTTGACGATCATGTCGTCCATGTAAACCTCGAGCATGTCCCCAATTTGCTTGTGGAAAACCTTGTTCATCATGCGTTGGTAAGTTGCCCCGGTGTTTTTTAGTCCGAAGGGCATTAAATTGTAGTAATAGTTGCCCGAGCTGGTCATGAAAGTCGTGCAGTGTTTGTCTCCCATGGCCATTGGGATTTGATTATAGCCCGAGTAAGCGTCCATGAACGACAATGTTTTGTAGCCGACCGAGTTGTCGACCAGCATGTCTATGTTCGGTAAAGGGAAAGCATCTTTCGGGCAAGCCCAGTTGAGATCGGTATAGTCAACACACATCCTCCATTTTCCATTATTCTTTTTAACAAGTACAACGTTTGACAGCCAGGTGGAATACCGGGCTTCAGAAATAAAATTTTCCTCTAGGAGGTCTTTTACAGCTTTTTCAACAGCCTCTGTTTTCTCTGGAGACTGCCTACGCCTACGTTGTACTACAGCCCTAGCGGCAGGATCTATGGCGAGGTGGTGACAGGCGACCTCCGGTCGAGTCCGGGCATTTCCGCGGTGCTCCAGGCGAACAGGTCAGCATTCTCACGCAAGCAGGCCTTGATTTGCTTCCTTGCCAGGTCGGGGAGATCCTTGCCAATCTTTACTCCTTTGCTCGGGTCTGTTCCGAGGGGGACGAGCTTAAAATCCCCGTCCGGTATCGGCCGGAGTGGGACTTGCTCGCCGTTGGGAGGTTCGTCCTGGTCGAAACGGGCATCCAGAGCTATAGAGTCGACCTTTGGTGGAGCTTTCTGGACTTCTTCCTTGACAGACTCTTGCTTGTCGAGCTCCTGTCGTGTCTTTTTGGCAAGCCTTGTCCCTACGTCGACAGTGTCGCGTCCCTTAGATGCAGCGTTGAAACACCTTCGAGCAGTGGCTAGGTCTCCTTGGATAGTAGCTACCCGTGCCCTTTTGGTGTAGAATTTCATCTTCAGGTGGACGGTGGAGGGCACCGCTGTCAGTTCTGCCAGTGTTGGTCTTCCCAGGATGCAGTTGTAGAGAGACGGGCAGTCGATGACGAGGAAGCGTACTTTGACCTGCCTTGTCGCTGTTCCCTCGCCGAATGTAACCAGGAGCTCGACATATCCCCAAGGTTTGTAGGTCGAGCCGTTGAAACCCTGTAAGTCCGACCCTACATATGGCGAGAGATGTGAGTCGTCCAACTGTAGAGTTCGGAACAATTGGCTGTACATTACGTCGACGGAACTTCCTTCGTCGACGAGGATGCGATGCACATCGAAGTTGGCCATTCTTGCCCTTATCAGTAAAGGGATGACCGCGTTGGGGGCTCCCCCGGGGAGCTCTTCTAGATAGAAGGTGATGGGTTCTGACCTGCCCTTCACCCTTTCAAATGTCACTGTTTGCAGGGGTGTCGCATCGACCAGCTCATCCAGCTTCCTCTTTGCCGAATTAATGGTTAAGTCGTTGAATCCTCCGCCGTTGATGACCATGGAGGAGGGGAAATATTCCCACCTGCTGTGTGTTGTGAGCGGCTCCTGCAGGTGTTCGGGGACGTCGAAGTCCTCGGGTTTGGTCACGGAGAAGGCGGTCTGGATGGGGACCGACTCGTCAGATGGTCGGGCGTCTTCCTCCGACTCTCCTGTCTCCCGGGCGTCACGGCGAGGAGCGTCGTTTCGCCGGTATTGTGCAAGCCTTCCTCCCTTGATGAGGGTTTTGATGGCATCCTTGAGGTGGACGCAATCCTCAGTCAGATGACCATGGCTCCTATGGTACTGGCAATATTTGTTCTTGTCCGCTCCGGGCTTGGCGGGAGCGGGTCGGGGACGTTTGACGCCGCCGTCCTTGAAGTCTGTACTGGCACACTCTGCCAAGATGCGCTCGCGGGAAGCTGTGAGCGGAGTGTACTCGGTAAAAGGCCCCGAGGGTCCCCGTTTCTCTCGGACTTCCCGGGGTCTGTCTTCTTTTCTTTTCTCCCCGGTTCGTCGATGAGGAGGAGCTTCCAGGCGCGAGTCCTGGGGTCTCGGGCTCTGTTGGCCGCTTCTCTCTCCTCATAGTCCATGTATGCCTGGGCCTTTTCGAGGAGGGCATCGAATGTTCTGGGTGGCTCGATGCCCACGGCCTTTCTGAATTTCGTGCTGGGGAGGAGACCCCTCTCCAACAGATATCTCTTCATATGGTCTGTGCAAGGGACCTATATGGCTTCACGGTTGAAGCGATTGATGAACTCTCTCAAGGTTTCATCCTGTCTCTGGATGATGGCCTCGAGAGCCGCCTCGGTCTTCGGGTGTCGACGAGATGCCGTGAATGAACTGATGAATTGGTTCTTTAGGTTTCGCCACGAGGTGATTGACCCTGGGGCGACTCCTTTGTACCAGTCCATTGCTGCCTTCCTAAGGGCCGTGGGGAACAGCCGACATTTGATGGGCCCCCCGACATTGTGATAATGCAGCATAGCCTCGAACCCGTCTATATGGTCGACCGGGTCCGCGACTCCATCGTATTCCTTCAATTGTGGGGGCTTCTCCATGCCCGGGGGGATGGGCGTCTCCATTATAGCTTGCGACAGGGGACCGCGGGGGTCGTCCTCGTCGCTCCGCTCTGGGGACAAAGATGGGGACCTGTAATATTGTCGGGCACGACGGTCCTGGTTGTGCTGGGTATCTCTTGAGCGTGGTGCCCGCTGGGTTGTCCTTCCACGCCCTTCTCCGAAGTGTCTTCTCTCCTGTCTCACGGGGGCGCGGCCACGTCCTCCGGCTTCGATGATGGGTTGCCTCTCCAAAGGGGGTCGTTTCCCCGATGGGCGGGGCGACGGACTTCGAGAGGTATCTTTGTAATGTCTCCGCGGGGGAGACGGGAGATGAACTTCAGTCACTCGAGGAGGTAGAGTCTGGGGCCTCCGGTGCCTCCTTGGGGGTCTTCGTTCGTCTTCAAGTGCCCTCAATCTTTCCCCTTGGGCGAAGATGAGGTAATTTGTCTGATTGATCGCTGCGAACAACGCTCGGGTTGTGGAATCCGCCCCGGCGAGGACAGGGACTTCCTGAAACTTGGCAGCCCGATAGTTCGCGAGAGCCGCATCGTCCTCTTCGAGTGGCGGAGGGACCGATGTGGACAACGCGGTAGCTCCGTCGCGGTGGATTGAAGGCCCTGGGGCAGTTGACATAGGGGTGGTGTTGTGACCGGGGTTACCAGCGTTATCCAGGTGTCCATTTTTATCCGCGAGGCCGTGGTTGGTATCGACGGCGCGGATATTTTGCTCATCACGAACTTGGTCAGCCATGACGGTGGTAGTTGAGTTGAGCTTTGATCTTTGAGTTGTTACAAGACGGGGAAGCTAGTTCCCACAGACGGCGCCACTGATCTTACCGGATCAGACTTGGACTGTCACGACTGGCTCCGAGCTGAAGTTGAACGAGATGGAGGGGGGGGGGGTACCTGCAGGGCACTCTGATGCTAAAGTGAGTGAGAGTACGAGCAGGCAAAAAGTATGAGTATGGGTAAGAGAATGAATACCTGACCCTTTGGAAACAGAGGGTATTTATAGCCCCCAGCGTTGGGCCAAGGTTCCTTCATTGGGTCGGGCAGGTTTGGCCTAATGAAGGAACTGCCAGGTTCTACGTGTGTAGTGGAGACCCGCGCGTGGTCTCCTTCCTGGGTGTTCTACGAGAAGTACGGACAGACGGGGACGCGGTCTTTTCGGAATTCAGGTGATGGTGTAATGGTCATTGTCTGCCCTACGAGGAGTGCTCGAGCTGGACTGCATGAAGTCGAGGATGTCGTGGACACGGCTGTAGCTTCTTGGTCGGTGCGACCCCCTGCAAGGCCGTTTGGATTGGGCCTTCATCCTTGCTTTTGGGCCAGCCTGGCCCAGTCCAGAATAATTATTATTATTGTTATTGTTATTGTTATTATTATTATTATTGTTATTATTATTATTGTTATTATTTTTATTATTGTTATTATTAATGTTATTATTATTGTTATTATTATTGTTATTATTGTTAATATTATCATTGTTATTATTATTGTTATTATTATTATTTTTAATATTGTTGTTATTATTGTTATTATTATTATTGTTATTATTATTGTTATTAGTATTGTTATTATTATTGTTATTATTGTTATTATTATTATTGTTATTATTGTTATTATTATTATTATTGTTATTATTGTTATTATTGTTATTATTATTATTGTTATTATTGTTATTATTATTATTGTTATTATTATTATTATTATTGTTATTGTTATTATTATTGTTATTATTATTGTTATTATTGTTATTATTGTTATTATTGTTATTATTATTATTTTTATTATTATTATTATTATTATTATTATTGTTATTATTATTATTATTATTATTGTTATTATTGTTATTATTATTGTTGTTATTATTGTTATTATTATTATTATTATTATTATTATTATTATTATTATTATTATTATTATTATTGTTATTATTATTGTTGTTATTATTGTTATTATTATTATTATTGTTATTATTATTATTGTTATTATTGTTATTATTTTTATTGTTATTATTATTATTATTATTATTATTATTATTATTGTTATTATTATTGTTGTTATTATTGTTATTATTATTATTATTATTGTTATTATTGTTATTATTATTATTATTATTATTATTGTTATTATTATTATTATTATTATTATTATTATTATTATTATTGTTATTGTTATTATTGTTATTGTTATTATTATTATTATTGTTATTATTGTTATTATTATTGTTATTATTGCTATTATTGTTGTTATTATTCTTATTATTATTGTTGTTATTATTGTTATTATTATTATTGTTATTATTGTTATTGTTATTATTATTATTATTGTTATTATTGTTATTATTATTGTTGTTATTATTGTTATTATTGTTATTGTTATTATTGTTATTGTTATTATTGTTATTATTGTTATTATTATTGTTTTTATTGTTATTACTATTATTATTATTATTATTATTATTATTATTATTATTGTTATTATTGTCATTATTGTTATTAATAAAGCATGGTGACGACTCTTGCTTTTGTGAGTCAAGTTAATCAATAGCTTGATCTCTGATTATTACCGCTACACATGTTATATATAATCTTGAAAACTATCCATGCGTACAATTAAGGTTACCATTTCCTCAGTTAATCTTGTTGCCCAACGCTTATTTCTTTCCTCATATTCCTGCTGCTGAGTTTGCATGGCCAACATAAATTGTATCATTGCATTTTGATTATTCTACATAGCCCGCACTCTTTCATCTTGTTGTTCAGTATCCCCTTGTTCCATTTCTTGCTCCATTCCATCAGCTTGGACAGTCCCTTGGTCGTTTCATGCATTATCTCGAGGTGCGGGAGCATCAAGGTCATAAAGGCACTTATCCATGGTTGTAATATCAGTAAGTGCAATGTTTGGCAAAATAACACTAGGGACAACCCTGTTATAAACCATAAGGTTGTACCTACCATCTCCTCTAACTTTAATCAAGTGGCCAGCCCGACAATTAACGATGACAATGAAATTGGGCGGTAATGGTGGTAGATTTGCAAGCTTGTCTTTAAGGCGAATGCCAACGGCTATAAAGGTGACTAGCCCGCCAATGCAGAAAGGCGTGGATCCTCTTGCACACAAAAGACTAGATATGTGATAGAAGGAACGTGCTCGCATTGATCAATTAGTTTGGAGTGAAGGTACAATGGAGGAGGAACAATTCTTTATAATTAACTTTATTGTTGTTAATCCTCCCAAAAATAGTGTTGGAGATGACACAGTGAAAATACCTGATAGCGGGATTATGAATGGATGAAGCATAAAGTCCCTCCCAACTGTTTGGTTCCTCATTAGAGAGATCTTTCCAAACCTTGAAATTCGTAGATGCCCAATATTAGTCTGTAGGGATACGGTGGTGTATCACTCCCTCATGAGGGAAACGGAAAAATTCACTCAGAGTAGATTGACTTATAGAATATTCATCGTTGAACATTCTAAAAGTAGCTTAGTCAGATAAGTGCTGGCTTTCGTTGCTCGGCGGGTTGTATGAGAACGAGCTTAAAAATTCCAAAGTCAGCGACTCATACGTTGGAAGATTTTGTGTGTAGATGAATGCTAAGTTATAGTTTCGGAATAACCACCGCACACTATCGAGCAATCATAATTTTCGCAAGCACTCAGTATCAACATACCGTGTAGGGACTATGGAGCATTGATAAAATTTGAGATATTGTGCCCTTTGGTTCTCTCTGGCTTTTCCATTACGAAAAGTAATTCCGGAAAGGTCTGGCTTTGGTCTTGAACTTCTGCATGCCATTGTTGAAACAAGGATGAAAGATTGGTAGGAGTTTGTGTGAGAAGTTGGGGGTTTGGAATGGAAGTGGGTTTGGAGATAGTTTATGTAGAGAAATATAATGAGGGTAATAAGTGAGGATTAATGAATTTTGATGACAATGATAATGAGGGAAGTGAAATAGGCGCAGGTTCAATGTAGTTAAGGTGGAGGTTTGAAGAAAATGTGAAGAAGAATGGTGGATTGAGGGTTTCTGTTTTAAAATTTCGTTTCCCAGACTTCCCATATATTTCAAACATTAAACTCATATATTTTTCAATACTTGCAAGCATGTTGTGTGTGTGTGTATATATATATATATATATATATATATATATATATATATATATATATATATATATATATATATATATATATATATATATATATATATATATATATATATATATATATATATATATATATATATATATATATATATATATATATATATATATATGAACATGATAATAATAGTGCATTAAATGAAAAGCAATGTAACGTAAATTCCATAAATAAATGAATGAGAAACTAAACAAAATATAACTGAAAAGAAAATAAATAAAAATTGTACTTAACAAATTGAAATAGAAAATAATGGTAAAAATTGTACTTAACAAATTGAAATAGAAAATAATGAATATTATGATCTAATAAGTCTTCTCCCCACACTTAAACCATATATAGTCCTCAATTTTTAAATGTGAAAAGAAGATATGCAGTAAGTCTGAAAAATTAGACACTTCGATTGTTAAGAAGAGAAGCAGAGTAGATATGCTGGTAAAGATGGTTCTACTATTCTACTACTACATCCATGAAAGAATGGAAGTCGGTCCTCAAAATAATAAGCTCATTCCTCAACAAATCAAGCACGGATTATAAAGCATTTATAGCTTCCATGTGATCAAATACGGGAGGTGGAGTAGCAACTGGCGTGAGGGAGGTGTTTGAGTCAACCTGATTGGGAGAAGGAGAATGATGGTAAAAGGAGGGGTTTCATGGTCAGTCTCCTCATCAGACAGGAAGGAGTCAAGGTGGTCATAAATCATGGGTGTCTCCGGAGTAGGTGGTGGTTAAATGTGTGGTTCGGCCCAATCATATAACTAGTTGTCATGTCATGCACACTAGTCCTAGGGTCAGGCAGGGTAAAAGGGGGCATTAAATAATTGTTAATGAGCAATTCAAAGTTACCCGAACCTAGGTTTCTAATTATTCCCCTATTGAAAGAAAATTTATATTCATTGGTTGAAATATTCCTAGAGGGACAAGGTTTACCAGTTGTAATACGGTGGGAGAACTGACTTGGGTGTTTTGCGTTTTATCGCAAATGTTGCGGTTAGCAAGAGTCACCACCGACTTTTTTTATCCAAAAGGAAAGGCTGAAAAGAACAGGAAAGACCTTTGAGATTGTTTCTTGAGTTCGGTGGGTAGATCATGAAAAGGGAAGGTGTTAACACCCTTTTCATCCGTAGTCATCTATGGGCTCTTAGTTGATTGATAGATCACTTGCTTTTGTTTGAAAATGTGCTTTGTGTGGTTTTTGAAAGTATTTTGAAAAGGCGCCATCGTTTAGGAAAACTTTGTAATAGTTCTCGTTCGTAAGAATGTATACAAAGTGTTAATCTTTTGAAAATGTTTCAAGTTTGGAAAATGTTTTGAAAGTGTTTTTGAAAGTGTTGGTGTTTGTTTTGAAAATAAGCAAGAGTGTTTGATTTGAAATTGAGCAAGTAAATATGAACAATCTACCTACTCAAAAGTCTTAGTTCATTTCTTCCTTTCCTTTGATATTGTTATCTTACCATTGATTTCGTAAGAAGCGATATCTTTGGATGTAAAGGGACGGGCGTGGGTCATCGTATAGCCATGATAGCAATGTTATGAAATATCTTAGCAATTCTCTTTGAGGGACTAAGATCATTTTGAAAGGCAACATTTGATAGCGTCATCGAGGGACTATGATCTTGTATTTTGATTTCTTTTTACCAAGATATTCCACATGCGTAACATGACCATTTTTGTAAGGCAACAAAGTGGAATTACCCTAAGGGTGAAAGTGTGCAAGTGTGTTGATTTACATGCTTGTTTATCTTGAATTAGGGTTTGCTAACTTGTTGATTTTATCTTTCCATACAAACCCTAATTTACTAGCACTTATATAGAGCAATAAATTGCGGAAAACAAAAATACTAAGCTATTACATCATTAGGGGAGGGGTGTACAAATTTACAAATGGGGATTTGCAAGAAAATTAAATCTAATTAACTATTACAACCATATTGAATAAATGTACAAGAATTGAACAAATAATATACAAATGCAAATGGATAAAGAAATGATTTTAGTGTTTCGATTTTTATGAAATGGTTTTAACCTAAACCTAATTAATGAAAAATAAATAAAAACAACTTAAACTCATTAAGAAAAGAAATTACCTTGAAAAGGATTTTTTAGGGTTTTCTTATGAAAAGGATTTTAAACTAATAAAAATAAAATGAAAGTTAATCAATTAAAATAAACCTAAGTTCTAAATTAATTTTAATTAAGAAAATAAAATAATATAATAATTAAACCTAATTATCTAAATATTAATTAAAAAATAAGGAAATTAAATTTATTATGAAAATATTTTTAGTCTTTTTGTTTTATAAAGAAAAATAAAAAAGTATAAGCATTTTTCAAGTATGAAAATAAATAAATAAAATATTTTTTGGATTTTTATTAATGAATAATAATAATGATAATAATAATAATAAAAATAATAAAACGTAATATGAAAATGAAAATAAATAAAAAAATAAAAAAAAGAAAATGAAATGATAAAATAAGAGTCAGGGGTATGAACATAACCAAGGACTAGCAAAAAGAAGAATAAAACAGCCAGGCCCAATGTTGGAGGCCCAGCGCTGCAAACAGAAAAAAGAAGAAGTGAATAACATGAAAAATGCACAAAAGGGTATCACTGGGGCTCAAACCCAGGTCCATAAGGTGACAAGCGCACGCTTTAACCACTGGGGTGGTGATACATCCGTTAACTTAAATAAAACAACAAATATATAATATAAGTTTTTCCCTGAATGTACTTCATCTTCAACCTCCAGCCAAAGGATATGTAACTTATTCATTTCTCATCCATTCATAAAACTTCCAACATCAAACTTGTTAGAAATTTCCTCACGATTCTGAATATGTAAATAACTTAAGTTAATTCTCAAAGATGAGCATGAATTTCTAAAAGTACCAAATTTTTACCTAAATATTTTAAGAGGTTCAAACTCAAAATTCTCCATACTCAAGCAACATAAATGAAATTTATGGACATGTATAGTTTCAGAGCAATGATGTCTACATTTCATCTTCACAAATGCAAGCCTAACAATGCCTAAATAATGAGATAGATGTTCAATAAAAATACTTCAAAACAGGAAATTGTGAAATGAGTTTGAGCTTTATTCAAGTGATGGTGATGATCAGGTTAACTTCCTTGAACTTCTAGGAAGCTAATGCAATAGCTGACTTGAACTGAGAGTGGCTAGAATGGTCTGGAGAAGTCCAACTGTAATGCTTTGTTTTTGGCTATGGAAGTTGATGAAGATGATGTTACAGTCTGCAAACAGGGACAAGGATGGTTTGTATTTGATGTGAGTAAGCTTTTGAAACTAAAAGGCCAAGAAATGCATGAGTGGTTTTGAAGATTGAAGTTCAAAGTCGGAAATGACACAAAAATGGAGGTTTTGTGCAATCTGAGTTGTCAGAGAGTTTTAAGTGTGTTTTTAATTGTGTGTTATCTTACAAATAACTTGTATAGTTATATCAAAGAGGTTAGAGCACTTAAGGTGGTCAGAAGTACAAGATATAGAGTTATGGCTATGTTACTTGATTTTGAAGAAAAGTGGGAAAATAAGTTTCAATGTATTGTAGTACAAGAATGGCCTGAGTTTATGGGAACCTCTAGACATGTTGCTTTTCCCTTTAACATTGCTTGTGTTCAGAGAGAAGAAGTTAGGAGCTCTATGCATTGACTTTGTGATTAAAGTCACTTTTCCAAAATGGAAGTCTGAACTTTGTTCCATTAATGGAATAATCACTTGGACAATGACTCAAACACTTGGATCATAGCTCAAATAGTTGTGTAATTTTCTGATTATGGATAGATTTAGAGGTTAGAAGCCTGTAAAGTAAGATTTATGCAGCATGGGCTTGAGATTTGAATTCTTGTTCATCATGGAAATGACCTATAATTCAAGAATGAATGTCCAACTTCTTGTCTTCGATTCTCTTTGCTCAAACATGATCTCAATGAGTTCTTGAACATTTTGGAAAGCTTGTAACATACTCTACAACATCTATGTTGGACATTTTTTAAAATTCCTCTTGGAACTATGTGCCATGAAGTTAGGTCAAAATCCTGCCTAAACTAGGGCAAAATTTTAATAAGTTTCCAAGTTTCATGAACATGTATTCACAAAATCATAACTTGAAATCCATACATTTCTAGGAGAAGTTATGTTCTACGATGTTTTAGATCTCATTGAGATCTACAACTTTCATGTTGGAAGTTTCCTTTGAATCATCTTGCATCATGATGAAAATTTTGCTCAAAGTTATGAAAAAATATGAAATTTCCAACACTTAGAAAATTTTCTAATTTTAGAAATTTTGACTTTTCAAAATGAAATCTTGACTTTTTGATTTCATGATGAACAATTTCATATTTTGACGTGTTTTGATGAATTGTGATCTTTGACACTTGATTTTGACCAAAAAGTTAAAGTTTGACTTTTCAATGTATAGTTGACTTTTGATCAGTTGACTGAAAATTCATTTGTCAATCAATTGACCTTGAGCAATATTTTGAGCCATTCCATTAGTTCAAAATGATGCATTTGAATCCTTGAGATCATGTTTCAAACCAATAAGTCATTTGCTTGGTCAAAAATCAGAAATTGCACATTCCTAGTCAGAACCCTAATTTTGACCAGTTTGCCCTTTTGATGATCTTATCAAATTTCTTGAGGAATTGTGATCCAAACTTGATAAAGTGACATATATAGGTTCATGATGTTGATATGGATAAAAATTATGAATTTTGACTGCAAATTGACCATAATTGACTTTTTCCCCAATACAATTGATTTTTAGGTCAACTGATCAATTGATTGAGCAAAAATATGATCCAAGACTTGAAACTTGACATGAGAAATCTTGAGGGTCCAAAATGATCCATGAAAGTCATATGAGGTATTAAAAGTTCAATTTTCCTTATGCAATCTCAAACCCTAATTTTCAGTCATCAGTGCTAGATGAGGTGTCTTGAGCTGATCAACCCTATGCAGTCTTGAATCCAAGGAGATCTTGTGAGAGATTACTTGATAAATGAGAGGGCAAATTTTGAGGTACAACACCAGTGGTTGTCTTAAGCCGATATCATCTGCTATCATGGTTACTAAGCCACCTATCAAGATTGGTTCATGGACGACTCTCGCAAGATGGTGAAAGTTGGCTATCATAAAGGTAGCTCCGTTTATGGGATGATTTTGCAAAGTACAGAACATAATGAAAATCTGGGCTCTAGATACCGTGGTTATATTTTCTGGCTAACCAAAGAGGGTGTGGGCTAGGATTTAATGAAAATATCTTAAAGCTGGGTTATGAATGTTTTATGAGTTCATGTCATCGGGTTCAGGGTTACCTATACATGTAATACCCCCAGAAATAGTCTAGCTCACCCACATTGAAAAGTTCTTCTTGGATCACTGTGAATGCATCTAGATCGTGTGGAAATCTTAATAGTTCTTCCATCTCCCTATGGGTATAGGTGTATTCAATATTAAGCAACCTAAACCTAATTAGTCCTCTATTAAACCCTAGACCATGGTTAGGTTTGTAGACAAGAGAGCTTAAAAACTCTAGGGTCAATCTACGGTAGGAACTAAACCTTCTTCTTAGGGCAGATGTATCCCAGTTAATTAGGCTTAATAGGAACAAGACTTTGTCTCAGATTCCTAATGTAATCATAGCAGGTATGTCAGGGTACACACTCAATCCTAACTCCCTATCAGATAAAGACTCAAACCACCTCTGCTGATTTCTTCCTCTAAAAAGAATGCCCATAGTATCAACCAGATTCATCGTGGTTAGTGCAATTAGCTACTAGTAAAGTTAGCCTGAAATAGGTTGGCAATTAGCATTAAGTTAGTAGTAAGTAATATTAGAGAAACAATACTGCATATTTTATAAAATTAGAAATAAGAAATAAAAAAATAGGAAAATAAAAGAAAAAACAACAAAAAATAATCAAAGCAAAAAGAAAAAGACTAAAAAGTGGGTTGTCTCTCAATAAGGGTTTTTTTTAAAGTCGTAAGCTCGACATAACATAGTGATAAGTCTAATGAATGGGGTGGCAGCACATCTAGCCTAAATGTTGTGTAATATTCCTTATTATCGATGTTATGATAATGTTTTAAACATTGTCAGTTTACAATGAAAGATTCACTACACATTCCCTTAAGTTCTATTGCACCATTTTCAAAACCCTTAGTGACTTCGAAGGGACCAGACCATCTAGAGCAAAGTTTTCCCGGAAATAGTTTAAGTCTAGAATTAAATAGGATAACTATATCACCTTCATTGAATTCTTTTCTAGATATTCGTTTATTGTGCCACTTTTTAGTCCTCTCCTTATAAATTTGAGCATTCTCATAAGTGTCTAGTCTAAGTTCTTCTAGTTTGTGGATATCTAAGATTCTTTTCTCACCCGCGCAGTGTAATTTAAATTAAGGGTCTTAATTGCCCAATAAGCTTTATGTTCAATTTCTACCGGCAGATGACATGATATCCCATAGACTAATTTAAATGGCATGGTTATGATCGGATTTTTGTATACTATCCTATATGCCCATAGAGCCTCGTGTAACTTAGATGACCAATCTTTCCTAGAGGTTGCTACCATTTTTTATAATATTTGCTTAATATCTTTGTTGGAGACCTCTACTTGCCCACTTGTTTGTTAATGATAAGGTGTTGCGACACGATGTATGACTCCATACTTTGCTAATAATTTTTCTAAGATTTTAGAAATGAAATGGGAGCTACCGTCACTGATGATGAGTCTCGGAACACCGAATCTCAGAAAGATTATCTTCTTGAAAAGCCTGGCTACTACTCGTGCGTCATTTGTTGGAGAGGCTACAATCTCGATCCATTTTTGAAATGTAGTCGACACCAACTAGTATATAGTGATTTCCAAAGGAAGACGTGAAGGGTCCCATGATATCAATTCCCCATACGCAAAGACTTCCACTTCAAGAATGCCTTTTTAAGGCATCTCATCGCGTCTAGAGATGTTTCCAGTGCATTGGCATTGGTCGTAATTTTTAATCGTGATATGGATATCTTTCCACATATTAGGCCAATAGAGGCCAGCTTGTAATATTTTAGTGCAAGTCTTTCAAGTACTCGCATGTCCTCCATAGGGAGCAGCATGACAGTGGAAAATTATGTTTTCAATTTCATTTTTGGGAACACATCGAAGGAAAATACCACTGGCTCCTCTCTTGAAAAGAAAAGGCTCATCCCAATAATAATGTTTAAGGTCATAAAAGAATTTCTTCTTTTGTTGATAAGACACATCAGGTGGAAGCACTCCAGCAGCCAAGTAGTTGACAAAATCGACAAATAATGGCAGTATGGTTTTAGTGTAGACTGCTTCCATAATTTCATTTGTGTTCATGTCTTCATAAGTTACTGGGTACTCTGTTGTAATACTTTGTAATTCTAATTGGGCTACAAAGCATTCATAAGGAAAATCATCATTGATTGGTACATGATCTGGTTTGATGCCTTCTATTCTGGATAGGTGGTCAGCAACTACATTCTCAGTGCTTCTCTTGCCTTTGATTTCTAATTGGAATTCTTGTAGAAGTAATATCCACCTTAGTAATCTTAGTTTGGCGTCTTTCTTACTTAAGAGGTACTGGATTGCAGTGTGATCGGTATAGAAAATTATTCGTGCTCCTACTAAGTAAGAACATAATTTATATAAAGAAAACACAACAGCTAACAATCCTTTTTTAGTGGTGGCGTAATTTGTATGTTCAGGATCTAAGGTTCTACTTGCATAGTAGATTGCATGAAGCTTTTTATCCTTTCTTTGTCCTAGAACTGCGCCTACGGCATAGTCATTGGGATCACGCATTATTTTAAATAGTTCATTCCAATCAGGAGGTTGCATAATAGGTGCTGAAATTAATGCCTTTTTAAGGGTTGTAAACGCGTCCAAACACTTGTCGGTGAAAATGAACTCAACATATTTCATTAGCAGTTTGGTTAGAGGTTTGGTTATTTTGGAGATGTCTTTAATGAAACGTCGATAAAAACTAGTGTGTCCTAGAAAACTTCTTATTTCTCTAACAGTTTTAGGTGGTTGAAGATTTTATATTACTTCGATCTTCGCTTTATCTACTTCAATTCCCCTATCGGATACTTTGTTCCCTAATACAATTCCTTGTCGGACCATGAAGTGGCATTTTCCCCTGTTTAGCAGGAGGTTTACACTTAGGCATCTTTTTAGTACCATTTCAAGGTTCAATAGACATCCTTCAAAACTTTCTCTGTAGACGGAGAAGTGATCCATAAAAACTTCCATTATACCATCTAGAAAATTAGAGAAGATGGACATCATACATCTCTAGAATGTCGTAGGGGCATTACATAACCCGAATGGAATTCGTCGATAGGCGAACGTACCATAAGGACAAGTGAAAGTTGTCTTTTATTGGTCGTCAGGATGGATAGCAATTTGGAAAAATACAGAATGGTTGTCTAAATAGCATAAGTGGGAGTGTTTAGCTAGTCGTTTAAGCATTTGATCAATGAAAGGTAAAGAAAAGTGATATGTATGAGTGGCTTTATTTAACTTTCTATAGTCGATGCACATTCTCCACCTGGTGTGAAGTCGTTGCGCTACAGATTCTCCTTTAGTGTTGTTTACAACTGTAACACCTCCTTTCTTTGGTATGACACATACTGGGCTAACCCATTTACTGTCGGATATTGGATATATGATTCCCGCTTCTAATATCTTTTCTACTTCCTTTTTTACTACATTGCTCAAAATAGGATTGATCCTTATTTGATGTTCCTTAGAGGTTTTGCAGTCTTTTTCCAGCATTATACGGTGCATGCAGATAGAAGGGCTTATTCCTTTTAGATCTGAGATGTTATATCCTAAAGCAGTTGGGTATTTTCTTTGGACATGTAATAATTGTTTAGTTTCTATTTGTCCTAGGTCTACATTGACTATAAATGGTCGTTCAAGTTCTTTATCTAGGAATTCATACCTCAGGTCTTTGGGTAGTGTCTTGAGTTTTATGGCTGGCTTCTTTGGACAAGGTATAGGATCAGAAGTTAGAGCTAGGCATTCACTCAGATTTTCATCTTGATATTCAGGGCACCAATTATCATCTTCGAGAATTGGAGGTATAGGAATCTTCAATACCTCCGAATAGGTGGTTTGTTGTTTCTCTAATTCTTTTATGCATTTATCGATTTCATCTAAGAAACAGCATGAGTCGTCGATGGCTGGTGCCTTAAAGAATTTAGACAAGATGAATTCAACTTATTCTTCTCCCACTTTGAAAGTCATTTTTCCATTTTTAACATCTATGATGGCTCATGCAATGGCTAGGAATGGTCTACCTAATATAATAGGAATATTGGAGTCTTCTTTAATTTCCATAATTATGAAATCAGTGGGGATATAGAATTATCCTATACATACAAGAACATTTTATAACATACCTAAAGGAAATTTCACTGATCGATCTGCTAATTGTACGGACATTCTTATTGGTCTTAGCTCTCCCATGTTGAGTTTCTTGCAAATTGATAAGGGTATTAGACTAATACTAGCTCCTAAATCGTATAGTGCTTTGTCTATGACAAATTTTCCAATTACGCAAGGTATGGAAATACTGCCTGGGTCTTTAAGTTTAGGAGGCATGTTGTCTCTGATTATAGCAATGCATTCAGTAGTGAGTAATATAGTTTTATTATCCTCAAGCTTTTTCTTATTGGATAAGATTTATTTAAGAAATTTAGTGTAGGAGGGCATTTGTGCGATAACTTCTGTAAAAGGTATGGTAATGTTAAGTTGTTTCAGAAGTTTAACGAATTTCTTGAATTGCCTTACATTTTTAGACTTAGTAAATCTTTGAGGATATGGAATAGGTGGTTTATAGGGTGGCGGAGGCACATAAGGTTCTTCTTTTTCCACGGTCTCTTCATAACCTTCTTTTTATACTTCCTTCGGTTCAACTTCCTTCTCATCTTCCCTTTCCATATTTTTGGTACATGGATGGTTTCTCGACTCTAGATTCAGTTGGTCCGTCTAGTTCTATCCCACTGAAGTGTTATGGCATTAGCATATCCCTTTGGATATGGTTGGGGTTGTCCAGGAAAATTTCCAGCTGTAGCTGCTTGCTGTTGAGCCACTTGGGAGATTTGTGTTTCTAACATTTTGTTGTGTGTGGCGAGAGTATCAATCTTATTCGTCAGTTTCTTAATTTGCTCATTGGTGTGAATATTTTGATTCATGAAATCCTTATTAGTTTAAGCTTGGGTGGCTACAAAGTTTTCTATCATTATTTCAATGTTGGACTTCCTAGGGATATTCAGAATAGTTGAGACATTTTTGGTGGATTTCTGAAATCCTGTTGGTGTAGTAGGAGCTTTCCCTAGTGTGTACAAAGCGTTGTTGATTTTGTATGAGAAGTTTGGATGGTAATTCCAAGCGGGGTTATAGTTATTGCGATAGGTGTTTCCTTGAGCATAATTTACTTGATCAACTGGTACTCCTATTAAGAGTGGACATTCTGGTGCAGCATGTGCGTGAAGTCCGAATAAGTCATAGGTTGGAGCTACTGCATCCACGCTGGCTGCAGGAGTTGTGGTCAAGCTTTCTATTTGTTGGGTAAGGGCTTCTACCTTGGCATTAACTTGGTCTAAGCTACTAACTTCATGCATACCGCCTTTCGTTTGTGGTTTCTCCATCATGGTTCTATCGCTTCCCCACTAATAGTGATTTATGGCCATACTTTCAATAAGTTGATAGGTATCATGGTACAATTTATCCATCAGTGCACTACCACCGGCTGCATCAATCGTTAGTCTTGTGTTGTACAAGAGATCATTGTAAAAGGTGTGGATGATCAACCATTCTTCTATACCGTGATACAGACAAAGTCACAACATGTCTTTGTATCTTTCCCATGATTCAAAAAGAGATTCGCTTTCCTTTTGTTTAAAACCGTTGATATTGGCTCTTAGCATAGTTGTTTTACTCGGTGGAAAATATTGCGTTAGGAAAACTTTCTTCAATTTGTTCCATGTGGTAACAGAGTTGGATGGTAGAGACTGGAGCCATGCTCTAGCTCTATCTCGTAATGAGAAAGGGAAAAAGATGAATTCTTATTGCTTCAAGGCTGACACCATTTGCTTTCATTGTGTCTGTGTACTGCACAAACATAGACAAATGAAGATTTGGTTCGTCCGTAGGACATCCTGAAAATTGGTTTTGTTGGAATTATAAAATATGAGCTAATTATAAAATTTAGGTGTTTGGGTTTAATCGGGAATTAAATAAAATCTAATAATTAATAACGGGACACCGGTATGTACTTTATTAACTTCAGGGATTCAATAAGTCATTGACATTTATTTTCAGTATTAAAACATTGTTTCAGTAGAAACTATTCATTTAAAAACCCTCGTCTCACACTTTCGTTCTATCGATTCAGGTCATATTATTAAACTCAAATGAGCGCCCTCGTTGTTTCATTTAAAATTCAAAAGTATTTTTTGAAAACAAATAGAGTCCAATTAATTTTAAATTGCTCTCATTGTTTTTAAAATTAATGTTTAATAACCACTATCTGGTTAAAACCTCAAACTCTCGCTCTGTTGATTTTAACCTTAGACTGTCTATTACTCTCATACAAAAATAATTAAATATCCAAATTGGAAATTAAAACTAGAAAAGTGCTTTTGTAAAATATTAATGACAATTATTATCGAACCCCTTCGGTTTAAGATTTACATACCGGTATTAGGGAATTTAGCTACACATAATTTATTGTAGGATAACATAAAATCAAAACATAAATCTAACTACGCATGCATGGTAAGAAAAAATAAATTATACTTTAAAATAGGAACCTGAGATTAAATACTGAAGCAAATAATTTGAGCATTACGTATCCTCCACAAGCCAGCAAGATTAACTTGTAATGAAATATCTCGAAATAAATAAAATGGACCTAAAAAATTTTGGAAGCTGTGAAGAAAACTAAGGTTGTAGTATCCCTCTGATGTGAAGAAATACTGATTTTATGGTGCGGGTTTTATATGCTTATGGGAATACTACAAAATTGGAAAAACAGAATACTAAAAATTATGAAACTGGAATAATAGTAAAGTTGCAAAAACTAGAAAATAATGGCAATTACAGTACGTAGAAGAAATAATGAAAATTGGTGCAAAAGTCTGGACCAAACAATGTTGGTAATTGTTTAATTTATAGATTCCAAAAGTGATCAAAAATAGGAGGAATCCCCTTGATCCTCATTCTCCTATCATGGAGAAATTCCAGCAAAACCATCGGTTACATCCGCTTCGTGGAAACATTTCCGTAGCAGTTGTATGGGTCGTGGCGAGCGTTATGCATGTTGTGACGTGGGGTACACATCTTCAAACTGTGTCAGTCGTAACATAAAGCGTGCCTAGGGGAACACTTTTACAACTTGTGATGGGCGGCACGCCTTCTGGTATAGAATGCT
This sequence comes from Vicia faba, assembly GCA_948472305.1. Taxonomy (NCBI): domain Eukaryota; kingdom Viridiplantae; phylum Streptophyta; class Magnoliopsida; order Fabales; family Fabaceae; genus Vicia; species Vicia faba. The sequence goes on from OX451736.1 coordinate 1,451,645,498, forward strand.
GCTAAAATGCTGCTAAATGGCCATTTCTTCATTGTTTTTCTTCCTTTTATCATTTATGCCTTGCAAAAGCTAAGTACCTGAAATATATTGCAAATACTACAACTAGAGATAAAATATGACATAATAAACGAAGAATGGGAAGTTTAATCTATGTAAGTCGGGCGGAAAATGCTATATATTTTTATGTTATCACTTGGTTCCCTTAGTTGGACCAAAGAATCCTTGAGCAACTGAGTGAGCAACTGACTATAAGGCATAGGGATCGGGTCAAACCCTCTTGGTGGCCTTCTTGGTCCTTATTTTCGTTGTTGTTGTGACTGATGAGCAGGAGTTGTAAGAGTTGGATTAACCACTAGAATAACATAAGCAACTTATGGATGTTGTTAACTCCTTTTTATACATATGGGTTTCCTTTTTCTTTCTTACGAAGTGTCAATGGAGTCTTACTCTATCCTTTTGGCAAATCCATCACCATACTTTTTGCATTACCAGCTGAGTTACGTTCTTCTCGGGCATATTCTTTCACCTTTTCAAAGAAATTGTTAGGTTTTTTTACTAGCACCTTCTTATGAAAGAAGGACTTCAGAGTTTCTGTGAAGACTCTTTCATCTCTTATTCCCTTATAGGAGGATTGAATTTGGCAATGACCAAAGTTTCAACCAAATAGGTTAGATGCTCCATACCATCTTTCAAAGTAGTCATCTATTTACGGAGTTCAGAAATATCTTGCTTGTTATTTTCCATTTTCTCTTAGCGCGAGTGTTATACTCATGGAGAGCAAAATAAAAATAAGACCTTGAAATGAATTTCTAAAGCGAAACAAAAATAATGATGCATGATATATGAAAATGGAATGTTCAATTCATTTCTATGGACCCCATATTTTGATTCAAGCTTCAAGCGAGAGATATTTAACAATAAAAGGCGACAAATGAGTTTAGTACAAAGCTAAGAGCCTAAAGGCTACAAAATACAAAACCAAGAGATCCAAATCAACATGCCTGAAGATGATCATCAAAAATATAAAACCGAAACCCTAAGATGTTTCCCCAAACTCTACATCAGCAAGGGTACCCTAACCTAACTTCTCATTACTCCACTTTTGGGCATCTTTGAAAAGCTCCTTCGTTGCTTCGCTCTTTGGCCTCTTAATTAGATCCTTGATGAGTACATCCCTTCTATTGATAATTCTTTCCAAATTATTAATCTCTTCTCCAAGCTAAAGGTAGTAAAAATCTTCTTCCCGATTTTCATCTTCAGACTTCATGACCTCAACTTGAACTGGCACTCGAACATTGTACCTGATGGTATTCTTCTTTCTAGTGTCCATCTATGAGGAATGAGATTGATACAAGAATCAAAGACACGGTTCCATGGAAATGAAATTACCATGTATGTCACAAGCATGTCATGATGTTTATGAATGCATGAATGTATAACTACACAACAAACACAAACAAGGTCACACACAAGGTTCAAAGGTTTGATGTCACGAGCATGAAGTAAAAGGTACTACCCATAAGGTAAGTACTAATAGTTTAAACCACTTGTAGATAAAGGTTCTAAGAAATCCCAGAGTTTACATCCCTCTTTTGGATATTACTAACGTCCCGATTTACTCGGTAATTAGTAATATTCTCAAGAGAAACTTGTCTGAGTGCAGCATTGCGTGACAACTATTTCAAGATTACTCCATCATAGTATCTGCACTACACCTAAAAGGCCAAGATGGGTTAAGGGTTCTACATCTCTCAGCTTTTCTGGATCTCAGGTAGAAAGCAACAACATGTTCCCGATTACTCGGTAAACAAATACTACAGTCCGTGGGGCCTCCATTGAGTGGGGAATCTCATGCTAACTTTTTCAAGACTACTCCTTCAAAGTCAACATGACTATATCTCCCATTCTAATCTTAAGTTTCCCAAGTCTGGTTATAGGACTTATAAGATATCACCAAATGCCCAAAGAATCGAGAAAATCCACATAAAACAGCAAACAAGTAATAATAACATATATACATATATAACAAGTTAGGCTTAACCCACTTAGAGATATAGTCCCCAGTGAAGTCGCTAATTCGATAGCGGTGAAAAATTTGAGACCAAACACTTAATTGACTTGACTCATACAATGAAGTCGTCATCGTGCTTTATTATTTCCAAGGGAAAGGGAAAAGAGAAAAATAAAACCCATAAAATATGCAAAGTAAAAGCAACACTAAAAGTAAAGCAAAAACAATGCATTTGACGATATTTAAAGTTCAGGGGTTGGTTATACAAAGGGAAGGTATTAGCCCCCTATGTATCTATAGTATCTTATAGGAACATTTTGAAATAGTTGTTTTTGGCCAAAATTGGGTTGCTTGCTAAATGAGTGTGGAGAGAAGTTTTGAAAAAAATGCAACGACCTAATGTCGAGGTTTTGGTTTTAAAGAGATAAAAGTTTGAAAAGGAAAACTTAAAGGGGCTTTAACTAAACGAACTAATAGACGGTAATGACATAACAGTCAAGCAGACAATTCTTTCTCTTGGATTCAGACGCAAACAAAAAATAAAGATCAAATAATTGAAAATAAATTAAATAACTAACAATTGAATGATTAAATGATTAAAACACAAAAATTTAAAATAAAGAAAGACAATTTTAAACTAATATATTTTTTATGATATTTTTAATGAAGCATAGAAATATTAACCTATCCTAATATTTTTGGTTTTTTTGACATTTTTAAAACAACAAAGTTAAAAGCCTAAAGAAAACTAGAAGAGACAAAAAATACTAGGGATTGAACTCAAGACCTCAAGATTGTATAGAACCTGCCTTACCACTACATCATATTAAACTATTTATCATTTTATGCTACAAATGAAATAAAAAGGATAAAGATGATTGGGTTTGGCTTAAAAACTAAGCCTAAACCCGGATCTGTTAAAGAAGAGAGGGAGGGTTTTTGAAACCCTAATTTTCTCCAACAAGAGGTGCGGCTCAGGACTCTTGGAAATGCCCAATAATTTCTTTCAATAAAACCAAATTAAAAAAGGACTAAAATCTTTATCTCTTCACGTCGCACCTCACACTTTCAAAGAGATACTCCCTTTGTTTTCTATTTTTGTTCACACTTCATTTCCTCCTCTCATCACCTATTTCTCATCATCTTATCTTATTTATGTTTCAACTCACTCTTTAATCTCCATGTTATCATGTTTTCAAGCTCTCATGTATCAATTTATCATCATCGGTTATAATTCAGAAACTTGGAATCTGAATAAATCTCACTCACCTGCTCCTCACGGTTTGAGTATCAACAAAAACAAAAACGAAATGATGGTTTCTCTCATCATGCTCACACGGTTTCCATCTGTTAACATAGCGATAAAAAAAACAGTTTTGATCCTCACCATTTGCGCTAATATTCCCTCAATCGATTCGGGATAACATAACAACAAGCAAGGAATTTCACAAGTATTATTAACGAACAGGAAAATCTAATAGCAACAACAACTTAAAATTCGAGTCAAGAGGGAGTTACCTATGATGGTGTTCGAATGCTAATGGTACGACGACTTTTGGTTGTGTTGCGTTTCAACTTTGTTGCAAACTCAACTTGCTCAATGATCTTTGGAATGCTCAGTTTCTACAACGAGGAACACTTTGTTGGTGAAGAAATATGTATGCGTCTCTGTTGCAGATTGGTTTTCTCGGGTTAGTTGTTTTTATGGTTTTATTGTGTTCTTGTGGAACTTCTGGTGTCATTTGAACAAGATTCATGGGTAACTTTTGAATGTGAGAATATTTTGTATGCTAAAATAGAGTTTTGAAGGTTTACAGTTGGTGTTCCCAAAATATCTCCTCTTCATTTTAACCCTAATTGGCTTATACTTCATCTTCATATGTAAACATACATATAATTGGGTCTATGCTAATGGGATCAAGGTTTTTCTCTGTGAAAAGAACAGTGAAAGATGATTGTTCTGTCAAGCAACACTAGGAAGCAGAACTTAGGGTTTCCAAATTTAAATACACTTCGTATGTGTCCAAAGATATTAAATCAACAAAAAATCAAGACATCATCATATGAAGATCTTATGTGTTTTGGCATGCTTTGAATTGCAAAAAAAGTCAAGTGTTTCAATTGAATTAAGACAGTGTAGACAAAAATTCAGTATCATGGGTGCGAGCTCAGAAATTCATAAATTGAGATCGAAAAATGGTTTAGGAATGGTTATTCAATATTTATAACCATCATGACATCTTCTCTAGTTTATATGTTCAAATTGAAGGCTAATTTTTGTGAGGAAGATTTTTAAAAAGCGCCAAATACCTGAAATCACATTATACAATGGATTTGTTGGTTCGCTGGTTTTCGAATGCTTAAAAATTCATAAATTCTGACCAAAAAATCATATTTGTGTGGCTCTTAGATCATTTGAATAATCTCGTTATTACCTTTGAGTTTCGTATTCAGCTCAAAAGCCAATTCAGTGAGGAAGATCTCCGAAAGTGCAAATACTCAGAAGATGTATATTGAAAAAAGCAGTGAAAATAGTGTGTTGAACCGTTGTTTATCAGATGTTCAAAAATTCATAACTTTCGCTCGGTTCAACTTTTTTCGATGGTTCTTTGGGAAAAAATTCATCTTGATTTTATCTTTGATTCATATGTTCGGGTTAGAAGTTAATTCTTTGCAGGAGATCTCCAAAAGTGTGAAAAACCAGAGAAAATTGCACCACATAATGGTTTTCTACTGGACTTTTCTCGATATTGTAAAATTTATAACTTTTTGAATTTTTACCGGTTTAGGATGATTCTCAAAACATGAGATCACAAATTTTGTCATCTACAACTTTGATTCAGGTCCCGAGTTTGGATTGTGCTCTGAAGGTTTTGGTTTATGGCTTTCTTCCTAAAGTGCGCATCAAAGTAAGCTGAAAGTTTCAAGACAACAAAATAAGTCCATTATTTCTCGCCATTCATAAAATCATAACTCTCTCGATTATTATCGTATCAGGATGATTCTTTCAGCACAACGTTACAAATTTCGTCGTCTACGATTTTGTTTCAGGTCACGCATCAGGATTATGCACTAAATGTCATAAGTTTATGGTTCGATCTCGCATTATACATGGAATAAGTCAAAAACTCAGCATTTGTCATGCCAAACAAGACTTTGGATCCAACTCTATAAATATTTGAAATTCAAATTTCAACACAACTTTACTCATTATCATAAACCTCTCACAAAATTCTCCCAATTCCCTCTCAAATCAAAACCAAATTCTCTTAATTGTCTTCAAGAACATTCAAGAAAAACTGAAGAGAATCTTCATCTCGCTCCTTACTCTCAATCGCGGATCACCTTGCTCTGCCCTCACCTCTTCCTTGTACATACGGCCACCGCCTCCTTAGAACCTCCAGCCGCCACTCAATTCCTGACGATTAACTCCCTTTGCGCTAGACTCCCGCCGACGTGCCTCTTGTTCGCGCACACCTCCTCCGTCTTCACAAACTTCCGACGACATACTCCGTCTGTCAAGTCCTCCACACCAGAATTCCAATTCTTCTTCTCTGATTACCTTTCTTGCGTTGATTTCGGTAAATTCCTTATCACTTCTTGAATTAATTTCTTGAGTTGAATTTATTTCATAAGTTGAATTGTGAATTAAAAAAGATGCTTGATTCTTGAATTATTTGTGATAATGATGGAAGCATGTGGTATTGGATTAATGATTGTTGAAATTGTTTGAATCTTGAGATTTTGATTGTTAATTGATGTTGATTTTTGAATAACGAATGTTGGATCTAAATGTTTGATTATGAAATTTTGATGAGAATTGATGTGGATTTCATGTGTTAATGCAATTTTGAATCAATTTGATGATGATTTAATTTTTTCGATGTTAAAATGCTTCGATCCAATTAATTGCAACAATACTTTAGTAATTGTGTTTAAGGCTTGGAATCATTTCTTGAATGCGGATTTAATTGTTTCAAAGCATTCTTATTTTCTAAGCGACGATACATCAATCAGTGAATATTTTTATGGATCCGTTTGAGTTTTAAACTCATTTTTGTCTGATTCTGATACATGTATGTGTTGCTTCCCGTAAATTTAAAATCGCTTGTAAATCGCTTTTCGAATGTTGTTTGAGGTTTACTTGAGCATGTTTATGCATTTATAGACCATTATTGTTGAGATTTACCAGTTTTAACTCGATTTTTCGAGTGGTATCATGCGATGGTGCAATGCTGCCCTGTTTTGATAAGTTGAACTTAAGGCATTATTTAATTGATGGTCAATGCTCAAGATACTTTGTTTTGGTATTTGGATGACATTTATGTCATGTTTTGACAATTTCGAGTCGATATTTCGTGCGGTTCATGTATTGACGGCAATGCTGCCCGGTTTTTGATATTGATGTCCAATGCTTGTTTGGATTGTATACCTTTGCAATTTAATCTTGATTTACTTTGTGATGCGGATACTTGATTTTGATTAGACCTCCTTGTTATTACTAATGTATTTGTTGACTTGTGCATTGCATTTAAAGAGAGCTTTCAATCATTTAATTCTTGATTATTCGATTGAAAAGCATTTGTATTCCACTTTCTTTGTCTGTTCGAGTTTGCTTTCGACGCGTTTGATTGTTGATTCTCATTTCATGAGATACATATATTGTTTTGTTTGTCTAGATTTGTATTTCATGCAGGTTCGTTGATTGATATTAGGATGTGTCTGACACACATTCTCCTTGTGCCTTATTGATGCTTTGACGCATTTTCTGACTATTTTGTTGTCGATGCTAACTCACAAAAAGTTTTTCGGGTTTCTTAGCTTTGCTTACTTTCTACGAATTCTTGTTCATTTGGTATTATACTGATTCTAGTTTATTTTTCCGCATCATTTACCGCTTTCCTTACCATGAGAAGTAGGAATAGATATGCATGATTGGGAGTCCCTACTTTATGTGGGAAAATCTGTTTAAATTCCTCAAATGAGGCAATGTTTGTTCTGCTCAAAGTCCTCAAAAGAATCCATGTTTGTGTGTTCTTGCGTGCAAAAGACCTCGATGAAGTAAAATTCCATTCCCCTCCCATTTCCCTTTTATTTTGTGCTTTCTATCGAGTCAAATAAGTGGAACAAAGGGCCCACAATCGGCCCCCGCACATTCTAGTTTGTGTCGTTCATAGCTTGCACCTTGCGATGATGCTTTGAATTGTGCCTATTCTCGTCTATTGAGTCAGATAAAGTTGAAGATAGATATGGAAATCACTCCCCACACTTTGTCATTTGTTTCGATGATGTTAGCTTATGTTTCCTTAAATGTTGAAGCTCCAAGTTGTTACTCGATGTCAGTGATCGAGAAAATCAAGTGGAAAAAGTTCCTTACTCCCACTTTGAGATCCTTTTGAATCATTTGCTTATTTCTAGCTATCATTTGATTTGTTTTGGTTTTGGCTCGACTTTGTTTGATTTCACGTGTGCTTGTGCTTTTCTTTACACCTTTGTGTGTTCCCTTAGGATTCACTTGTTTCATTTCCAATGCAAGTTAGACAATAGAATTGTAATCCATGCATCCTAACGTAGGTAGTGCTTCCCTTTCAAACCTCAACTATAGGATCAATCATTGTATGATAACATTAGGGATAGAGCTAGATAGTTTCCCTTAGATGTTTTTCCTTCCCTTTTTCATGATTAAGACTAAAAACTTTTCTTGGTAAATGCATTAAAAAATATAATATTTCTTAAATCCTTTTTCAAGGTAAAAAACACCAACCAATGCAAACCTTTTTGTTTTAGACTTTTTCTTTTAAAACCTTTTCAAAAAGGACATGCTTCGATTACATCATGCATACAAGACATGCAACCAACGGAAACTTTTGAGCCAAACTATGGCGCTCTGATTCCTTAAAAGGATACGTAGGCATTTGGTCGCAGGGCCTAAGCAAGCAAAACTTTGTAAATATTCCTTCTTTTCTCCATGTTTTCTTTTATATGCATCCCCTCTTTGCATTTTCTTTTAGCTCGTAAGTCTTATATTTGAACAAACCCTTTGATTAGAACAACAAGAGTGGATCTCATAGAGTACCACAGATGTGAGGGGTGCTAATGCTTTCCCCTTGCGTAATCGACTCCCTTAGTCGTATCTCTTGGTCGCAAGACCTTGATTTCACCCTTCTTAGGTTTACTCGATGTTCACCTTTCCCTTCATGTAGGATAAAAAATGTTCGATGGAGACTTCATTAGTTTTCTTTCGATGATTGTTTAGACGGTTGTTTCAGTTGGAGACTTCACTGGGGACAGATTGACCAATTGTTGGTCCATTCCGGAGTCACTCCTAGATTTTGTTGTTTTTTTTCTTTGGGTGTTTACCTTTATGCCTTATAGCTTTCTCATTTATACATGTTTATCTGAGCATATATATGCATTCAATTTTATTGCTTTCCATGTACTACTGTAGTGTTGTGTTGTTTCATTGGAGGGAGGGTGTTCCATGAGGTAAAAGGCCCATTACCCATGCCAGTGTACACATAGGTTAGACGAATAATCATATCAAATCCCATGTTCCATTGACACGTTCGAGGATGAATGAGATACCACACTCAGACGAGGCTCTCTTGATGATTCCTTTTTTCTTGCACCCTTTGTTCATAGACGAGGTGTTCGGATAGAGGACTTCCAACTCTGGTTGCCCTTAGAATCCTTGTTCTTATTAGAATTTACCTATGAGGTAGGGTGGGAACTATTCTTACCGGTACCGATTTTGATTCTTTGATACTTGGTTTTCTGGTATTCTTAAATGGTCTGAACCTTTGATCCTGTTACATGTGATCGAGGTTTTGTTATCTACACAACTATTGTTCAGTTTATGGAAGCCATGATCAAATTGCATTCATGAAACATTTTGTTAACCGCATTTTTAACATACATGTTTTCTTATTTCCAGGATCTCTAGACTTTGAGTCTTGTTGGTTAGATCGCCTTTGAAGATAGATACTGAGAAGAAATAAAACCACATATATCATATTGCCTACAAGTTCCCTGTGCCAGTTCTCGACAATCTTCTATTGCTAGCCAAGATTTCTCCTCCTAAGAATGTTGCTACCTTTACGAAATATTATGGAAGAATCATGATGTGTCTAAATTCTCCTCTTAGTGAATATCAGAAGGATGCACTCCAAGCTGTGTTTCAATTTTATGATCGCAACCCGATATGCTTCATGTTCCCCGACTATCTGTTAGCACTGACATTGGAAGAGTATTCCATAATCCTGGACATTCTTATTTTGCACCAAGTTCCTTTCCATACTTCTATGAAGAAACCTGATGTTGTGCAAATTGATGTTGCCCTTTATTTGGGTGAATCTGTTATAAAAGCCAACTTTACGAAGAAAGGACTTGTACATGGTTTTCATTTGAATTTTCTATTGAAGGAACCCAAAGACAAAGCTAATAAGAAATGTTGGAATAGTTTCAATGCTTTCTTAGCTTGTTGCATTTACGGGATGGTTTTGTTTCCCAATGAGATCGTGTTTGTTGACGAGAATGTTATTTCCATTTTCATGCAAGGAAATCCTTTGCCAACTCTCCTGTGAGACGTTTATTATTCCATGCACTCCAGAAGTTACAGGGAAAGGTGGAGTGGTTAACTATTGCACTCCATTGTTGTATCATTGGTTTAGAGGCCATCTTCCTTGTCATGGGGCTTTTGTTGATACTTAGTGTACTTTGAAATGGGCTCCAAGGTTGATGGGGCTCACCTCCAAAGATATTGATTGGTATAGGCATGATTTGTCTAGGACCGAGAGTAAAGAGGTAATCTTATGTTGCAGGGAATTCTTTAATGTACCTCTCATGGGTATAAGGGGTGGCATTAACTATAATCCAACTCTTTCCTGAAGACATTTGGGATATTCTCTGAGAGGACCACCAGAAAAGGAGTATGTGCGAGAATCCTTATTCTATAATGTTCCTGACAGTACCAGATGGATGGATAGAGCTATCAAATCTTAGAAACACATTATCTTTGAAGGAGGACAATATTTTGGTAAGAAAGATCCCACGGCTTATGCACCTTACATTCAATGGATCAAAGAAAGAAACAAAGATTTGTGTTGGCCTTTTGCCATAGACAAGCCTTTGTACCCTCAAGAGCCAGATCAATCTGATGTTGTACCAAAGGGAGATTATGAGCTAGTGCAAGCTCAGAACCAACAATTTCTTGAGGAACGTGAGACCATGTAGGTAAAGTGTCTTATGGCTACCCAAGAGAAGACTCAACTAGCCCATGAGCTCGAAAATACCAAGGGAGAGACTTTAGGGGTTATAAAAAAGAGACCAAGGGTTGAAGATAATGTTGTTTCCTTGGAAGATCACTAGAGAATTATGCTAAGATCGAAAATAAATACAAACAGAAGTGCCAAGATTGTGAGATCCTTAAAGCATCCAAAGCTGACGTGGAGAAGTGGTACATGACCAATATTAAAGGGTTGGAGAAGCAGTTGCTAGTCAAAGACGCCCAAGTTGAGGAAGAGAGCACCCAAAGGCTTGCGGTAGAAACCCTTCTCAAGGGGAGAAGTATTCAACTAGCACCTGCCATAAAATAAATTGCAAGTCTCAAAAGTCAAATGGGAAGATAAGGATCTGCGAGCTATCCGTTGCCAGATGTTTAGATTATGTATTTTTCTATTTTCAAAAGGTCATCATCAGGCTTGTTGATGGGATCTCTCATTTTCTAATGTAATACTTTTGATACTAATCTTTGAACTATTTGTATTCCTTCTTGTTCTGTTTTAGTGAGAATTTGGATTATTGGTGTTCATTGTCTTGTCTTTCGCTCTCGCCTAAGAACTTGAATCAAAGCTCTAGGAACCTGGAAATATTTAAACATATCATTGCATGCATTACATGAACTTATGCATTCATTTATATCATGCATAACAAGTGGCTCCAACAAGTATTCTTAATTCTGATACGGTACTTTTTCAAAGATTTCTACATCAAACTCTAACGAATACAACACCAGAGGTAATTCCAGAAGACATATGGAATAGATTCAAGCCGATGCTGCTGCTATGGGTGTCAAGATGGACACTCGGACTGAACAGTTAATGGAGATCATACAGAATATGGCCCGTCGGCAAGAAGATTTGAGATCCTTAATTATGAGGCTTACTGCAACTACGGATAATGGGAATGAGACTTTGAATCCTCCTCTATAAGATGCTAGTAATCCAAGGGGTCAGAATCTAAATGGTAATCTAGGTGGTCAGAATGTAAATGCAAATGCTGGTGTTAATCTTCAGAATGGTCTTACTACTAACCTCGGTAATCCTGCTGGTAATAATCAAGGTATTCATGTGATTCAAGTTGTGGGAAATCTGCCTCCACCCACTCCTACTTGTCAGATCAACAAACAACCTTTTGGTCAGAATGTAAATGCAAATGCGGGTGTTAATCTTCAGAATGGTCTTACTACTAACCTCGGTAATCCTGCTGGTAATAATCAAGGTATTCATGTGATTCAAGTTGTGGGAAATTTGCCTCCACCCACTCCTACTTGTCAGATCAACAAACAACCTTTTGATCAGCCAATACTTGTTCATATACCTGATCGACAACTTGAGGAGGATAACTATGAGGACTATATTTCTAATGATGATGAGCCTACCGAAGCTGATAAGAAGTTGTGTATGCTCGAGGAGCGTATGCGGGCTTTTGAGAATCAGGGCGCCTTGGGCCTTGATATGTCTGATTTAGGAGTAGTCCCCGGAGTGAGGATTCCTCCAAAATTTAAAGTCTTGGACTTTGTGAAGTACAAAGGCACCTCCTATCCAATAACACATGTCATGTCTTACTACAGGAGGATGTCAGCATACTCCGATGAGGAGAATCTACTCATGCACTTCTTTCAGGACAATCTGACTGGTGGACCGTTAGAATGGTATATGTAACTTGAGAGCAATTATATTCGTACTTGGAGAGAGCTAGCTAAATATTTCATCCAGCATTATCGATACAACTCTGATATGGCGCCTACAAGAACTCAATTGCAGAGTTTGTCGCAGAAGCAGAATGAGTCATTTAAGGAATATGCACAAAGGTGACGTGAAATGGCGACTAGAGTCTAACCACTAATGATGGAATGGTAAATGGTAGACATGTTTACTAGCACCCTTGTTGTACCCCAAAATTTCCCCTCTCTTTTCTCAAGACATTTCTCACCAAAGATCTCAAATGCTCAAGGGTTCTCAAGGGTTTGATCAGATAAGCTCACCTCCTAAGCATTGAGCCTCCAAATTAGGGTTTTGATTTTCTCAAGGACAATTGTAATTTTGATGCCTCAAATGACTTTCATGGTTCATTATAGGTCTCTAATATTTCTCATACCAAGTATCAAGTCTTGCATCATAAATTTGCTCAGTCAATTGCTCAGATGATTAAAAATCGGCTGTATTGGGTAAAAAGTCAATTATGGTCATTGTACAGTCACACTTCATGATTTTCGGCCAACATCAACATTTTGAAGTCATATTCATCAATTGATCAATTGTTGATCAAAATTCCTCAAGAAAAGCACTCAAATCATCAAAGGGGCAAAATTGTCAAAATTAGGGTTTTGACTAATAATGACTGATCATTGACTTTTGACTTAGTACATGACCTAACGACTTGAAGCATGATATCAAGGACACAAACACATCATTTTTAACTAATTTCATGGCTCAAATCATTTTTCAAGATCAATGGATTGATAGTTGAAATTTGATTAACTGATGAAAAGTCAACGGATACACAAAAAGTCAAACTTTGACTTTTTTGATCAACATTGAATTTCAAAGATCAAGAATCTATAATACATTAAAAAATATAAAAACTTTATCATCAATAATCAAGAGAATCAAGAAAGTCAACAAAAAATCAAGATTTTCAAGACTTAGAAAAATTCTAAGTGTTTTTTAACCTTGATAATTTCACTACTTCATGACAATTTTTCACCAAGATGCAAGATGATTCAAGGAAAACTTTCAACATGAAAGTTATAGATCTTGATGAATTATAAAACTTTGTCCTTGAGGGTTGATGTCCAAAAAATGCTTGGATTTGAAGATATAGGCTCATGAAGTCATGACATTTTTACTAAAACAGTTAGTGAAATTTTCATCAAGTTAGGCAGATTTTTTGTCCCAACTTCTTGGCAATTTTTCACCTAGGTCGAATTTGATTTAGCCAAATTGGTCAACACGAAGGTTGTATAAAATGTTTCAGGATTTCCAAATTGTCAAAGAACTTGAAGAGATCATGCTTGAGTTAGAAGTTTCGAAGAGAAGAAGTTGGGCATCCATTCTTGAATTATAGGTCATTTTCATGAAGAACACTTGATCCAATCTTCAAGAATGCTGCATAATCTTACTTTGCAGGACTTCTAACTTGTAAATCACTTAATAATTAAATGTTTACACAACTTATTGAGACATTTTCCAAGCATTTGAGCCATTTCCAAGTAACTAATCCATTTTTGGCACAAAGGTAACGTTGCTATTTTGGAAAAGCCAACTTATATCACAATGTCAACTCCTTAAGCTTTGCACTTGTTTCTTCTAAACACACATAATCTCAAAGCCTTAATAAACTTGTCTAGAGCCTTTTAACCACCCTACAAGTCCTTGTACTTCACATTGAAACTATGCATTTCAAGTTTGCTTCAAAAACAAGTTTCAAAACCATAACATGTGATCTCTTGAATCTGATGTTCTCCTTCCCTCAAACCTTTTATCTATAAATAGACAAGTCATTTTCAACCTAAGACACGAGTTCACAAGCCCTCAAACTCAAAATTACATCAAAACCTCCATTGTTTGTCATTTCTGGCCAAAAACTTCAAACTCACAATCCACTCGTACGTTTACTCTCTAAATCAACCATAAAGCTTCCATAAATCATATACAACTCATCCCCACTCCTGTTTCATAAATGTAACTCCATCTTGTCATCCTCCAAACTCAAAAGCTCAGCTCTGCAACTTGACTTCTCCAAGAAGATTCAGCCACTCTCAGCACAAAGTAAGAGTTTCATTAGCTTTCTAGGAGTCCAGTGAAACTATTCAGATCATGACAACACTTCCAGGGGTGCTCAAACTCCTTACATGATTTTTAGTTTTGAGGTAAGTTTTCTCAACTTTTAACTTCTTATACAAGCATCATTAATTATTACTTTGTGAATAAAAAATGTAGGCATCATAACCCTGAAGCTAACCATGCCTTTAGTTTTCATTTATGTTTCCTGAGTGATGCGAATTTTGAATTTGAACTTTCTGGAAAAATTAGGTTTTATTTGGTACCAAACAAAACTCATGTTCATCTTTGATTTATAGCTTTAGTTATTTACATGGTTGAATTCGTGTTGAAAAATGGAACAAGTTTCATGTTTACAATTTTGAAAATGGTTGAGAAATGAAGAAGTTATAGTTTTGGCCATGGTGTTGTTCTTCTCTGCACGCGCAAGGTTGAAGATGAAGTCATTTTCAAACTTAGGAAATGAGTTTATTTTAAGTTTATTGCAAGTTATATTACTCACTAATGAAACAGCCACCCCATTGGCAGAGGAAGTGCGCGTAAGGCATTGAATTATAGGGACCTGGGTTCGAGCCCCAGCGATACCCTTTTGTTTATTTCATATTTCTTTATACTAGATCATGTGCAGACCAAGCTATCGCGCGTACCATACGCCTTTCTCCATCACCATCAGATCAGCCAAGCCATCAAATCCAATACATTAAGGTGCATGTCCAGGATACACTCTCAGAATGCATTCACACTAGATCAGCAAGTGTTGAACTTTGTTTATGGACCTTTAACTAATTCTCTTTCATACACCCCCCCCCATTTTACTAATACCGCAGGCCCAATTTGATCTTTTTGTGATAAACATTTATTTTTATTTTTTTGACTTCAAAAAAAGGGCTCATTTGGGCCTAACAAAAATTTATTCTACTTTACACTCATTTTTCCTTTTTACACCTAGACCCAACTGTTGTACCCCAAAATTTGCCCTCTCATTTCATCAATATTTTCTCACCACAAGACCCTTGGAGCTCAAGATCAAGTTAGGGTTTGCTCTGCTCAAGACTCCTCCTTGCACTATTGACCCAAATTAGGGTTTGAGTTTGCACAAAGATGTTTTGACCTAAAATACCCAAAGTGACTTTCAAACTTCATGTTGGACTCACAAGTTTATCCATACCAAGTTTCAAGCCTTGATTCCAATCTTTGCCCAGTCAATTGGACAGTTGACCTAGAAATCAGCTGTATTGGGGAAAAAGTCAATTGTGGCCAATTGACAGTCAAACCTCATGATTTTTGACCCACATCAACATAATGAACTCATATGAACCATTTGGTCAAGTTTGGATCACAATTCCACAAGAAATCTGATCAGATCACCAAAAGGGCAAAATGGTCATTTTTAGGGTTTTGACTACACAAAGGCAATTTTTGACTGTTTGACCTAACCAATGGCAAACCAAGCTCACATATGGACTCAAGGACTTAATGGCATTGTCTTGACCCATTCCACAAGTTCAAAAGATCCCAAATGCACAGGATTGACAGATGAATTTTCCAGTCAACTGATCAAATTTGACTGTATACTGAAAAGTCAAACTTTGACTTTTTAGTCAAAATTAAGTGCCAAGATTCATTTTTCACCAAGACATGTCAAATTATGAAACTTGTTCATCAAGAAACCCAAAATTGCAAATTAGGGTTAAAAATGAAGAAATTTCATAACTTAGAAATTTTCTAAGTTATGAAATTCCCTTATTTTTCCCTAAATCTGTCCCATTTTTTCATCAAGATACAAGTGGATTCAAACAAAACTCAAAACATGAAAGTTGTAGTCCATTGCAAAATCTACAACTTTGATTAACAAAGTTTTCTCAAAGGAAGCTTGTAGCTCAAGTTATGATTTTTGGAATAAGGGTGCAGAACATTTTTAACTTAGAAAAATTTTGACCTATTCTAGGCAGGATTTTTGTCCAACTTCTTGGCCATTTTTCACATACTTCCACTTGGAGTTTCAACTTTCATTACAAATATGGTTTTTAGTACACATTCCAAGCTTTCCAAATTGCCCAAGAACTGATCAAACACCCTTGTGGTTAGGAAGATTCGAATTTGCAAAGATGGGCAAAAGTCACTTTGTTCATAGCTAAATACATGTTCATAACATTGGCATTTTCAAGTCAGAAAGGTTTGTGATGGTTTGCAGGCCTCTAAACCTCTTCACACTCAATAATTAAATGCTTAACCTTTGTGTTCAAGTCTTATTTTGTTCATTTGGTCATTACATGCAAGATTAATCCATAATTAGAAAAAGCAATTTTGCCATTCTTGTAAAGTAATGCTTTATGTCAAATACCAAATCCAAGAAGTACAAGCAAAATCTTTGAGGCACAAGTTTGTAGACAAATCCCACTGATCAAGAGAGAGTGCTCCAGCATGCTTGAGGGACATGTGCTGGCCTATAACCCAACTTGACTATCCTTGCTTACTTGAGAAGAAACTTGGCAAAAATAAATAAAACTCTCACTTCCTGAAAACAGAAGCTCAAGCAAACTTTGTAGACACTTTTCATACACCAAAACAAGCCTAAAGCACAGCTCATTCACCCCTAAGACCTGCTCATACTCAGAATCCCTGTTTTGTTGCAAAATAGGGCAAGTTCTGCAACTTGACCTCCATAATCATATCCATTCGTGCGTTTTTGCTCAAGCTTGTCCAAACACATTCTATATCATCCACACAAACTATCCCAAGCCTTAAACACAGACTGTAACACCCCTAACCAAGTTTGCCATTTTCACTTTTCAGCTGTGCAGGTTGACTTCCATAGCTCGATACAGGTAGATTCAAAGCAAGCTAGGTGTTGGAGAAGGTTCCTTGGACCTCAGGCAAGCTGTACAAATCCTCAAACTCCATTGAAGTTGGCCACATTACTCTGTTCAAGTCAAGCTGAAACAGGTAAAAATGTGAACTTCTATCTCTCTATCCAGGCATGATTAGGCTTAGGTTTGTGAAGAAAACATGTTCTACTCATAGCCCTGAAACCATCCATGTATTTACTTTTCATTTATATTATGCGTGCTGTGAGAATTTTGGTCATGAACATTGAAAAAAACTTAGGTCAGAAATTGGGGATGAAGAAATTCTCCCTCATTTCTGAGAGTTAGCTCAAGATTTTTATATGTATGAATTCGTCTCTTCATGCTCTATAATGTTTGTGTTATGAGTTTTTGTAGAAAGTCAAAGAATCAGGAGTTTGGATGAAGCATGGAACACGCGCGTTTTTCTGTTTGAACGTGGCTGAAGGTTGAAGACAGAGTTGACTTGGGCTGGGCCTGAGTCAACTTGCTGTTTGCACCCCTTTTTGAGTTTTGCACCCCCCTAGCCCATTGTGTGGAATATCCATTATTTTTGACTTTTTATTTTTTCTTCTGACTTGATATTTTTTGTCAAAAAATAAAAAACATTAAAAATATTTTTTCATCCATTTTTGCATTTATTTGGCATTTATTTGTTTTATTTAGCATATATATATAAACAAATATATTTCCTTTTTATTTAAAACACAAAACAATAATACAAAAATATTTTTTTTTAGTTATTATTTTTTGTTTACATTTTGAAAACATTTTCTAAAAATATACACTTTTGTAAATAATTAATATTTTATCTTTATATATATATTTAGTATATTTAACATATAATATGAATACTTGCATATTTTATTAAATATTTAAGATAAAAATATGAAAATAATACATTTTATTTTTCATTAATACATGACACTAAAAAATACTTTTTTTACAATATTTTTATTTTTTTTATTTTATTTTTTGTATAAATTAATATATAATATTGTATATAGTTAATAAATAAATATTTATTTATTTAGAAAATTAGGGTTTTGCCCTAAACCATAAAAATACTCCAAAAATTGACTTTTTTTATTTTTGTTTATATTTTGCATTGAAAAATATTTTCTCATACATAAAAAAACCATTTTGTGCATAATACATTTTGCATATTTATTGCATTTATTTAATTATTGCACAATTAAATAATTTGTATATTCGATATGGATTTAATAGTTTTAGATTTAATTTCTTGCTAAATATCCCCCCATTCAAACATTTGTACCCCCATCCCCATAATCATGTTGTAATAATTTAGGACTTTAAATTTCCGCATTTAAAAGCTTTCAAATTATGCCATGATAGACTTAGGGTTTGTATGCAAAATCAACCAACAAATAGCTTAACTAATACAAAGACAAAAAAAGCATGAAAATGGACAACACCAAATCACACTTGCACCCTTAGGGTTACTCCACTTGTTGCCTTCAAATATGGGCTATGTTGCATGTTGAGTATCTTTGGCAAAACAAAACAATTCAAATGATCATAGTCCCTCGATGACGTTTTCCCAAGTTGCCTAAAAAATGATCAAGTCTCTTCAAGGAAAATTTCCAAAGACACTTGGCACTATTGCATTCATGGTCTAAACGATGACCCGCGCCCGTCCCGTTAACATCCTAACACAAGATTGTCCACCAAATACAATGGTGGAACAATACTGTTAAAAGGGTTAAAACATAGAAAAAATCTTTGAGTAAATTTAGGGGTAGACAACTCTTAGTTACTTGATCAAACTTGCAAAACAAATCCTTGCCATTTTCCAAAACACACATCACAACACAATTTCAAAACAAACTTTCAAAACATTGAAAACTTTTTCAAAAGACAAATACACCTTTGTATACATTCAAACGTGGATCATTACAAAGGTTGCCACAACAAATGGCCTCTTTTCAAAACCTCTTTCAAAATCACACACAAAGCACCATTTCAAACAATTGAAAGCACCATTTCAAACAATTTAAAATGCAAGGCAAGTGATCTAAGCAAGTAACTAAGAGCCCATGGATAACCATGGATAGAAAGGGTGCTAATACCTTCCCTTTCTATAATCTACTCCCCGAACCAAAGAAAACATATCAAAGGTTTTTCCTGTGCTTTTTAACCTTTCCTTTAGGATAAAATAAAAAGTCGGTGGCGACTCTTGCTAAACCGAAACATTTGCGAAAACAAATGCAAAACCTCAAGTCAGTTCTCCCACCGTATCACAGAACTGGCGACTCTGCTGGGGAAAAATTAAAAGTGGAGTAACCTTAAGGCTTAGATCATCCTTTTGCATGACTAATTGTTTGCTTTGATTGCTTTATATTTTGGTTCTCTTGTTTGGGCTTGAAATCCTGCACCCGGATTTGGGAAACATTCATAGATAGCAATACATTGTGGAAACTGTGCGGGGTATACCGACACGGTTGAAGCAATAGCTATATTAGTGCGACATATTTGTGAGTACCGGTAACCCTTGAGTTCAATCAAGGAGAGTACGGGGCCGCTGAGTGATGTCACTAAGCACTAATGACCTATAACCTTACTTGACCATCTTGGCCTTTTATTAGGGGTAGTGAGATGACCGGCTTTGGTGCAGTCCGAAGTTGGTAGATACTCGATACTACACTCATTGAGGGTTGTTTTCTTGGAATATTTTGGTCGCTAGTTAAGTGGCTAAACCAAAACAATGAACATGGAAAACAATCCAATGATATTGAGCTCCTTAGAACCCGGTTACTATTTATAGGACAGGTTTTTAAGCCAACTACACTCAAGAGGGTACTTACCTATGAAACCTCATGCAAGCCTGAAACTAGGGTTTTGTGTGACTTGCTTGTACATATGTTTGTGCATACATCATGAACATCATAAAGCATCATATGCATTCACTAACCATTTCAAGGGTTTGGATCTTCATCTTTGTTCTTGTTTTGTAGGTCATGGAAATTCTTCGCAGGAAAACCATCCAAGTCAACCTTGTGAGAATCCCTCCTCAACTCAAGGAGCTCACATCCAGAATTCCAGAAAGCTCTCTCTTCAGTGAAAGACATGGTAGACTGATCAACCTAGTCAACACCAGCATTGAAGAAGACATGGTGAAAGTGTTGTTCCAATTCTTTGACCCCCTTCACCACTGTTTCACATTCCCCGACTATCAATTGGTGCCTACTTTGGAGGAATTTTCTCAACTCCTGAGAATTCCTATTCTTAATCAACTACCCTACAACGGTACAGAAAAAGAACCAAAGCCTGAAGATGTTGCTCAAGCACTACACTTGCAACCATCTGACATCAAGGGGCATTGGGAGACTAGAAGTGGTGTCAAAGGCTTCTTGGCAAAATTCTTGTTTGAGAAGGCACAAGAGTGTTGGAACTCCTTGGATCTACAAGCCTTTGAAGAGATTGTGGCACTCCTCATTTATGGGCTGGTCTTGTTCCCAAATCCTGACCAACTTATAGATGTCAACGCTGTCAAGATTTTCCTATCCAGGAATCCCATACCTACATTCTTGGGGACATCCTCCACTCATTTTACACACGAACAATGAGGAAGAGAGGTGTTCTCATGTGCTGTACTCCTCTCCTTGCAAGGTGGTTTATTTCTCACCTCCCACAATCTGTTTTGAAGAATGAGTAAGGCTTAAGGTGGTCACAACGGTTGATGACCCTCACACACTCTGATGTACATTGGTGTTCTCGGTCCAGAGAAAATGTCATCATCATCGATCGTTGTGGTGAGTTCCCTAATGTTCCATTACTTGGCATTAGAGGGGGCATTACCTATAACCCTTGTCTAGCTTTGAGACAATTTGGATATGCACGGAGGGATGGACCTCATGACATGCTGATTCCTGACCTAGTTTTTGACTTCGACAATGATGCGCAAGGACTTCGCCAAAGATTCATCAGAGCTTGGAGGATGCCTAACAAGGTAGATAGCAAGACACTTGGGCACAAGAACTCCATCCCTCTTGAGCCTTATCTCAAGTGGGTACGAACCCGAGCCCATAGTCTTATGATGCCTTACCCTCATATTCTCCCTTTGATTAAAGAGCCTGTTAAGGAAGGAGAGGTTCCCTACACCATCCTACACCCTGACATGCAAACATCATGGGAGGAGATGCAAAAGAGTTGTATCCAACTCAAGGAAGAGCGGAATACTTTTGAAGCCAGCTTCTATGCCAGTGAGAAGAAGGTTTTGGAGCTTACCCGCCGACTTCATGAGGAGGAGACCCTCAACACTTACATCGCACCAAAGAGGATGCGCAACGTCTTTTTACCTTAAGAAGTTTTTGTAATATTTGGCCCATGGGGCATTTATGTACTGACAAAATTTCTTCTTATCAATATGACGTGTGTTCTTTTTGTCTGCAACAATTTTGAATTTTTGAATCCTTGAATGCATTACATGAATAAACATATCATTCATCAAATGCATGAACAGGTCTTCACACCAGGTTTCCTTATCTCTCTGCTGTTTATTTCAGTAAGATGGATCTCGAACAGACAGTCAAAGATCTGCAGGCACAAAACTCGCAGTTTCAACAGATCCTTATGACCTTGGCAAAGGGTCAAGAGGATCTTAAAGCATTTCTAGGGAATAAAGAGCAAGAAAAAGGAAAAAAGAAGAAGAAAAGAGTCGGGGTAGCTACACTGGGAAGAAGGTTTGAGAATGAAGCTAGAAGAGTTCTTGAATTTCCCTCCGCATCTGAGGAGGAAACTAGTAAGGGAAAAGGAGCTGCACTACCTTCTGAGTCCGAAGCAGAAGAGGAAGAGGTTGAGGAAGATGAAGACTACTCAGAGCAGCAATACCCACCAGCGGACGACAAATACAAAAACCTGGAGGATAGACTGGTAGCTATGGAGCTGCAAAGGGTTCCTGGGTTAGATTATGAAGATTTGGGATTGATTGTTGCAATTGTGATCCCTCCAAAGTTTAAGGTGCCAATTTTTGCAAAATATGACGGGCTGTCTTGCCCGAAGATGCACCTGAGGTCGTATGTAAGGAAAATTCAACCTCATTCATCCGATAGAAATCTTTGGGTACACTTCGTCCAGGATAGCCTGTCTGGTACACAGCTAGATTGGTTTTACAAGCTTGAGAGGTCAGAGGTACATAGTTGGGAGGATTTGGCAGCTGCCTTTTATCGCCAGTATCAATATAACGCTGACTTGGCGCCAACCCGTACTCAGCTACAGAGTATGGGAATGGCCTCAAATGATGGATTCAAAGAATACGCCCAGAAATGGCGCGACTTGGCCGGAAGAGTGAAACCACCTCTTTCTGATAGGGAACTAGTTGATATGTTCTTGGGGACCCTATCTGGCCCGTTCTTCAACCATTTGATCGGGAGCTCTTCCGTAGGGTTTACTGAATTGATTCTGACTGGCGAACGGGTGGAAGCTGGTATTAAGAGTGGGAAGATTCAAAGGGATACCTCTGCATCTACAAATGTTAAAAAGTCATTTCCAGCCAAGAAGGAGGCAGTTGTTGTGTACTCTCAAAAAGGATCGGGAAGAACTGAGCGCCGGCTGACTGTGGGGGCCGTGATGATTCAAAATTCATCAAATGATCAGCCTCGTAACAATCAATCCAGACCAAATCAGCAACGGGTAGAACGGCCACAACGGCAGTTCACCCGCATCAATATGACGCCTGCACAAGTTCTTCCCCATTTGTTGAAGTTGAATCTGACTGGATTAAAGGAGGCACCGAAAAACCCTAACACCACATCTCCATACTATCATGCCAATGCTAAATGTGCCTACCATTCTGATAGCGCCGGACATGACACCAACAATTGTTGGGCGCTAAAGAATAAAATTCAAGACTTGATAGACGCAAAAGAGGTTGAGTTCGACGCACCCGAGAAGCCGAACGTGATATCCGCTCCGATGCCAAAGCATGGCCATCATGTTCATGCTGTTGAAGAAGATTTGTATGTGTCTGCTGTTGATGATCTGGTAACTCCATTACTAACAATCAAGTTGAATCTGTTGAAAGCTGGGATTTTCCCAGGATGTAAAGAAGACTGCTACTGTTGTTCCTCCCAACCAATCGATTGTCCATTGCTGAGGATAGGCATCCAAGGCCTAATTGACAGCCAACAAATTCTTTTTGAAAAGATTCCTGCTACTCCAACTCCTATCAAAGATGTTTCAATAATCATCATTCCCACCAATCTTTCCAAGGTCCCTAAAAAGCCTGTTAAGATTACATCCACTACGAAGATTGTTCCTCTGAAAATAACCATGCCTGGGCCTGTCCCCTACAAATCTGACAAATCAATACCATGGAATTATGGTGGAGAAATCTACTACCATGGTGTTAAACAAGTTGAGATAACTGAAGAGAGCTCTGACGAAGAAGATGCCGACATTGGAAACATTGCCGGTACGAGCAAGATTACCCGAAGTGGGAGAATTTTCTCTCCAGAGATTGCCCCTCCAAAGGCAATCTTTGGACCCTCAGCTGCTGCCAAAGTTACTCCTGCACCGATAAAACTTTCTGCAAGAACTCCGTTAATTGAAGAAGTTGTTACTCCTGTGGTTGTCCCTCCTACTTCTGCTGATAAGGGGAAAGGGATCCAAGATGAGCTCGTCAGGACGAGGGCTCAGCAATTGGTTGTCCCCGAAACCTCTAAGAAAGAAATGGAGGATATTCTGAAAATAATTAAGAAGAGTGATTATGATGTGGTAGAGAAACTGGGGAAAACCCCCTCGAAGATCTCCATGTTAGCATTGCTGCTTTGTTCAGAGGCTCATGCCAAGGCCTTAATAAGATTTTTGAAGACAACCCATGTTCCCCAGGAAACCTCAGCCGACCAATTCCAGGATTGTGTAGCCAGCCTTATCGCCGACAGCGGCCTGGGTTTCTCTGATGCTGACCTAACCCCGAAAGGAAGAAATCACAATGACGCATTGCATGTGTCAGTTGAATGCCGAGGAACTACTCTTGCTCATGTTTTGGTCGACACTGGTTCATCTCTGAACGTGCTGCCTAAGAAAGCTCTGGATCGATTGGATTGCGAGGGCTTGGAGCTGAAACCAAGTAATATCATTGTCAGGGCCTTTGACGGGTCTAAAAGAATGGTACATGGGGAGGTCGACATTCCCATCAAGGTAGGAACTGAAGTATTCCACTCAACTTTCTATGTGATGGACATCCGTCCATCATACTCTTGTTTGCTAGGAAGACCATGGATACATAATGCTGGGGCAGTCACTTCCTCCCTACATCAAATGCTGAAATACCATGTCAAAGGAAAGATTATAACTGTACACGGTGAAGAGGAATATATGATCAGTCACCTGAACTCCTTTCGGTATGTGGAAGTGGAGGGCGAATTCATTGAGACACCGTTCCAACACTTCGAGGAAATTGCTCCCGAGGTTGCTGTAGCAAAGGCAGTAGCTGAGGTACCAAAGCAGGTGGCCAGGATGGCATCTCTGAAAGACGCAAAGGCTGCAATGAAGGAGGGGAAGAGCTCAACATGGGGTCAGTTGCCTGACTTTCCCCACAAGACAGAAAAGTTTGGGTTGGGATTTACCGCTGCGGGGCAAAAAGTTATGCGTCGCTCAAAAATTGAAAGGACGCCCATCAAGATTTCTCCTCATGGGATCAATGCTTTGGAAGACGAAGACGAAGAGGGTAACATTGAAGACTGGATCTTCCCAACCATCGGAGGGGGACTACACAACTGGGAGGCGAAAGACTTCGTCCCTATTACTTTCATTAATCAGTAACTTATCTTTCGAACATTTCCTGTTGGTCTGTAATAATTACTTTTAAACAATCCGCACACTACTTTTTCACCTCATGCCTTGCCCGAGGCATGTAGGTCCATTTGTAAGGGTTATGATTCTCTTCATATTCATATGCCATGTTTAATGATTCATTGGACGTTTTTCATTGATAAACTGCTGTGTTCATTTTCTTTCCTTTTGCATTTTTGTTTGTTTAAGGATGGCTATCCCTTACACACACCCACACTCACAAATGCAGGTACCCATCCACTCTGGATTCTATGGGTGACTATTCTGCTGTATCCTTTAATAATTCTGAAGATTTGGTCAATCAGGCTGAGTATGAAGATGACGAAGATTGTGAAGTACCAGGAGAGCTAGCCAGACTTTTACAACAAGAAGAGAGGGCCATCTTGCCTCATGAAGAGTTGTTGGAAACAATCAACTTAGGAACAGAGGAAGACAGGAAAGAAGTACAAGTGGGTGCCAATCTAGAACCAAGTGTCAAGGAGCGCTTAATACAGCTGTTGAATGAATACGTTGAAATCTTTGCCTGGTCTTATGAAGACATGTCGGGTTTAGACAGATATCGTGGTTCACCGTCTCCCTACAAGAGAGGATTGTCCACCGATCAAGCAAAAAGTCCACCGAATGAGGCCCGACATGTCTGAGAAGATTAAAGCTGAGGTAATGAAGAAATTCAACGCTGGCTTTCTGGCTGTTACATCCTATCCACAATGGGTTGCTAACATCTTGCCAGTACCTAAAAAAGACGGCAAGGTCAGAATGTGTGTGGACTACCAGGATTTGAACAGGGCTAGCCCCAAAGATGATTTTCTGCTACCGCATATCGACATTTTGATTGACAACACAGCTCAGCACAAAGTGTTTTCCTTCATGGATGGATTCTCGGGCTACAACCAGATTAAAATGGCCCCCGAGGACATGGAGAAAACAACCTTTGTTACGCAATAGGGTACTTTCTGTTACAAGGTAATGTCGTTCGGACTGAAGAACGCAGGGGCAACTTATCAGCGCGCCATGGTAGCTTTGTTTCATGATATGATACATCATGAGATCTAAGTTTATGTAGACGATATGATAGCTCGATCACAAATAGAGGAGGAACACCTTGAACATCTGCAAAAGCTGTTTGCCAGGTTGAAGGAGTACAAACTCAGGCTGAATCCAAGTAAGTGCACTTTTGGAGTTAGGTCTGGTAAACTTCTAGGATTTATTGTCAGCAACAAGGGCATTGAGGTCGATCCAGCGAAAGTGAAAGAAATACAAGAAATGCCTGCTCCCCGTACTGAAAAGGAGGTTAGAGGGTTCTTGGGACGCTTGAACTATATTGCCAGATTCATCTCTCATCTGACGTCTACCTGTGAGCCAATTTTCAAACTATTGAAGAAAGATCAGGTAGTCAAATGGAACGACGATTGCCAAGATGCTTTTGATAAAATCAAGGAGTATTTGCTAGAACCTCCTATTCTGATGCCGCCCGTCGAAGGAAGACCGCTGATCATGTATCTGACTGTTTTGGACAACTCAATGGGGTGCGTACTGGGCCAGCATGACGAGTCTGGTCGAAAAGAGCATGCCATTTATTACCTTAGCAAAAAGTTTACCGACTGTGAGACTCGCTACTCACTGCTCGAGAAAACTTGCTGCACTTTGGTATGGGCTGCTCGCCGACTAAGGCAGTATATGTTGACTCATACCACTCTATTGATTTCCAAAATGGATCCTATCAAGTATATCTTCGAGAAGCCTGCTTTATCTAGGAGAATCGCTAGATGGCAGATGATCCTGACTGAGTATGACATCCAGTACACTACCCAAAAAGCTATAAAAGGGAGTGTACTAGCTGATCATCTAGCTCATCAAGCTATCGAAGATTATCAATCCATGAGATTCGACTTCCCGGACGAGGACATCATGAATTTGGACAACATTGAAGGTAACGGACCGTATGACGGACCTGAAAATGGATCTCGATGGACCCTGTACTTTGATGGTGCTTCAAATGCACTTGGAAATGGTATCGGTGCGGTACTCATTTCTCCGGAAGGTTACCACAAACCTTTCACGGCCTGACTTTGTTTCAGCTGCACCAACAACATGGCTGAATACGAAGCTTGCATCTTCGGTCTCAAGGCTGCTATAGACTTGGGGATCAAATCTTTGATCGTATTTGTGGACTCGGCTTTGGTTATCAGTCAAATCAAAGGAGAGTGGGATACCAAACATCCTAATCTTATCCCATACAAAGAACATGTCATAACATTGTTGCCTCATTTCGAGCAAATCACCTTCGAGCATTTCCCGCGAGAAGAGAATCAGCTAGCAGATGCTCTGGCAACGATGTCTTCCATGTTTAAACTCAACTGGGATAACGAGGCTCCCCAAATCACCATCGAGCGAATGGATGAACCTGCGCATTGTCATGAGATTAATACCGAAGAAGTAGTGGAACAACCTTGGTTTCACGAAATCAAAAGGTATCTCCAGACTAGAGAATATCCCGAAGGAGCTTCGGTAAATGACAAAAAGTTCCTAAGGAAATTTGCTGCCAAGTTCTTCCTGAGCAACGGCATCCTCTATAAACGCAGCCATGATTGTGTTTTACTCTGATATGTGGACAAAGCTGAAGCAGAGTTAATCATGACTGAGATACACAGCGGTACATTCGGCACCCACTTGAGTGGACATACAATGGCTAAGAAGATTCTAAGGGCAGGCTATTACTGGTCTACCATGGAAGCAGATTGCCATCAACATTCCCGTACTTGCCACAAATGTCAAGTCTACGCTGACAAGATTCATATTCCTCCTGTTCCTCTCAACGTTCTGACATCTCCTTGGCCATTCGCAATGTGGGGCATTGACATGATTGGAGAAATCAAGCCCATGGCGTCCAATGGACATCGCTTCATCCTGGTCGCCATTGACTATTTTACCAAATGGGTCGAAGCAGCTTCCTTCGCCTCTGTGACTAAAAATGTGGTTTCCCGCTTCATCAAGCAGAATCTCATATGCCGGTATGGTGTCCCCGACAGGATCATCACAAACAATGGTACAAATCTGAATAATACTATGATCACTGCTCTATGCGAACAGTTCTAGATTTATCATCACAATTCATCTCCCTATCGGCCGAAGATGAACGATGCCGTTGAAGCTGCGAACAAAAACATTAAGAAGATCATTTAGAAAATGACAGTCACCTACAAGGACTGGCATGATATGTTACCGTTTGCTCTACATGGGTATCGTACCATGGCACGTACTTCAACAGGGGCAACCCCATTTTCTTTGGTGTATGGCATGGAAGCTGTCCTACCCATAGAAGTTCAGATTCCTTCTTTAAGGATTATGAAGGACACTGGTTTGAATGAAGACGATTGGATTCAGACCCGACTTGATCAACTCAATTTGATCGACGAGAAGCGACTCGCTGCTGTTTGCCATGGTCAAACGTATCAAAAACGGATGATCAAGGCTTTTAACAAGAAAGTCAGACGTCAAATATATTAAGTCGGAGATCTCATAATCAAGCGGATTATCTTGCCTCAAAGTGATCCCAGGGGAAAATGGACTCCTACTTACGAAGGACCATTTGTAATCAAGAGCATATTTTCTGGTGGTGCAATGATTCTGACAACCATGGACGACGACGATTTTCCGCACCCTGCGAATGCAGACATAGTCAAAAGATACTACGCATAAAATAACCCGACAAGTCGAAAACCCGAAAGGGCGGCTTGGGCAAAAATGGGCATCCCGGTGAACTGAAAACCCGAAAGGGTGGTTCAGGCAAAAATTAGGGATAAAACAAAAAAAATCTGTACACCCGGCATGTTGAAAATCCGAAAGGGCGACTTGGGAAAAAAAGGGTTTCCCGGTGGATCGAAAACCCGAAAGGGCGATTCAGGCAAAAGTTAGGGAATTAAAGCGTATGACTATGTCTCGTCGAATCACTTTAAGGACAATATCTTCATCGACCAGCTCCAAGCTTCTAACCAATCCAGTCATCGGCAGACGAAGCATTGAATGGACAGATATTCAGAGTTATGAAGGCCATAGCAGAATGGAGTCCCATGGAATTGTTTCACATAGCCATCTGTCTTTTTGTATAAATTTTTCAATTTTTACGAAAACATCCTCTTACTAGGATGCCTGTCTCATTTGTACAAAGATACTCATAAAAAGTTAATACAAATACTTTTCCAAATACAGAAATTTGCTTTGTCTTCCTCTTTCTCTTTTGCACTTATGTTTTATTTGAAAAACGTCCAATGTTTTGTTAAATAGGCATATGCATTTGAACATAATCATTTTCCTTACAAATCAAGAAAGATGATTGCTGATAGGTTGAAGGTACGGGTAGATATTTTCCTTACATAATAATTTTCCTTACAAATCAACAAAGTCAAAATCCAGAACTTAATCCCCCAAACAGAATTAAACTTCAGGATCTCCAGCAGAACATAAGCTTTTTCCAAAACTGATTCCCCCAGCCAGAGAGCCTTCCAGAACTTAATTCCCCAAACAGAATTAAACTTCAGGATCTCCAGCAGAACATAAGCTTTTTCCAAAACTGATTCCCCCAGCCAGAGAGCCTTCTAGAACTCAATTCCCCTTAGAGTTAAATTTCAGAATCCCCAGTGGAGCCTTAAAATATGAAAATCCTATCCCCAGTGGAGCTAACACTTCCAACTATCAATCCCCAGCGGAACCAGACTAGTGAACCTTCTCACCACAGAGATACTTCCCACCAGACTGAAGATTCTCAGTCTTACTTCTCCAGCATGAGTCTCCCAGGTTCTGAACTTCCCAATAGAGATCACCAAGGAATTCCAATCCCCAATAGTGGTCCTAAGATCCCTCAACAATTGAAGATCTCGTTCCCCGAGCAGTCGGCAGTCAACAAGGATATCTCAGCTTTAGCACTCAGAGATTCCTGCAATCCCCCGCAGCAGTCAATGATTCATTTTCCTCGGCAATAGTCAAGATTATCTCATCTCCGGTGTGATCGGTGGATCTGGAACTGACTGTTTAACGCTGGTTTCGCGAAATGTTGCGGTAAGCAAGAGTCGCCACCGTCTTTTATTTTCTCCAACATGGAAAGGACAAAAGCACAGAAAAATTCCTTATAAGATAGTTTCTCGGTTCGGGAGGTAGATTTATAGAAAGGGAAGGTGTTAGCACCCTTTCTATCCATGGTTATCCATGGGCTCTTAGATACTTTCTCATTTGTGTTTTCAAAAGGTTTGTTTGCTTTTCAATTGTGAGTGAGTTTGAAAAAGTTTCTTTGAAAGTTTCAGATCGACTCTTGTATCAGTCCTCAAGAGTGTTTGAAAAGTTGTTTTGAAAGCTTTTTTGAAAGTGTTGGTGTGAAAAGAGTTTTATTTTGTTTTTGAATAGAGCAAGTATCTATGAGTCATCTACCTACCCTAAGGAATTAGGCTGTGTAAATGTCCTTAAGGTAGTGCCATCCCACCATTGAGAGGTAGGTAGCACCACCGTTGGAGGTGTTCGGGTCAATTTGTTTTTAGGGACAGTGTGGTCACCAGAGCAACATTAGGACACCTTAGAAGCAACCCTTATGCCATGTTCATGGACATAAGGACTTAGTAAAACGTCCTATACTCGACGACCACGTTTCGAGGGGCAAGGCAACAGTGAGGCGTACCCTAAGAGTGGTGTGTGAATTGTGTGTCATTTTCAATTATGTTTTATCTTGATCATGCATTGGGTGAGCTACGCTTTGATTTTATTTGAGCCATTCATTCTTTCATGTGATTAGCAGTTTAAAGGTGCAGAAATTAAAGTACAGAAAATAAAGGTCCTACGCTATTACAAGGCGCGGGTCTATACATCGCCAAATTAACAAAGACCCGTTTTTAATAAAATGCGGAAAGTAAATAAATTTCCTAATTACTATTACAAGGCTTTGGCAATTACATAATATTTAAAAGAAACATAAGAATATGCGTGCGAAAAGAAATTGGAATCGAGTGTTCGAGGGCGTTGGACCCTTTAAAGAAATTAAATTGAGATTGAAAGTTAATTAATTATTTAATAAGAAAAGGAGTTATTTTTTATGGTTTTTGGTATTTATGAAATAAAGAAAATTAATTGAAATTAGAAATTAAATAAAACCCTAGTTCTAAATTGTTTTTAATTATTAAAAAAAGTTAAAGTCTAAAACCTATTTTATACTAATTAATTAATTACATGTTTCTTTACAAAATAATTAATAATTAATAATGATGGTAATAAGAAAATTATTTATTAAGCAAAAGAATAAAAAAACCCTAATTCCTACATTTTCTAGTTATTTAAGAAAAACATTGAAATTTTAAAACCTAAATCACTAAATTGATTATTAAAATATCTATTTACAAAAATGTTAATGACTTAAATATTAAATAAAACATATTTTTTGTTTTTATGATTTATGATTTTTTTTGTATTATGAAAATTATATTTTTATGAATTAAAAGAAACAATTAAAATAATTAAAAGAAAAAGAAAAGGAGAGAAAAGAAATACAAACAATGGGGGGTCTGACCCAATTTAGGAGGTGTTATTTGAGAAATTTGGCCCAAGAATGCAAGGCCCTTTTTTGACTTTCTGGAATTGTGTATGGAGTGTTTGACCAGCGTGCATGGTGGACTCCAGGTTTTGGCCTTTGGATTGGGGCTTCTGGGCGCGTGGCAAGCCAAGGCGTTGGGCGTATGGTGTACTACTGGGAAGAAACAGCACCTGAACATGTTATGATCAAAATTAATGAGAAATATGGGGGACCTGGGAATCGAACCCAGGTCCCAATACCTGCATGCCAACACATTAACCATCCAAGCTATTGAGTTTCTTTGATATTATAATGGACAATGATTATTATGAGAGAGAAAACAAGCGTTAGTGGCATTTGATGAAAACGCGCGCCAGTATTCAAACCACCCATTCACGCTTGGACACATCAACTTCGTCTCCATTTTTTTCTGCAACTAAAAGCAAATAGCGGGGGTTTTAAACCCCCACTAAGTCAAACCTGCAAAAATAGCGAATAGGGCATAAGCAAATATAAAAATGGTGCGAGGGGTGGATTGGCTTCGTCTGGATGTCCTGAATTCAATGGTCCTGGTTTGAGTGGCCAATTTTTCCTTATGTGTGAAACCCCAAATCAAAGCTTCAGAAACCCTAATATCCGTTCATGGCAATTTTTGACACAGGCAATATCAATTCAATTAAAGGACACCAATAGCTTCAGAGAGTTCATGTTAGTGTAAATCAAACATTAAAAGTCACAAATAATGCATGAAAAATGGAATACGATTATGAAAATTTTGATGAAAAGTCAGACTGTATTCTACCAATTCCTTGAGTATGGAGGGTTGGTTTCGATTGAAAAAGCTTCCTGGTAGTGTCAGGATTGTATTGGAATGCTTTTTGATCTTTGAAACAAGCTCTAGGTATCAAAACCGTTTTCCACTTTTTTATCAAAAAATGCAATCTTGTTCTTTGTCTTGGGCGCAGCTTCTGTGTTCTAATGCATTAGGTTTTTGTTCTATATGTATCTGAGCATGATTAGGTTAAGAAAAACAAGCCCATAATCCATGCATTGATGACTTTGAATATTTGATTTTCCATGATCTTTTTTCAATCTTTTTCGTGCTAATTATGCCAAATCATGGAAGATTCTTTCCTTTTAGAATGTGCACGAAATCTTGAGCCCATAATGGACATATTACCTGCATAAAAAGATTCAAAACACATGCTTTAGTATTTTTCTCATAATTAATTTTAATTAAATGAATTAATAGGATTAAAAAATTCAATTAATTAATTAAAAATAAGAAAATAACTCCATTTTAGCTTAATGGGTCGTTCATGGCCTTTGGGCAATGATTCATGGAAGAAATTGAGGCCCATTAGCAATTTTGAGGCATTTGAAGCAAAGTTGATTTTTCAAAATTCCCAAAAATTTCCCAACTTCCACAAGGCATATCTTGCTCAATTTTTAAGCTTTGATCATGTTCTTGGACATTTTGGAAAGGTCTTGAAGTCCTCTAACCAATGCCTTTGGTCCCATGTCATTTTGATTTACCAATCTCAAGTTATGGTCTTTGACTTAAAATTCCTTTTTGTTGACTTTTGAAAATGACCTATAATGTTGAAATTGATAACTTTTTGTGAGAGAATTTCTTTGAATTGAAGTGTGAGGATGAGTTGTAGGAAATGTCATTCTCTTCAAAATGAGCTTTGGATGGAATTTTTCTGATAAACCATGTGGAAGTTATGCCTAGGTCAATTTGCAGTTGACTTTTTCAACTGTCCAAATATAGAAACTTTTGCATCTTGAGACTTTTTGAGCCATGCTTGTGAAATCATGATCAAGAATTGATCAAATGATGTTTGTGGCCTCAAAATAAGATGTTGACCAAAAATTTGGACTTTTGACTGTCAAATGACCATTTTTCCCCTGTAGTTGACTATGAAGCAATTAGGGTTTTTGACTGTGCAATTTGATGTTGTGAGTCTTGAAACTTGGCATATGAATGCTTGACAATGTATATAGGCATGTGGGACTTGTTTGGACCCTTGGAAACTTCAATTTCTTTGCCAGAACCAAAACCCTAATTTTTGACTGTTAGGAGGCAATTGGACTGTGCAACTCTTGAGAGATTTTGAACCTTGACCTTGGAAAATCTTGAAGAATATGGGAGGGCAAATTTTGGGGTACAACAGTTGCCCCTGTTCAATCTTCTTAGACCTGAGGATGTAGATTGGCTGGCGTGCCTTTCGTAATCCGAAGGTGGAAGATGATTGAACACTAGAGTGCCCAGAAATTTGCGCTCACATGTTAGAAGTGTGATGGTGGGAATGGGCTTATAGATGCCATTTGGAGACTGATGGATAGGAGAGATGGGCTTATAGACACCATCGGGAGGTTGTCTATCGCGTAAGAGATTCCTTAGCGAGAACTTGCGTACCTATGAAAGAAAATGATTACCTGGCCTGTTACAGGAGTTGGTCTTCAAACTCTTTGTGTAGATGTGCCCTGGCTGGATACAGGAATCGGATCTTCAAACTCTTCAGACGTGCCCTGGCGAGATACAGGAATCGAGTCTTGGAGAATATAGTCGTCAACAGATACACCCTGGCAAGATACAGGAATCAGATCTTCGAACTCTTCGGAAACACCCTGGCAAGATACAGGAATCGGGTCTGGTAATGCTAGTCGTTAACAGATACACCCTGGCAAGATACAGGCATCGGATCCTCAAACTCTTCAGACGCACCCTGGCAAGATACAGGAATCGGGTCTGGTAATGCTAGTCGTCAACAGATACACCCTGGCAAGATACAGGCATCGGATCCTCAAACTCTTCAGACGCACCCTGGCAAGATACAGGAATCGGGTCTGGTAATGTTAGTCGTCAACAGATACACCCTGGCAAGATACAGGAATCGGATCCTCAAACTCTTCAGACGCACCCTGGTAAGATACAGGAATCGGGTCTGGTAATGCTAGTCGTCAACAGATACACCCTGGAAAGATACAGGCATCGGATCCTCAAACTCTTCAGACGCACCCTGGCAAGATACATGAATCGGGTCTGGTAATGTTAGTCGTCAACAGATACACCCTGGCAAGATACAGGAATCGGATCCTCAAACTCTTCAGACGCACCCTGGCAAGATACAGGAATCGGGTCTGGTAATGCTAGTCGTCAACAGATACACCCTGGCAAGATACAGGCATCAGATCCTCAAACTCTTCAGACGCACCCTGGCAAGATACAGGAATCGGGTCTGGTATCGATCGTCAATAGATACACCCTGGCGAGATACAGGAATCGGATCTTTAGTTGTGACCGTTGATAGTAATTATCTTTGTATTGATCTTTGTCCTGAAAAGCCAAAACGTTAGTTGTATGCGATGTCATGATGTATGACATGCGTGATGAGATTGTATGTTCATGATGCGTATGTGCATGCTATGTATGTATGAAGATGCGATGTTTATGAATGTATGTTTTTGTCTAGGAAAATAAATCCTTGACGGATGCCGGGAAGTTAAATCCTGGGCTGATGTAGAGCTTTTGTTTCCACTGGGGAGTGATGGTTGCAAGAATACCGGTAGGAGAAGATAACTCCGTTGGGGAATAAACTTGGAGATTACTCTGCGGGGGAAAATTATTCTAGCGACCTTGCTGGGGAACAATACTCTGTGGGAAGAGAGGTACTTTGCTGGGATGATGATAACTTCGCTGGGGATATTGTTGTTAAGTTGGAAGTTTTAATAGACTCCGCTGGGGGATAGGAAGACCTTGCCGAGGACGATCTTTCTGTGGCTTTTGGCTCAGGATAACCCAGTTATATCCTGGTAGGGAAATAACCTTTGAATAAAGCCGGGAGACGCGTTCGTGCTCTGCAGGGGGGGAAGCTTCTAGAATCTACTGGGGATAAGCTTCCTGCTAGGGAGATGGATTCCACTTTCCTGGGGGAACTTCAGACTGGACTCCCCTGGGGAATTTTTGAGATATATTGGGGAAGTGGCTCCGCTGAATGTCTGGTATACCGCCGGGGAACAATCTTAGATCAAGACCGCCAGGGATGCTTGTTAAGAATGTTCGTATACTGTGTTGGGGAATGTTGAGATCTGCTGGAGGATACCCAACTTCCTTAAGGCTGATAGGATAACTCTGCTTGGGGAGAGTGCATGGACTTGCTCGCTCACTCTCTGGGGAATTAAGGTATATTGGTTATGTTCTTCGGCTGAACGTACCTTGGTACCTTGGTGGACAGAACAATTAGATCGCTTAGACAGCTCATTATTGCCCCTGTTTCTAATGTTACCTGTAATTAATCCTTTGTTTCGTATGCAAATATTTATGAGTTAGCAATTATTGTCAAATGCATATATCACAAATTGAACCTTGGACGTTCTTCGCAAAACAAAACAGAAAAGGAAAAACAATTGGCAATTGATCTGAAAAGTGAATTTATATTGATTTTTGGATTTGCCTGTAAATAGGCGTTTATGTACAAGAGGCTGACGTCCTAGTAAGAGAGCGCCGCCGAATAAGAGAGTTTATACAAATTTGTACAAAGGGAAAACAAAACAGCTATGTGAAAAGAATAATCCAACTGGGTTCCAACTCTGCTATCGCCTTTATATCTCCGAGCGTCTCATCACTTTGCTGCTCAGTTGACGATGAAGCTGATCGATCGATGCCGTCTGATCTTGATGGCTGATACCGGATTCTGGATGCAAGGTGATCCAATGAGACATAGTATTACGCTTTATCCCTAACTTTTGCCTGGACCGCCCTTTCGGGTTTTCAGTCCACCGGGATACCCATTTTTGCCCAAGCCGCCTTTTCAGGTTTTTGACTTGCCGGGTGTACAGATTTTTTTATATTTCATCCCTCATTTTACCCGAACCTTTTTGGTTCGCCGGGAAGCCCTAATTTTTGCCTAGGTATGTCAACCTAGCGGGTCTTTTATCATGCGTAGTATCTTTTTACTATGTCTGCATTGGCGGGGTGAGGAAGGTCGTCACCATCCATAGTGGTTAGAATCATGGCTCCTCCTGAGAACACATGTTTAACCACAAATGGCCCTTCGTACGTGGGGGTCCATTTGCCCCTGGGATCACTCTGAGGAAGGATGATCCGTTTGTTTACCAGGTCCCCAACTTGATACTCTTGTGGTCTGACTTTCTTGTTAAATGCCCTGATCATCCATTTTTGATACGTCTGACCATGACAAATAGCAGCAAGTCTCTTTTCGTCAATTAAGTTTAACTGATCAAGTCGTGTCTGGATCCAATCATCTTCGCTCAGATCTGCATCCTTCATTATCCGGAGAGAGGGTATTTGAACTTCAATTGGTAAGACTGCCTCCATGCCGTAGACCAAGGAAAAAGGAGTTGCCCCGGTTGACGTCCTTGCTGAGGTACGGTACCCATGAAGAGCGAACGGTAACATATCGTGCCAATCTTTATAGGTCACTGTCATCTTCTGCACGATTTTCTTAATGTTCTTATTAGCTGCCTCTACAGCCCCATTCATCTTCGGCCGGTAGGGAGAAGAGTTGTGGTGTTGTATATTGAATTGCTCGCAGAGCTCAATGATCATCTTGTTGTTGAGATTTTTACCGTTGTCTGTAATGATCCTTTCCGGGACGCCGTATCGACAGATCAGGTTATGCCGAATGAACCGTGCCACGACATTCTTGGTTATAGTGGCGTAAGAAGCTGCTTCAACCCACTTTGTAAAGTAATCAATCGCCACCAGGATGAAGCGATGCCCGTTGGATACCGTAGGTTTAATCTCGCCGATCATATCTATGCCCCACATTGCAAAAGGCCAAGGTGCAGTCAAGACATTCAGAGGGACCGGAGGAACGTGCACCTTGTCTGCGTAAATCTGGCATTTATGACATGTCCGAGAGTGTTGGTAACAGTCAGCTTCCATAGTGGACCAGAAGTATCCTGCCCGAAGGATCTTCTTTGCCATGGTGTTTCCACTGGAATATGTTCCGAAGGTACCTTCATGTAGCTCTGCCATGATCCTTTCTGCTTCAGCTTTGTCCACACAGCGCAGTAAGGTCGAATCATGGTTTCACTTGTATAGAATACCGTTGCTAAGGAAGAACTTTGCTGCGAACCTTCTCAGAAACTTCTTATCGTTGACAGATGCACCTTCAGGATACTCTTGAGCTTCCAAGTACCTCTTCACCTCATGGTACTAGGGTTTCCCAATCACTACCTCAGCCTCAAGATCACAACAGTATGTCGGTTCATCCAGTTTCCAGATAATGACCCGGGGAGCCTCATTGTCCCATTTGACTTTGAACATGGAAGACATCATAGCTAACGCGTCCGCCAACTGATTCTCCTCTCTTGGAAAGTGTTCAAAAGTTATCTCTGTGAAATGGGGGATCAATGTCAACACACATTCTTTGTAAGGAATAAGATTCGGATGTTTCGTATCCCACTCGCCTTTGATCTGATTGATCACGAGAGCGGAATCTCCGAAGACACTCAGAAACTTAATCCTTAAGTCAATCGCAGCTTGAAGACCCATGATACATGCCTCATACTCCGCCATGCTGTTGGTGCAGTTGAAACATAGCCGGGCAGTAAGTGGAGTATGAGTGCCTTGAGGGGATATGATCACAGTGCTGATACCGTTACCCAAAGCGTTGGAGGCTCTGTCAAAGTGCATAGACCATCGGGATCCTTCCTCAGGTCCTTCATCTGGTCCAGGTACTTCACAATCAGTCACAATCATGATGCTCTCGTCCGGAAACTCAAAGTTCATTGACTGATAGTCGTCTACTGCCTGATGTGCCAAGTGGTCTGCCAATACACTTCCTTTGATAGCTTTCTGAGTCGTGTACTGGATGTCGTATTCTGTCAAGATCATTTGCCATCTTGCTATCCTCCCAGACAGAGCAGGTTTTTCAAATATATACTTTATTGGATCCATCTTTGAAATCAATAAGGTAGTGTGAGTCAGCATATACTGTCTCAGCCGGCGAGCAGCCCATACCAAAGCGCAGCAAGTTTTCTCGAGCAGTGAGTATCGGGTCTCACAGTCGGTAAACTTTTTGCTAAGGTAATAAATGGCGTGCTCTTTTCGGCCAGACTCGTCATGCTGCCCCATCACACACCCCATTGAATTGTCAAGTACTGTCAGGTATAGTATCAGAGGTCTCCCTTCAACCGGTGGCATAAGGATAGGTGGTTCTTGGAGATACTCTTTGATTTTGTCGAAAGCGACCTGACATTCATCATTCCAACGTACTACCTGATCTTTCTTCAGCAGCTTGAAGATTGGCTCACAGGTAGCAGTTAGATGCGAGATGAACCGGGTAATGTAATTCAGACGTCCTAGAAAGCCTCTGACTTCTTTCTCTGTCTTGGGAACTAGCATCTCTTGAATGGCTTTAACCTTTGCAGGGTCCACTTGAATACCCTTATCACTTACAACGAAGCCTAGCAACTTTCCAGATCTTACCCCGAAGGTGCACTTATTCGGGTTCAACCTCAGCTTGTACAACTTCAGACGGTCAAACAGCTTTTGTAGATGGTCAAGGTGTTCCTCCTCAGTTTGAGACCTTGCAATCATATCGTCGACATACACTTCAATCTCATGATGGATCATGTCATGAAATAAAGCAACCATGGCACGTTGGTAGGTTGCCCCAGCATTTTTCAACCCGAATGGCATGACCTTGTAGCAGAAAGTGCCCCACTGAGTAATAAAGGTAGTCTTTTCCATGTCTTCAGGAGCCATCTTGATCTGATTATACCCTGAAAAGCCATCCATGAAAGAGAAAACCTTGTGCTGAGAAGTATTGTCAACCAGAACGTCAATGTGAGGTAGGGGAAGTCATCTTTGGGGCTGGCCCTGTTTAGATCCCTGTAGTCAACACACATTCTGACCTTACCATCTTTCTTCGGTACCGGCACCACGTTGGCAACCCACTGAGGGTAAGAAGTCACTGCAAGAAACCCGGCATCAAACTGTTTCATAACCTCAGCTTTGATCTTCTCAGACATCTTTGGGTGCATACGGCGGACCTTTTTCTTAACCGGAGGGCAGTCTTCCTTGGTAGGCAAATGATGGACCACAATGTCGGTATCCAACCCGGGCATGTCTTCGTAGGACCAGGCAAAGATCTCCACATAATCATGTAGCATCTGAGTCAACCGTTGTTTTACGTTGAGCTCCAGATTGGCACCAATCTTGACTTCCTTCCTATCTGTCTCAGTACCCAGATTTATCGTTTCCACTGGCTCTTCATGTGGCTGAATTGCCCTCTCTTCCTGGAGTAACAGTCTTGCAAGCTCACCAGGCACTTCGCAATCATCTTCACCTTCGTCTTCGGCAAGTTGATCGGATTTTCGAAGTCATAACTGGCAGTAGCAGAGTCGTTACCAGTGAGATCCAGAGTGGATTGAAACCTGTATAGGTGAGTGTGTGTAAATATAGCTGTTTTGCAATATATAAAGAAAGAAAGAAAGAAAGGGAGCACAAGATTTGAAATGCAAAAAAACGTCCAAGGTCTTTATTCATGATATATGTAAATGACAGTTATAAGCCCTCACAAATGAAGCCCACGGTGCCCCGGGTAAGACACTGGGCCATAAAGTTTCAATTCATTGTTTATTACAAATAACAAAAACAAAGGAATTCATTACTGCGTAACAAAAGTAACAGGCGTATGATCTTTTGCGGTCCAATTGTTCAATCCACCGTCAGTCGTCGGGTAGATCCAGCTATCGAACTCCGATTCTTCCACTTCGTCTTCATCCCCAATAGCATTCACTCCTGGATTGGTGATGAGCACCGGAGGTCTTCCGATCCTAGCTTTGCGCACAGCCCTCTGAGCCTCTGCAGTAAAACCCAGTCCAAACTTGTCAGTTTTAGGAGTGAAATCAGGGAGCCTGCCCCAGTTAGCACATTCACCTTTCTCGATTACAGCCCGGGCGTCCATCAAGGAAGCCATCTTCAAAGGAGAACCCTCTTCAATTACTGCTTCTGCCGCTGCCAATGTTGGAGGCACCTCTTCAAAATGTTGAAAGGGGGTTTCAATAAACTCCTCGTCCATCTCAATATACCGGAAGGAATTCAAATGACTAACCATGTATTCTTCCTCCCCCTGCACAGTGACAATATTCCCTCTGACGGGGTACTTGAGCTTTTGGTGGAGGGTGGAGGTCACAGCTCCAGCCTTGTGGATCCACGGTCGACCCAGCAAACAGGAATAAGATGGACGAATATCCATCACATAGAACGTTGAGTCAAATACTTGAGAACCCACACGAATAGGAATGTCTACTTCTCCATGAACCATCCTCTTCGATCCGTCAAAGGCTCGAACAATGATGTTGCTAGGTTTCAACTCCAGGCCCTCACAATCCAACCGGTCTAAGGCCTTCTTGGGCAACACATTCAGGGAAGAACCGGTGTCCACCAACACGTGTGCGAGAGTAGTGCCCCTGCATTCTATAGAGACATGCAGGGCATCATTGTGGTTCTTTCCCTTGGCGTTAAGGTCAGCATCCGAGAAACCCAAACCATTGTCCGCTGTCAAATTGGCCACACAGTCAGTGAATTGATCTGCAGAGGTCTCTTGTGGCACATGGGCCGTCTTCAGAAATGAAATCAAGGCCTTGGCGTGGGCCTCTGAGCACAGCAGCAATGATAGCATAGAGATTTTGGAGGGTGTATTCCTCAGTTGTTCAACGACATTGAAGTCGCTCTTCTTGATTATCTTAAGAATTTCCTCCATCTCTTGCTGGGAGGCTTCAACATTCAAAGACTTTGGTGCCTCCATCTGGGCGGGCTCATCATCAATCCCTTTGCCCCGAGTATTAGATGACTCGGCAGCAGGGGAAGCAACTTGATCAGAAGTGGAAACAGGCGCACTTGCAGGCGTTATTATGAGTGGTCTTTGAATAGTTGGTGGCGCAATGTCAGGCGAGAAGAGCCTGCCACTGCGGGTTACTTTGGCTGGACCGGTGATATTGCTGATACTGGTACCGGTGTTGAACTCTTGCTTTATTCCAAGTACATATGCGTCTGCCCCATAGTGCCATGGGACAGCCTTATCAGATTCATAGGGGAGGGGCCCCGGAACAGTAATAACAATGGGTGCAACAGTCATGATTTTAACTGGCTTCCTCGGGGGAGCCTTGATTGGATTGTTGAAAATTGTAACGACGGATACTTCTTCCACATGAACAAAAGGAACAGCGGTCTTCTTGAACAAAATCTCCTTGTTATCCATCAGGCTTTGGATGCCTAACTTCAGCAACGGACAACCAGTAAGGGAAACGACACACAAAAGGCAACCCTCGCTACAACCCGGAAATAAACCGGCCAGCAACAAGTTCCTCTTAACAGTCAACAGAGGAGTAGCCACATCATTCACAGAAACTGCATACAAATCTTCATCAACAGCATTTACTCCATGCTGGGGCATAGGAGCAGTCACCACATTTGGCCGCTCAGGCGCCTCAAATTGTATCTCCTTTGCATCAATAAGGTCCTGCACCTTATTCCTCAGGGCCCAGCAGTCATCAGTAGAATGCCCCGGGCTATCGGAGTGATAAGCACAACGGGCATTTGGATTATACTTAGGAGAGGCAGTATTCATAACCTTCGGGGCCTCCCTGACGGTTACCAAGTTGGTCGATAGCAGCTGCGGCAAGATTTGTGACAAGGTCATACTCAGCCGGGTAAATTCTCTTCTGGGTCTTTCAGCCCTTGGTTGGTTAAGTTGCCGAGGAGCGGCAGCAGGCTTAGCAATAACCACCACGTTGACAGCTTGGCGGCGTTCTGGTTTGTCTTGCCTCCTAGGCCCAAACACAGAACTGGCCTCCTTTTTAAAAGGTTTCTTCTCAGAACTTGAAGACGCACCTTTCTGAATCTTTCCTCACTTCATACCAGCCTCTATCCTTTCCCCAGTCAGAATGAGGTCAGTGAACCCTGCAGATGAATTGCCAATGAGATGATTAAAGAACGGCCCAGATAGGGTCCCCAAGAACATATTTACCAATTCACGGTCGGTTAACGGAGGCTGCACCCTGCCAGCCAGGTCCCTCCACTTTTGCGCATACTCTTTAAAACCTTCGCCTGATCCTAGCGACATACCCTGGAGTTGGGTACGTGTAGGAGCAAGGTCGGCATTATATTGATACTGCTTGTAAAAAGCAGTAGCCAACTCCTCCCAGTTACGAACCTTGGTTCCATCCAGCTGATAGAACCATTCGAGATGAGTCCCTGAAAGACTCTCCTGGAAGAAGTGGATCCACAAGTTCTTGTCCACTGTATACGGCTGAATCTTCCGCACATAAGATCTGAGGTGCAACTTAGGGCAAGACGCCCCGTCATACTTGGTGAAAGATGGTGCTTTAAACTTGTGAGGGATGATCACACCAGAAGATAAACCCAAGTCTCCGAAATCCAAACCAGGCACTTGTTGAATTTCTATGGCGTTCAGACAGTCTTCCAACTGCTTGTATCTGTCTTCAGCTGGAGGATACTGTTCCTCATTAAAATCAGTCTCATTGTCAGAGACTACCGGACTTGGAGCCCTTCCCCCCTGGGGACTGTCTTTGCCCACAGAAGAACCAACTTCCTCATTTTGCAGTGTGTTACCAAATCTCCGGCCCGTGTTGAACAGAACGGTTCTCTTCTTCTTCTTCTTCTTGACCAGCAGAGCCTTCAGCTCCTCTTGACCTTGAGCCAAACCCATGATCAGCTCCTGAAATTGTGTGTTCTGTTCCTGAAGGGCCTTGATAGACAGCTCGGTAGATGATTCAGGGTTCATGATGCTGAAATAAACAGCGAAGAACAGTAAGCAACCTGAAAAAGAAGAGTAC
Source organism: Vicia faba (assembly GCA_948472305.1). NCBI lineage: Eukaryota > Viridiplantae > Streptophyta > Magnoliopsida > Fabales > Fabaceae > Vicia > Vicia faba. The sequence goes on from OX451736.1 coordinate 1,451,688,623, forward strand.
TTGTGATGCACATGATGAATGGAATGCGTATGATTTATGTTTTCAAAGACAATCGGGAATCAACTTTGTAAACAAAAAGGAACACACTTCATTAGATTCAACTTTGAAATTCAAATTGATCAACAGGTTGCCCTTAGGCGTTACATAAAAATGGAAAAACTGAAAAGGGGAATAAAAACTGTAAAAGAACATCCAAAGCTCATCATTGGTCCCAGGGTCTCCTCTTCTCAGTACGGATGTAGTCATTCAGAGCTCGCTCATTCTCCAACTGCTTTGTCAGCTTCTGGATTTTCAATTCCTGCTCGTTGAACTTTTCCCGATAAGAATCTCGTTCCTCTCGCAGTTGCGCCCAAGACCTCTTTAGTGTATCATAATCAGTGGGTATCTGAGGAGGGAGGACAGTTGGAGGAACCCCATCCTTGTCAGGATACTCAAGAATGATGGGTCTGACAGCTTCATATGGCATACCTAACTTCTGAGCACGGATGCGGACCCATTTGTAGTAGGCTTCCATAGGTAGAGAAGTCTTTGGTCCCAACTCTTGTGGGTCAGCTTTATGAATTCTGTCCCAAGCCTTGATGAACCTACGATGCAGCTCGTCACTATCCACCTGAAACTCAAAACTGAGGTGAGGCACCAACATCTCATGAGGCCCTGCCCTTCTGGCTCTTCCAAACTGACAGAGAGCTAGACATGGATTATAATAAATTCCTCCTTGGGTACCAATCAAAGGAACATTAGGGTATTCTCTGCAACGATCAATAACAGCTATCTCATCCAAACCTCTGAGAGTCCAAATGATGTCCTTATCAGTGAGAGACATTAACCTATGAGCCCAACCTCTTCCTTCTTTGTTCTTCAGCACGACCTTAGGGAGGTGCGAAATAAAACACCTCACTAACAAAGGGATACAACACCACAGAGTTCCTCGTCTTCAGGCAGTACGAGCATAAAGTTGTTGCAGGATGTCACCCAAGAGAGTGGGCACAGGGTTCCGAGACATGAAGATCCTTATGGCAGTGACGTTAATGAAGTTATCAGGATTAGGAAACAAGACTAGACCATAGATTAAGAGAGCCAGGATGTCTTCATATGCCCTAAAGTCCAAGTCATTCCAGAAACTGTTAGCTTTACCAATCAGAAACTTGGCCAAGAAACCCTTAACTCCGCTTCTAGTCACCCAGTTGTCCATTACTTCTTGGTGGGTCAAGGGAAGAGCTGCAGCAACCTCCTCAAGCCTACGAGTCTTTTCCCAACCGGTGTAGGGAGTCTGATCCAAGATAGGGATACCAAGCAAATCAGAGAACTCTTCCAGGGCAGGGACCAGCTGGAAGTCTTGAAAGGTGAAGCACTGGTACAGAGGGTCATAGAACTGGGTCAGGACACTCATCAGCTGTTGGTCCCACTTTGCCGTGACTAAACTGAGAAGAGAACCATGCCTCTGGATGAAGGAAGTAGTATTTGGAATTCTACTAACCAACTCTTCAAGTAACTCAGGTGGGTGAACAAAGTTGAACCGGATAGTATTCCTTCGCATAAGCATCATGATGTCCTACAAAACAGAGCAAAGGTGAAACCCTCTTGTCTTTGAAATGGTCAGTCCTTATGCAGGATGCATGCAATGTTTATGATGGCATGATGTTATGATAAAGCACACCACAAATATTTACAAAGGCAAACATGATAAGGCACACAAGTCACACAAGACAAGCCCTTAGAGTTTAGGCCAGCATGGGGTCTAGGTATTACCCTCTTTCAGTTTGTTGGTTCAGACCTGTCCTATCAGAAGTAATCGGGTTCTAGAGGATCCCAATATCACTGACTACCCTCAATCGGTCATAACTCTAGCATCGCAATCTTTTCTTGCGGCCAGAACCATCACGAGAGTTTAGCCTCAATGGGCATAGCATACTGCTACTGTTCTATTGGCCAAGTTGGGTCATTTAAGGTTCTAAGGTCGGTTGGTGCTTAATGACTCCTCAGAAGACCCATATTCTCATTGCGACACAAGGGATATCGGTACAGACCAAAGCGCCACACCAACGTAGCCACTGCTTCACCCATGTCGGTCTACGCCGGACAGGTCCCTCGCAGCTTATGCTACCTAACAGGGTATCCCCAGATCCGGGTTAGGATCTATGTAACTCCCAAGACAGTCCCACAATAATAAAGCAAGCAAGTCAAAGCAATTGAAAACACAAGTGATCCTAGTCATAAGGTACACCTCACTTTAAGATATGTCCCCAGCAGAGTCGCCAGTTCTGTGATCGGTGGATCTGGAACTGACTGTTTAATGTTGTTTTCGCGAAATGTCGCGGTAAGCAAGAGTCGCCACCGTCTTTTATTTTCTCCAACATGGAAAGGACAAAAGCACAAAAAAATTCCTTATAAGATAGTTTCTCGGTTCGGGAGGTAGATTTATAGAAAGGGAAGGTGTTAGCACCCTTTCTATCCATGGTAATCCATGGGCTCTTAGATACTTGCTCATTTGTGTTTTCAAAAGGTTTGTTTGTTTTCAATTGTGAGTGAGTTTGAAAAAGTTTCTTTGAAAGTTTCAGATCGACTCTTGTATCAGTCCTCAAGAGTGTTTGAAAAGCTGTTTTAAAAGCTTTTTTGAAAGTGTCAGTGTGAAAAGAGTTTTATTTTGTTTTTGAATAGAGCAAGTATCTATGAGTCATCTACCTACCCTAAGGAATTAGGCTGTGTAAATGTCCTTAAGGTAGTGCCATCCCACCATTGAGAGGTAGGTAGCACCACCGTTGGAGGTGTTCAGGTCAATTTGTTTTTAGGGACAGTGTGGTCACCAGAGCAACAGTAGGACACCTTAGAAGCTACCCTTATGCCATGTTCATGGATATAAGGACTTACTAAAACTTCCTATACTCGACGACCACGTTTCGAGGGGCAAGGCAACAGTGAGGCGTACCCTAAGAGTGGTGTGTGAATTGTGTGTCATTTTCAATTATGTTTTATCTTGATCATGCATTGGGTGAGCTACGCTTTGATTTTATTTGGGCAATTCATTCTTTCATGTGATTAGCAGTTTAAAGGTGCGGAAATTAAAGTACAGAAAATAAAGGTCCTACGCTATTACAAGGCGCGGGTCTATACATCGCCAAATTAACAAAGACCCGTTTTTAATAAAATGCGGAAAGTAAATAAATTTCCTAATTACTATTACAAGGCTTTGGCAATTACATAATATTTAAAAGAAACATAAGAATACGCGTGCGAAAAGAAATTGGAATCGAGTGTTCGAGGGCGTTGGACCCTTTAAAGAAATTAAATTGAGATTGAAAGTTAATTAATTATTTAATAAGAAAAGGAGTTATTTTTTATGGTTTTTGGTATTTATGAAATAAAGAAAATTAATTGAAATTAGAAATTAAATAAAACCCTAGTTCTAAATTGTTTTTAATTATTAAAAAAAGTTAAAGTCTAAAACTTAATTTATACTAATTAATTAATTACATGTTTATTTACAAAATAATTAATAATTAATAATGATGGTAATAAGAAAATTATTTATTAAGCAAAAGAATAAAAATAACCCTAATTCCTACATTTTCTAGTTATTTAAGAAAAACATTGAAATTTTAAAACCTAAATCACTAAATTGATTATTAAAATATCTATTTACAAAAATGTTAATGACTTAAATATTAAATAAAACATATTTTTTGTTTTTATGATTTCTGATTTTTTTTGTATTATGAAAATTATATTTTTATGAATTAAAAGAAACAATTAAAATAATTAAAAGAAAAAGAAAAGGAGAGAAAAGAAATACAAACAATGGGGGTCTGACCCAATTTAGGAGGTGTTATTTGAGAAATTTGGCCCAAGAATGCAAGGCCCTTTTTAGACTTTCTGGAATTGTGTATGGAGTGTTTGACCAGCGTGCATGGTGGACTCCAGGTTCTGGCCTTTGGATTGGGGCTTCTGGGCGCGTGGCAAGCCAAGGCGTTGGGCGTATGGTGTACTACTGGGAAGAAACAGCACCTGAACATGTTATGATCAAAATTAATGAGAAATATGGGGGACCTGGGAATCGAACCCAGGTCCCAATACCTGCATGCCAACACATTAACCATCCAAGCTATTGAGTTTCTTTGATATTATAATGGACAATGATTATTATGAGAGAGAAAACAAGCGTTAGTGGCATTTGATGAAAACGCGCGCCAGTATTCAAACCACCCATTCACGCTTGGACACATCAGCTTCGTCTCCATTTTTTTTCTGCAACTAAAAGCAAATAGCGGGGGTTTTAAACCCCCACTAAGTCAAACCTGCAAAAATAATGAATAGGGCATAAGAAAATATAAAAATGGCGCGAGGGGTGGATTGGCTTCGTCTGGATGTCCTGAATCCAATGGTCCTGGTTTGAGTGGCCAATTTTTTCTTATGTGTGAAACCCCAAATCAAAGCTTCAGAAACCCTAATGTCCGTTCATGGCAATTTTTGACACAGGCAATATCAATTCAATTAAAGGACACCAATAGCTTCAGAGAGTTCATGTTAGTGTAAATCAAACATTAAAAGTCACAAATAATGCATGGAAAATGGAATACGATTATGAAAATTTTGATGAAAAGTCAGACTGTATTCTACCAATTCCTTGAGTATGGAGGGTTGGTTTCGATTGAAAAAGCTTCCTGGTAGTGTCAGGATTGTATTGGGTTAAGAAAAACAAGCCCATAATCCATGCATTGATGACTTTGAATATTTGATTTTCCATGATCTTTTTTCAATCTTTTTCATGCTAATTATGCCAAATCATGGAAGATTCTTTCCTTTTAGAATGTGCACGAAATCTTGAGCCCATAATGGACATATTAGCTGCATAAAAAGATTCAAAACACATGCTTTAGTATTTTTCTCATAATTAATTTTAATTAAATGAATTAATAGGATTAAAAAATTCAATTAATTAATTAAAAATAAGAAAATAACTCCCTTTTAGCTTAATGGGTCGTGCATGGCCTTTGGGCAATGATTCATGGAAGAAATTGAGGCCCATTAGCAATTTTGAGGCATTTGAAGCAAAGTTGACTTTTCAAAATTCCCAAACATTTCCCAACTTCCACAAGGCATATCTTGCTCAATGTTTAAGCTTTTATCATGTTCTTGGATATTTTGGAAAGGTCTTGAAGTCCTCTAACCAATGCCTTTGGTCCCATGTCATTTTGATTTACCAATCTCAAGTTATGGTCTTTGACTTAAAATGCCTTTTTGTTGACTTTTGAAAATGACCTATAATGTTGAAATTGATAACTTTTTGTGAGAGCATTTCTTGGACTTGAAGTGTGAAGATGAGTTGTAGGAAATGTCATTCTCTTCAAAATGAGCTTTGGATGGAATTTTTCTAATAAACCATGTGGAAGTTATGCCTAGGTCAATTTGCAGTTGACTTTTTCAACTGTCCAAAAATAGAAACTTTTGCATCTTGAGACTTTTTGAGCCATGCTTGTGAAATCATGATCAAGAATTGATCAAATGATGTTTGTGGCCTCAAAATAAGATGTTGACCAAAAATTTGGACTTTTGACTGTCAAATGACCATTTTTCCCCTGCAGTTGACTGTGAAGCAATTAGGGTTTTTGACTGTGCAATTTGATGCTGTGAGTCTTGAAACTTGGCATATGAATGCTTGACAATGTATATAGGCATGTCGGACTTGTTTGGACCCTTGGAAACTTCAATTTCTTTGCCAGAACCAAAACCCTAATTTTTGACTGTTAGGAGGCAATTGGACTGTGCAACTCTTGAGAGATTTTGAACCTTGACCTTGGCAAATCTTGAAGAATATGGGAGGGAAAATTTTGGGGTACAACATCCGGCTATCCAGGATTCATCTATCCTCAACAAGACAGCTCGTCATCTTACATGCGCATTCATTACATGCATGTATCATAAACATTGATATAACATATATATTGCATCATACATATCATGCAACATAACTTTGTGTTTTAGCTAACATTTCATCCTTTTCAGGATAAGATTAAAAGGCTATCATTAACAATTATCCAGATATAGTATGGATACACCCCAGACACGGCCGTCATTCTATTACTCATTCAGAATTTCAAGTCAGATACAGTACAGATACACCTCAGACACGGCGGTCATTCTACTACTCATTCAGACTACAGCGATCAGATACAGACTAGATACGCTCCAGACACGGCAGCCATTCTATCTCTCATTCAAATTCACTTGTCCACCTCAAGGTTCAATGCATTCCAAGCACGGATACCATTCTGACCCTTACAACAGCAGTTGGATTCTCCCCAGTGCGTTCGCCACGGAAGTCATTCTGTCATTTATTTAGATCCCAGTTACAGTTTCAGATACACTTCAAACACGGAAGTCATTCTATTAATCATACGGATCTCAATCCCAGTTACAGTTTCAGATACACTCCAGACACGGAAGTCATTCTGCTACTCATACAACTTTCAACTTCAGATACAGTCCAGATACGCTCCAGACACGGTTGCCATTCTGTCACTCATTCGGAATTTGTCCCCAGCACGCAATTGCTCTATGAATAGACGTTTCTCTGTTACCCAGATACAATACAGATACACTCCAGACACGGTAGTCATTCTGATATTCATTCTACATTCAAACACAGTTACAACCCAGATACACCCCAGATACGAAGGCCATTCTTTTACTCATACAAACTCAGTCTCCGGATATAGTTCAAATGCATTCCAGACATGGATACCATTTTTTATCCTCTTTTTCTGATCTATCAAATTACAATTCAACAAACATTCCAGATGGCATCTCTAAGCCCATCCTCCTACCAGCAATCTCCAGATGGCATCTCTAAGCCCATCCCTCTGTCACCTCCCCAGATGGCATCTCTAAGCCCATCTCCAAATGGCATCTTTAAGCTCATTCCCGCATCCATGTTTTGACGAGTGCAAATTTAAGGGCACTCTAGTGTCCAATCTCCTTTTACCTTCGAGACGCGAAGGGCAAACTTGCCAATCTAACTCTTCAGGTGCAAGAAGATTGAACAGGGGCAACTGTTGTACCCCAAAATTTGCCCTCTCATTTCATCAATATTTTCTCACCACAAGACCCTTGGAGCTCAAGATCAAGTTAGGGTTTGCTCTGCTCAAGACTCCTCCTTGCACTGTTGACCCAAATTAGGGTTTGAGTTTGCACAAAGATGTTTTAACCTAAAATACCCAAAGTGACTTTCATACTTCATTTTGGACTCACAAGTTTATCCATACCAAGTTTCAAGCCTTGATTCCAATCTTTGCCCAGTCAATTGGATAATTGACCTAGAAATCAGTTGTATTAGGGAAAAAGTCAACTCTGGCCAATTGACAGTCAAACCTCATGATTTTTGACCCACATCAACATAATGAACTCATATGAACCATTTGGTCAAGTTCGGATCACAATTCCACAAGAAATCTGATCAGATCACCAAAAGGGCAAAATGGTCATTTTTAGGGTTTTGACTGCACAAAGGCAATTTTTGACTGTTTGACCTAACCAATGGCAAACCAAGCTCACATATGGACTCAAGGACTCAATGGCATTGTCTTGACCCATTCCACAAGTTCAAAAGATCCCAAATGCATAGGATTGACAGATGAATTTTCCAGTCAACTGATCAAATTTGACTGTATACTGAAAAGTCAAACTTTGACTTTTTAGTCAAAATCAAGTGCCAAGATTCATTTTTCACCAAGACATGTCAAATTATGAAACTTGTTCATCAAGAAACACAAAATTGCAAATTAGGGTTTAAAATGAAGAAATTTCATAACTTAGAAATTTTCTAAGTTATGAAATTCCCTTATTTTTCCCTAACTTTGTCCCATTTTTTCATCAAGATACAAGTGGATTAAAACAAAACTCAAAACATGAAAGTTGTAGTCCATTGAAAAATCTACAACTTTGATTCACAAAGTTTTCTCAAAGGAAGCTTGTATCTCAAGTTATGATTTTTGGAATAAGGGTGCAAAACATTTTTAACTTAGAAAAATTTTGACCTATTCTAGGCAGGATTTTTGTCCAACTTCTTGGCCACTTTTCACATACTTCCACTTGGAGTTTCAACTTGCATTACAAAGATGGATTGTAGTACACATTCCAAGCTTTCCAAATTGCCCAAGAACTGATCAAACACCCTTGTGGTTAGGAAGATTCGAGTTTGCAAAGATGGGCAAAAGTCACTTTGTTCATAGCTAAAATACATGTTCATAACATTGGCATTTTCAAGTCAGCAGGGTTTGTGATGGTTTGCAGGCCTCTAAACCTCTTCACACTCAATAATTAAATGCTTAACCTTTGTGTTGGAGTCTTATTTTGTTCATTTGGTCATTACATGCAAGATTAATCCATAATTAGAAAAAGCAATTTTGCCATTCTTGTAAAGTAATGCTTTATGTCAAATACCAAATCCAAGAAGTACAAGCAAAATCTTTGAGGCACAAGTTTGTAGACAAATCCCACTGATCAAGAGAGAGTGCTGCAGCATGCTTGAGGGACCTGTGCTGGCCTATAACCCAACTTGACTATCCTTGCTTACCTGAGAAGAAACTTGGCAAAAAGAAATAAAACTCTCACTTCCTGAAAACAGAAGCTCAAGCAAACTTTGTAGACACTTTTCATACACCAAAACAAGCCTAAAGCACAGCTCATTCACCCCTAAGACCTGCTCATACTCAAAATCCCTGTTTTGTTGCAAAACAGGGCAAGTTCTGCAACATGACCTCCATAATCATATCCATTCGTGTGTTTTTGCTCAAGCCTGTCCAAACACATTCTATATCATCCACACAAACTATCCCAAGCCTTAAACACAGACAGTAACACCCCTAACCAAGTTTGCCATTTTCACTTTTCAGCTTTGCAGGTTGACTTCCATAGCTCGATACAGGTAGATTCAAAGCAAGCTAGGTGTTGGAGAAGGTTCCTTGGACCTCAGGCAAGCTGTACAAATCCTCAAACTCCATTAAAGTTGGCCACATTACTCTGTTCAAGTCAAACTGAAACAGGTAAAAATGTGAACTTCTATCTCTCTATCCAGGCATGATTAGGCTTAGGTTTGTGAAGAAAACATGTTCTACTCATAGCCCTGAAACCATCCATGTATTTACTTTTCATTTATATTATGCGTGCTGTGAGAATTTTGGCCATGAACATTGAAAAAAACTTAGGTCAAAAATTGGGGATGAAGAAATTCTCCCTCATTTCTGAGAGTTAGCTCAAGATTTTTATATGTATGAATTTGTCTCTTCATGCTCTATAATGTTTGTGTTATGAGTTTTTGTTGAAAGTCAAAGAATCAGGAGTTTGGATGAAGCATGGAACACGCGCGTTTTTCTGTTTGAACGTGGCTGAAGGTTGAAGATAGAGTTGACTTGGGCTGGGCCTGAGTCAACTTGCTGTTTGCAGCCCTTTTTGAGTTTTGCACCCCCCCTGGCCCATTGTGTGGAATATCCATTATTTTTGACTTTTTATTTTTTCTTCTGACTTGATATTTTTTGTCAAAAAATAAAAAACATTAAAAATATTTTTTCATCCATTTTTGCATTTATTTGGCATTTATTTGTTTTATTTAGCATATATATATATATATATATATATATATATATATATATATATATATATATATATATATATATATATATATATATATATATATATATATATATATATATATATATATATATATATATATATATATATATATATATATATATATATATATATATATATATATATATATATATATATATATATATATAACAAATATATTTCCTTTTTATTTAAAACACAAAACAATAATACAAAAATATTTTTTTTTAGTTATTATTTTTTGTTTACATTTTGAAAACATTTTCTAAAAATATACGCTTTTGTAAATAATTAATATTTTATCTTTATATATATATATATATAGTATATTTAACATATAATATGAATACTTGCATATTTTATTAAATATTTAAGATAAAAATATGAAAATAATACATTTTATTTTTCATTAATACATGACACTAAAAAATACTTTTTTTACAATATTTTTCTTTTTTTTTATTTTCTTTTTTGTATAAATTAATATATAATATTGTATATAGTTAATAAATAAATATTTATTTATTTAGAAAATTAGGGTTTTGCCCTAAACCATAAAAATACTCCAAAAATTGACTTTTTTTATTTTTGTTTATATTTTGCATTGAAAAATATTTTCTCATACATAAAAAAAACCATTTTGTACATAATACATTTTGCATATTTATTGTATTTATTTAATTATTGCACAATTAAATAATTTGTATATTCAATATGGATGTAATAGTTTTAGATTTAATTTCTTGCTAAATATCTCCTCATTCAAACATTTGTACCCCCATTCCCATAATCATGTTGTAATAATTTAGGACTTTAAATTTCCGCATTTAAAAGCTTTCAAATTATGCCATGATAGACTTAGGGTTTGTATGCAAAATCAACCAACAAATAGCTTAACTAATACAAAGACAAAAAAAGCATGAAAATGGACAACACCAAATCACACTTGCACCCTTAGGGTTACTCCACTTGTTTCCTTCAAAAATGGGCCATGTTGCATGTTGAGTATCTTTGGCAAAACAAAACAATTCAAATGATCATAGTCCCTCGATGACGCTTTCCCAAGTTGCCTAAAAAATGATCAAGTCCCTTCAAGGAAAATTGCCAAAGACACTTGGCACTATTGCATTCATGGTCTAAACGATGACCCGCGCCCGTCCCGTTAACATCCTAACACAAGATTGTCCACCAAATACAATGGTGGAACAATACTGTTAAAAGGGTTAAAACATAGAAAAAATCTTTGAGTAAATTTAGGGGTAGACAACTCTTAGTTACTTGATCAAACTTGCAAAACAAATCCTTGCCATTTTTCAAAACACACATCACAACACAATTTCAAAACAAACTTTCAAAACATTGAAAACTTTTTCAAAAGACAAATACACCTTTGTATACATTCAAACGTGGATCATTACAAAGGTTGCCACAACAAATGGCCTCTTTTCAAAACCTCTTTCAAAATCACATACAAAGCACCATTTCAAACAATTGAAAGCACCATTTCAAACAATTGAAAATGCAAGGCAAGTTATCTAAGCAAGTAACTAAGAGCCCATGGATAACCATGGATAGAAAGGGTGCTAATACCTTCCCTTTCTATAATCTACTCCCCGAACCCAAGAAAACATCTCAAAGGTTTTTCCTGTGCTTTTTAACCTTTCCTTTAGGATAAAATAAAAAGTCGGTGGCGACTCTTGCTAAACCGAAACATTTGCGAAAACAAACGCAAAACCTCAAGTCAGTTCTCCCACCGTATCACACCAACTTTTTTTGTTTCCTTTATTTATTTATTTATTTCTATTTAACCAAAAACAAAAAAAAAAAAATATTTTCTTAAATAATTAAATTAAAAATATTTTAATTTGAACACTTATTTTTGTTAATATTTAGGACTATATTTTGTTTATTTTACACACTCTAAAATATTCTTTTCAAATTAACATTAACCTTTAAAATTGTTTTCTAAACAAAATATTTAGACTTAGGTTATATTTTCTTCTTAATTTTAATTAACTTAGATTTTAGGCTTTGCTAAAAATTATTTAATTTCTCTTGTAAATAAAATTAATTAGTCTAATTAGGTTATCTTTAAACCTTTACATCAAAAACCCTAAGAAACAATCTCTTTTTTCCTCTTTACATTTTGTATATTCTTTTATTATTCATATCCATTGGTTTGTAATAGATAATTAGGCTTTATTGCTTTCTTCCCCCTATTCACAAATTGTACCCCCATCCCAAAGCGTTGTAATAGTGTAGGATATTTAAATTCCGCAATTTATCTCTTTCCTTATTATTGCTAGTAATTAGGGTTTGCATGACAAGATTTAAAATCAAACCATAGAATACCCTAATTGAAAGACAATATATTTTAAATCAAAACACTTTGCACACTTGCACCTCTAGGGTGACCCACACTTGTTTCCTCAGATGAAACTAGTCATGTCCCTCGAACGTGAGATGTTTTAGCAAAGACCCTCGATTAAAATATCGTAGTCCCTCAATGACCCTTCAATACTGCCTTCAATAAATGATCTTAGTCCCGTACGACAATTGCTAAAACATCTTACAAGTTGCCTTCTATAACTGTACGATGACCCACGCCTGTCCCTCACATCCAATGATATGGCTCCCTACCCACTAATGATACACAAGAAATATCTAAAAGAGGAGGAAAAGAACAAAGACTTTTTGAGTAGAAATATTGCTCGTAATTGCTTTCTCACAAACAAAACCATTTACACCTCACACTTTCAAAACACTTTTCAAACAAATATTTTATATACATTCTCAACGATATGAGAATCATTACAAAATTTCCTTACATTGGCATATTTAAAACATCTTTTCAAACATTCTCTTTCAATGATATGAGAATCATTACAAAGTTTTCCGAACGAAGGCGTTTTCAAAATATTTTCAAAATTACACAAACACGAAGCATTTCAAAGTGAGCTAGCAATTAAGAGCCCATAGATAAATACGGATGAAAAAGGTGCTAACACCTTCCCTTTTCATAACCTATCCCCCGAACTCAAGAAAATATCTCCAAAGGTCTTTCATGTTCTTTTCACCATTTCCTTTATTGGATAAAAGAAAAGTCGATGGCGACTCTTGCCATCTTCAACATTTGTGATAAAACACAAAACACCCAAGTCATTTCTTCCACCGTATCATAACCATGCAGGGGCACTACTATACTGCTTATAGTTCTTCCGATACTTTTACCAAATTGGTACCTTACGGGGAAATGATTGAAGTTGGAATTAAGATTGGAAAGAATCAGAAGGATGTCTCTGAAACTAATGTCGGTAATGCAAAGAAGTCTTTTGGTGGTCACCAGAAGAAGAAAGAAGGTGACGCCAGTGCGTTATATGCCTAGAAGAGTAAAATTAGGGCTTATCAAGAGCCAGGGCATCAGATTGCTGTTGTGATAATACCAACTGTTGCACTTCAACGGCAGGCGTATATGCCTAGGCAGGGCAATCAGCAGGGACAGAGGCGAACTCCTAAGAAGTTTGACGCACTTCCTATGTCTTATGCTAGGCTGCTACCTCAGTTACTCGAGCTGAAATTGGTTGATTATGTACTTGGAAACTTGATCTTGAAAAATTGTTGTCCAACTTTGATGTTAATGCCAAGTGTAAATTTCATTCTGGGGGGCAGGGGCATACTATTGAGAACTGAATAGCGTTTAAACATAAAGTACATGACTTGCTGGATTTGCAAGCTATCAATTTTGGACCAGCGCCAGCAACCAATATCATGAAGGTATCGTCGTCAATACCATTATTGAAGACGAAGGTTTGAATTTAGTTATGGATGTAAACTAGCTGATTACACCTCTACCATTTGTGAAAGAGTAGTTATCGAAGAAAGGCGTGTTCCTGGGTTGTGGTATGGACTCTGAAGATTGTTTGGTTCAGCCAGAAGGTTGTAAATGTTTGAAAGATGAAATTCAGCGTTTGACTATCAAAGGAACTCTTCAGTTTGACAGTGTGGTTGTTGAGACTAAGGTTGAGAAGGATGTAGTTGACGTGATTACCATTCCATTCAAGTCCAAGAGAATTCTCGTTCCTGTCACAACCCTGATTCCATCCAAGCAGTCGCCACTGATAATCACTTTACTTGGTCCAGTGTCGTATGTCAGTGATAAGGAAATTCCCTGGAATTACAACGGTGAATTTTGTTATCAAGGGCAGAAGCTTGTTATTGAGAATCCTAAGGAAGGTAAGTCTGAGGAAGATAAGCCTGAAGTTCATGACATTGTCAATGAAAGCAGGATTACCTGAAGTGTTCGAATTTTCTCTCCACTTGATTGACCTAAAAGCAGTACACGTGCCTTAGTTAAGGTTAAAGGCAAGCTGATTATGGTTAATGGTGCAGAACCGGGGCAGAATCCTCCTTTTCTGACTATGGATGCCGAGATAGCCAAAGAAGCGGCAGAGTTGATGAAATATATAAAGAAGAGTGATTACAAGATAATCGATCAGTTGAGCCAGACGCCTTCTAAGATTTCGATTCTTTCTTTGCTCAGGGATTTTGAATCTCAAATAAATGTGTCGGTGAAATTATTGGGACTTCTTTTTTTCCTCGAGAAATTTCAGTGAATCAATTTGAAGGAATCGTGGCTATCATCTCTGTGAGCAATGGGCTAGGTTTCACAGATTTCGATCTACCTCCCGAGGGGAGGAAACATAAAAAAGAGCTATATATCTCAATGGAGATTGCAAGGACAACCTTCTCTCGTGTGTTGGTTGAAACGGGATCATCTCTCAAAGTTTTTCCAAAGTCTTCTCTCATGAAATTGGATTATGAAAGGGTTGTGCTAAGGCCCAACGATTTGGTGGTTAAGGAGTTTGACGGGTCGAAAAGAGTTGTATTTGGTGAATTTGATTTTCCTATAAAGATAGGACCTCAGATCTTCAACATGACTTTCTTTATCATGGATATCAATCCTTCCTACTATTGTTTGCTATTGTGCCCATGGATCCATGGGGATGACGTTATAACTTCAACTTTGCATCAGAAGTTGAAATTCCCTGTTAATGGGAAAGTGGTCACTGTTTATGGTGAAGAGGACTATATTGTCAGTCATCGGAGTACCTTCTGGTATGTTGAAATTGAGGGTGAGGTACAGGAGACTCCGTTCCAAGAATTTGAAATTGTGCAAGTTGTCAAAACCCCTCGTTAAGAGGTTAAAAGTCGAAGGGCTCTATGGCATCTTACCAACAAGCTCGGGAAGTTGTAGAATCTGGACACCCTGAAGGGAGTGGTAGAGTGTTGGACCTTCCTACACATAAAGATAAGAAGGATTTGGGGTTCGTGGCTGCACGAAGCTCGCCGATTATCGTTTCGAAGATACAAGGTATTCCTTCTCCGATCAAATTCATTAGTGGTGGTATCGTCCATGAGGAAGCACATGCTATGAGTGAGGAAGGCTATAATGATTATGAAATGGCCAAATGGATTCCTCCCACTGTTTCGGGACAAGAGCCTGTCAATTGGTTTGCCTAAGACGTCATCATACTCACTCACTATGAAGAATAATTTTATTTTGTTTTTATAATGCAATAAATCTTACGTTCAGCCCAAGTCATAGTGATGATGATGTAGGGCCACAATGGTTTTCAATTTCAAAATTATCATCAATAAAGGACGTCTTTTTGCATTAAAATATTTCGCTTCTTGTCTTTTTCTTTATTTTTCAAAAAAATGGCAATGTGTTTTTATTTTTCTTTTTAAATCTTAAACTAAAATTAAAAACAAAATCATTAAACATGCATATACAGTCCCCAATTAATCCCGGATTTTGTCTAAAACGATTCTACTATGGCTCACTATGAATTTGAAAATCCAATCTATCAAGCTGATGAAGAAGCTGAAGAAGATTGTAACTTCCTGAAGAGCTTTCCATATTGTTGAGGTAAGAGGAAAAGGTCATTCAGCCGCACCAAGGGACTTTAGAAGTGTTTAACTTAGACACCGACGAGGTCAAGAAAGAAGCCATGATTGGAGCAGCATTGGAAGACAGTGTCAAGCGAAGAATGATTGAAATGCTCTGAGAGTATGTAGACATCTTTGCTTGGTCTTATGAAGACATGCCTGGGCTGGACACAAATATTATTATGCACAAACTACATCTCAGAGAATATTATCCCCTGGTCAAACAAAATCTTTGAATAACTCATCCTGAGATGTCTAATAAGATCAAAGAGGAGGTTCATAAACAATTTGGTGCGGGTTTCTTGAAAGTTATCTCTTATTTGTTATGGATTGAAAATATTGTGCTGGTGCCGAAGAAAGATGGAAACGTCAGAATGTGTGTAGATTATAGGGACTTGAACAGAGCGATCTCTAAAGATGATTTTCGCTTCCTCATATTGATATTTTGGTTGATAATACTTCTCAAGCTAAAGTTTTTTCCTTCTTGAATGGTTTTTCTGGCCACAATCAGATTAAGATGGCACCAGAAGATATGGAGAAGACTACTTTTATTACACCTTGGGTAACATTTTGTTACAAAGTGATGCCCTTTGGTTTGAAGAATGCAAGTGCAACGTATATGTATGCAATGGTCACTATCTTTCATCATATGATGTATAAAGAGATTGAAGTATATGTTGGCGATATGATTCCCAAAACCATGACAGAAGAGAAACATCATATCCATCTGCTGAAGTTATTTGAAAGATTGAAGAAATTCAGACTGAGGCTGAATCCTAACAAGTGCACCTTTGGAGTAAGATTAGGGAAGTTATTGGGCTTTGTGGTAAGAGAAAGAGGAATTGAGGTTTATCCTACCAAAATAAAATCAATTCAAGAAATTCCTGAGCCAAGAACATAAAAAGAGGTTTGTGGTTTCCTCGGGAGGTTGAACTATATTTCTAGACACATCTCTCATCTTACAGGCTCGTGTGAACCAATATTCAAGCTATTGAAAAAAGATCAAGTGGTCAAGTGGAATGACAATTTCCAAGAGGAATTTGATAAAATAAAATAGTATTTGCTAGAACCCCTAATTCTTTTACCTCTAGTGGAAGGCAGATCTTTGATAATGTATCTGACAGTGTTGGCAAATTCTATGGGCTACGTACTCGGTAAACATGATGAGATGGGTTGGAAATAACATGCTATTTACAACCTGAGAAAGAAATTTACTGATTGCGAGTCGAGTTAATCATTCCAAATGAGGAAATTATGTACATATGGGATTGTAACATCCTCGACCCAGAGGAAAGACCCAAACCAGGATCGTGGGGGCTGATGGTGTTCGATGGTGCCTCGAATGCATTAGGTAATGGTGTTGGTGCTGCTATTACTTCTCTTGGAGGTTTCCATACTCCTTTCGCTGCCAAAATTTGCTTTGATCATACCAATAACATGGTTGAGTATGAATCTTGTATTTTTGGACTAGAAACTGCCATTGATTTGCGAATCAAGATCTTGTATTTGCTTTGATTGTACCAACGGAGAGTGGGAGACTTGTCACCCTAATTTGATTTCGTACCGAGAGCATGTTATGAATTTAATCCTATACTTAGATGAAATCACTTTCAATCACATCCCAAGAGAAGATAATTACTTGGCATACACTTTGCTAATCTATCATCCATGTTGAAAGTTAGATGGGCAAATGAAACCCCCTTTATCACTATTTTGAGGTTGGATGAGCTAACGTTATGTTATGAAATAGAAGAAGAGACTGATGAGAAACCTTGGTTTTATGGTATCAAAAGATATCTTGAAACAAAAGAATATCCAGAGGATGCTTCTATCACTGATAAGAAGACTCTACGGAAGTACTCAACTAAGTTTTTCCTCAATGGTGGGGTTTTGTATAAGAGGAAATATGACTTTGTTTTGCTCAGATGCATGGACAGACACGAAGTAAATAAGATCATAGAGGAAATTCATGAAGTTTCCTACAGGATCCATTCTAGTGGGCACACCAGGGAAAAGAAAATATTGAGAGTTGGTTATTATTGGTCTACAATGGAAAATGATTGTTACAATCATTCCAGAATTTGTTACAAGTGTCAGATTTATGCCGACAAAGTGCATGTGTCGCCCAATCCAATAAATATTTTGACTTCCCTTGGCCCTTCACAATGTAGGGCATCGATATGATTGGCCGGATTAAACCGACTGCTTACAATGGACATTTCTTTATTCTGGTTTCCATTGATTACTTCACCAAGTGGGTTGAAGTTGCATCGTATGCCAACTCCACCAAGCAAGTGGTTACTCATTTCATCAAGCAAAATATTATTTTTTGTTATGGGGTTACCGAGAATATCATTATTGATAATGGATCAAATCTCAATAATAAGATGATGAAAGAGTTGTGTGACGGTTTCAAGATAAAGTATCACAATTCTTCTCCATATCATCCGAAGATGAATGGTGTTGTTGAAGTAGCAAACAAGAATATTAAGAAGATTGTGCAGAAATTGGTTATGACCTACAAGGATTGGAACGATTTGTTGTCGTTCGCATTGCACGGTTATCATACTTCAATACTTACTTTGACTGGGGTAACCATATTCTCCTTAGTATACGGCATGGAAGCAGTCCTACCCGTGGAAGTGGAAATTCCTTCTTTAAGGATCATGACTGATGTACAACTGGAAGAAGCGGAGTGGGTTCATAATAGACTTGATCAGTTGAATCTCATAGACGGGAAGAGATTGACTGCTATTTGCCATAGGCAGTGTGATACGGTGGCAGAACCGACTGTTTATACTGGTTTTTCGTTTGTATTTGCAAATGTTGCGGTAAGCAAGAGTCGCTACCGATTTTTCTTTTATCCGACAAAGGAAAGGGTGAAAAGAACAGAAAAAGACCTTTCGAGATTTTTCTGAGTAAGGGGGTAGATTGTGAAAAGGGAATGTGTTAGTACCCTTTCCATCAGTAGTTTTCTACGGGTTGTTAGATGCTTAGCTCAATTTGAAAGACCTTGTGCTTTCTACGGGATCCTAGTTAAGTCTATTACATCTCAGTAAGCAGATGCAATAATATGAAAAAATGTGAAAGTAAAGGTAAACGCGTGGATTGAAAATACGTCTAAAATTCCTAAAAAAATGAAATCTTTTTGTTTGTTTTTTACCTATGGAAAGAAATTTAATTTAAAATCCTAAATCTATTTATTTTTAAATTAAGAAAAGGATTAAAATAATTAATCAATTAATTTATAAAATTAATTTGAGAAAATACTAACCTCATATTTTTTTGTGATTTTTTTATTTGATTTTATAATGCTAAAAAAACAATTAAAAGCAAAATAAAATGGGCCAGGATAGTAAAGGTAACAAGGGGTGTGAATTGGATTTTTGTTTACCCCAAATGAAAATAAGCCCAAGCCACGTTGGGATCCTGTGCTATTGGCCATTAAGGGTCCATCATGAGGTGGTACTCCTGGGGCGTTGGATCTGATCTCCTTGTCATCCATTGGCTGGAGCATGAAGGCGTGTGGGAAGTGTTTAAAACGCAGCACACTGGATCTGCGGGATAATTATGAGAAAAAAACATAATACATGACCTGGGTATCAAACACAGGCCCTTTCCACTGCACACGTTCCCTTTTACCATATGAGTTGTTTGTTCATTTGTTGATACCAATAAAATAATAACATTATATTAGTACAAATCAGATACATATATAGTTCAAAATTAACACATGCACGCTGCACAAGCCAAAAGGAAAGAGACGCCCAGATTTTGAGATTCAAAGGAATCAGTCTCACATGCCCAAGTAATGGTGTCGTGTTACTTTAGTACTGGTTTTCCCATGTAACACGTTAAAACAATCACAAATATCATTCATAGCATGGATATACAATCAATATGGATTTAAATTACATATTGAATGAGTTTGAGATCAAAGGCAAGTTACCAATTGAGGGATTGTGTGAGTGATGCTCCTGCGTGTGTTGGACCAGCCTAATGCTTGGAGACGTCTCCTGGAACCTTCGGGGAATGAGTGAAATTCTTGTTTTGGATTGAGGAGGCGTGCAAAGATTGCTTCGATTCTGACAACTTTGTGAAGGTTTGGAGAATTTGGGGTGATTTTATGGGGCAGCTTCTTGTGTGTGTAGGAAATGTTTTTGTGTTTGGCCCCTTGATAGACAATCCTGTCTTGTATTCATAGGGGTGTGGTGGTGGACGAAAATGGCATGAATCAACCATTAACCATGGCTTTGAAAGCAAAATTGAAAGTTTTAAGAAGTTGCCATTTTGAGAAATTTTCTACCATTTTGGACTTTGAGTGAACCTGGACAGTATTCATCCCATTCAACTTTTCACATCTTGACTCCTTCAAAAGCTCCTAAGATTTGTTCTTCGATGGCTCTGAGTTCCAATTCGAATGGTTCAAAGCCTCATCATCATGGCTTCTCTGATTGAGTCACTATCTGCCTTAGTTGCTTGATCTGAACACTATCCAATCAGCCCAAATGAAACTAGCTCTTGTTTATTTTAATCTCCTGACCAATCAAAGTATCACCTCTTCATCCTAGCTTGTCGAAGCTTCATTTTGATCCTTTCTTTCAAACACAGTTGTGTACGTGGTTCTTCGATTCTAACTCCCACCCTTTGCTTTTGTCTACAAGAGAATATTTCTTGCTTACTAGTTCACCTTCGATTGGTGAATATAGCTTGTATGAACCAATCGAAAGGTAACCTATGAGCATCAGGATTTCACTTCAATCATCCAACAACTGTTCAGGTATATGCCAAAAGCTCTAAGGTGGCTTATATTTGGCTGATTCGTCCCTAACTAGCCTTCGATCATGTCATGTTTGAAGATTGCATGTCCTTCGAACCATTGGACTTCCACATGCTTCTTTGGATAAGGTAAAAGCTTTTGAATTTTTGAAGCTCCCATTCAAAAAACATATCAGTCGAAGTGTGCCTTCCTTGTAATGCTTCGAATAGCTTACAAACCCTTCGATGACGCTCTTCCAATTGAAGACTTCATAAAAGCCTCCTCATGCTTTCTTTCAAACCATCCTTCCTTCGATCCTGGTGCTTCATTGGACATCAAATTAGAATGTGTACTGCTGTCGAAGCTGCTTCGACCCAAAGGCTCTTAGGCATATTTTCAGCTTTTTACCTACACCTTGTTATAAACACTTGTTTTCTTTCTTTCAGCAGTGCCATTATGTTAAGGCATATAGGGTTCCCTGGAAATCATTTGAAGCTTCTTGAGAAATTGAGGACCCCAATGAACATGTCTTGAGTAAAAATGGGAGGACAAATTTTGGGGTACAACAGCTGCCCCTATTCAATCTTCTTAAACTTGAAGGTTTGGATTGGCTTGTCTGCCTTTCGTGATCTGAAGGTGGGAGATGATTGAACACTAGAGTGCCTAGAAATTTGCACTCGCATGGAAGAACACCGTTGGTTGATGATATTAAGGATGGGCTTACAGATGCCATTTGTAGAAGATGACTGAGAGTTGTCTGAGATGGGATTAAAGATGTCATCCAAAATAGATACTGACTTCACAAGTGGTCTATTTGTGGGGATTCATGTTCTTGTTGTATGAGGAGGACTCCACTAGGGAATGTTAATTTTTGTTGTTCTCTTGCTTGAGGAAAACTATGTGGGGAATAGAGTCTAGGAGCTTTAGTTGTCCATGGCTCTACAGAGGAGTTATCTCTGGACTGGAGAGATGAAAGTTAGTTGTTTTCTGGTTGAAATCCAGGCTTCACAGTAACTTACTGGGGAAAATGAAATTAATTGTTATCTCAAAATATATTAGAAGGAGCACGTATATGTCTGCTTCAGGATGAGTTCATGTTAAACTTCATCTAGGGATATATGAGAAGAAGCATGTGTAGGGCTGCTTCAGGATGAGTCTGTATGAAACTACATCTGAAAATTGGGAGAAGAAATCCATGTAAGATTGCTTTAGGATGAGCCCGTGTAAAGCTACATTTAGAGATCATGAGAAGGAACACGTGTAAGATTACTTCAGGATGAGCTCGTGTAAAGCTGCATCTGGAGATCATGAGAAGGAACCCGTGTAAGATTGCTTCAGGATGAGCTCGTGTAAAGCTACATCTGGAGATCATGAGAAGGAACACGTGTAAGATTACTTTAGGATGAGCCCGTGTAAAGCTGCATCTGGAGATCATGAGAAGGAACTCGTGTAAGATTGCTTTAGGATGAGCACGTGTAAATCTGCATCTGGAGATCATGAGAAGGAACCCGTGTAAGATTGCTTCAGGATGAGCCCGTGTAAAGCTGCATCTGGAGATCATGAGAAGGAACCCGTGTAAGATTGCTTCAGGATGAGCCCGTGTAAAGCTGCATATGAAAATTGCGAGAAGGAATCTGTGTAAGATTGCTTCACCTGGTCGTGTAGATAGTTTCTCTGTCTGGTTTCAGGAATTGATCCATAATCAGTTGTTCATAGATATTTTCCCTGTCTGGTTTTAGGAATTAAT
This sequence comes from Vicia faba, assembly GCA_948472305.1. Taxonomy (NCBI): domain Eukaryota; kingdom Viridiplantae; phylum Streptophyta; class Magnoliopsida; order Fabales; family Fabaceae; genus Vicia; species Vicia faba. The sequence goes on from OX451736.1 coordinate 1,451,710,699, forward strand.
ATGGGACTTGATTTTATTGGTCGTAGAGATAGTTTCCCTGCCTTGTTTAAGGAATTAATCTCTGACCTAAGAGAAAGAAAGATAGTTTCCCCATATTGTTTCGGGAGTTAATCTTCAATATGTAGATAGTTGTCATGTCTTGTTTCGGGTATTAATCTACAATCAGTTGTTCACAGATAGCTGTCCTGTCTTGTTTCAGGTATTAATCTGGAACTCGCCTTTTTCTGGTTGTAGAGATAGTTGCCCTAGCTTGTTTCAGGAATTAATCCCTAACCTGAGAGAAAGAAAGATAGTTTCCCCATCTTGTTTCAGGAGTTAATCTTTAATATGTAGATAGTTGTCCTTTCTTGTTTAAGGTATTAATCTATAATCGGTTGTTCACAGATAGTTGTCCTGTCTTGTTTCAGGTATTAATCTGGAACTCGCATTTTGTGGGTCGTAGAGATAGTTGCCCTGGCTTGTTTCAGGAATTAATCTCTAACCTAAGAGAAAGAAAGATAGTTTCCCCGTCTTGTTTCTGGATTTAATCTTCAGTTTGTTCATGTAGATAGTTGACCTGTCTTGTTTCAGGTATTAATCTACAATTGGTTGTTCACAAATAGTTGTCATGTCTTATTTCAGGTATTAATCTGGAACTCGCCTTTTGTTGGTCATTGAGATATTGCCCTGGCTTGTTTCAGGAATTAATCTCTAAACTTAGAGAAAGAAATATAGTTTTCTCGTCCTGTTTCGGGATTTAATCTTCAATATGTTCATGTAGATAGTTGTCCTGTCTTCTTTTCAGGTATTAATCTACAATCAGTTCTTCACAGATAGTTGTCCTGTCTTGTTTCACATATTAATTTGGAACTTGTTTTTGTCTAGTCACATGGATAGCTTCACCGTCTGGTTTTGGTCATTAATCTTTGACGTGCTATATTTGTTGGTAAAGTCGTCCTGCTCTGGGAGTTCATACCACTTGATCGTGTAGATAGTTTCCTTGTCTGGTTTCGAGCATTAATCTTTGACCTGCTATATTTATTGGTAAACACGTCCTGCTCCGAGAGTTCATACCACTTTGTCGTGTAGATAAATTCCCAGTCTGGTTTCAGGCATTAATCTTTGACCTGCCATGCACAAGTTGATAGTATTTGTCTGTCTATAAATTCAACCTGAAAAGGTAAAGTCAGTTTCATGCGATGTCATGATGTATGAATTGCATGATGCTCTCAAAATAAATGAGATTGTGATATATGCATTTGTGATGCATATGCTATGATGCTTGTAAAATGATGTATGAATGCAATGTATTAATGTATTAGTTGTTCTATTGCAGTGTTGTTGAACTAGGGAAAATAAATCCCTGGTTGTTGTTGGGGATGAAGAATGTAAGTCTTCAAATTTTGTCAAAGTTGAAATGCTGGGAGACAAATTTCCGTTGTTAGAGAAATAAACTCTATTGGGGAAAGGAAACTATGTAAACCTCTTGGGGATTGTCATAATGAATTTATGTCGTGATTGTATCTGGAGATGTATTGGATGAGTATCAGAATGACATCCGTATTTGGAGCGTATCTGAATTGTATCTGAAAATGTGTTGAATGAGTTTCAGAATGATGTCCATATATGGATCGTATCTGAACTGCATTTGAAACATGTATTGAATGAGTGTCAGAATGACACCCGTCTCTGGATCATATCCGAACTGTATTTGAAACATGCATTGAATGAGTGTCAGAATGACATCCGTCTCTGGATCATATCTGAACAGTATTTGAAACATGCATTGAATGAGTATCAGAATGACATCCATCTCTGGATAGTATCTGAACTATATTTGAAGCATGCATTGAATGAGTGTTAGAATGACATCCGTCTCTGGATCGTATCTGTACTGTATTTGAAACATGTATTGAATGAGTGTCAGAATGATATCCGTCTCTAGATCATATATGAACTGTATTTGAAATAGAATCAGCCTTTGAAAAGTGTTGGGGGATCTTGGGGAGTTAAATCCCTGAATGCTATCAGGGAAATAAAAGCTGGCGATGGAGGAATCAGCTCTGTTGGAGAGAAGTAGTCTGCAGGGGCTTTTATAGTTTTGAATACTCAGTTGGAGAGAGAAATTCCCTTGGGCCATAATGTTGTAACTCCATAGGTTGGTGATATTACCAGGAAGATGTTTGCTTGATCTCACATGGCCCTTCCTGTTCAATTCCCCAAGTGATTCAGATGGAGGTCAGCCTCTGGCTATTCTGCGCTTTTGAGGGATTCCTTGAATCTTGACTCGACTGCCCCCAGATCAGTTTAGACACCATGTCATGTATCTTGATTATAAAAGGTCTTTTATTGGAAATGTCTTTCCATCTGAAGTGATTTTTTATTTGAGAGGATTTTCATTCATTAAATATTCGTCGTGCGAATTTCTCTGTTGTTGAACGATTAGTTATATGCAAACAGTAATATTAAAAATGCAAAGCTTATGTCTGTCTTGAAGTTTTTGAAAATTCATTTTTTTAGTAAAATAAAATTTGCAAGAATGTGATATCAACTCAGGATTTATAGCAAATCTTACAGGAGTCAGGATACCTTTTGTAACATTATGCTTTCGAACTAACCCATGCTTCAGCTAGGACTTTTAAGGGTTGTAACATGGCCTGGTTCACGGTTTAAGAAACAAAGGATAAAGGCTCAAAATTTATTTGTATCCTACCTGTTCTTTGTGATGTTCTTCAGTCATATACTCAATTAATTATGCGTTTACATCCTGATTGAGTCTGGAATCTTTGTCCTGATACCCCGGTGATGGTTTGGATACTGGAAGATTATTTGAGAAGGTAGTCATTTTTGTAACCTTTTCCTTTTGTTGAGGATTTGTAGAGACCTCTTTTTTTTATTTTAGTATCCCTACATTTTTCCTGAACTGTTTCTTTTGTGATTATAGGTAGCGGGATGCCCCAGTTTTTTTTTCTCAAGTATCCTTCATGGGTTTTAACTTAGCGGGCCTTTCTCTTGAGAAATAATGACTGCCTATTTTAATGATTATGTGGAACAATCACCATCTTTGATTTTAAAGAGCATCTCGTACACCAAGAAAGCTTGTGATTAAATGCACCATTCAATTAACTGAGAAACTACCCTGCCCCCGGTTATGATTAAGGGTTTCAATTTGTGTGAAAAAGAAAGCTCTTATTTCTTAGGCTCAAAGGGGTTGACTAGGGATTATCTTCCTTATTACTCTATTCTTTAGGATTTGAAAGAATGCATGTACATCGTCAGCAAGGTCTGTTCAAAAGCACATTGTCTGAGATTATGGTATCGTTTTCGTCATCCTCCCTCTAAAGGTTTATAGCTTTTAACGAGAGTTGAATATCACAAAAAGGAAGTAAAAGCACAATTTGAATATAATGAATACGAATGAAATAATTCAAGACAAACATATGCAATGCATTAATGAAATAATAAAGTTTGACATAAATAAGTGTTCGAACAAACAAAAGAAAATTACAATTCAAAAATTCTAATGAACAAAAAGCCTTTTCGTTTGAATTTGTCACTTCAGATGATGTGCCTTTGAGGGATGGCAGAAGAATTCAGTCTGACCATCTTGTATGAACTTCAGCACTCCTTTGTCGATCAAGTCTTGAATCTTATTTTTCAATGTCCAAGAACTATTAGTGTCATGTCCAGGACTGTTGGAGTAGTACGCACCCCTTGCATTTGGATTGTACATTGGAGAGGCGATGTTGGGATTCTGAGGAGGATCTTTCAACGTAACCAGCTTGGCTTTCAACATGTGTTGCAATGCTTGAGCCAACAACATGTTGATTTTGATAAAGCGTCTTTTTAGATGTATTCCACTTACACTGATTACCCCATTGTCGTTGTTGCACTGGTACTGGGTCAGAGATCCGTACTGCCCCCACAGATTGTTTAAGATCGCTCTTATTATGATCCTTCTGGTCGTACACAGTACTGGACTCCTTCTTTCCATTGTATGATCTCTTCTGAGTATTTGAAGATGCAATCCCCTGAATTTCACCGCTCTTGAGTTTATTTTCAACATGCTCCCGCATGAACTTGTCACCCAATTCCCTATTTGCCCAGAGAGATTGATCATTGACTAGGCCTCAAGCTCTAGCAGTTTACCGCAGACGGCTGTATCTGTCTTGATGAAGCTTGCTGATGAGAATCCTCAAGTCTTCTTGTTCCCGAGCTAAACTTTGGATGAGAGCCATCTGACTACTCATCTGGATTCTCATCTTTTCTATCTCAACTTGCAGTTGTTCCAATTGGTCATCCTTGTTGTCTTCAGGATCTTTCTCGGCCATATTCCTAGTGAGGAGTGCTTTCAATTCTTCTTTCCCCTTGGATAGGTTCATGAACATTTCCTTGAACTGAGCATCTTGAGTTTAGAGATCTCTATTGCTCTGTTTGAGAGTCATTCTTCTGCTGAAATAAACAGCGAGAAAATGAGAAACCTGTACTGGAAGACCTATTATGTAATGACATGCATGCAATATTTTCAATGATCTCGTGGGGTAAACGCAAGAAAATGTTAGAATCCAACTACAACTTTGATTGAAGAACTTTCGTATCGTTGAAGGCCCTTCTACGAGAATCAAGCTCATCATGTCGAGTGGGTCATAGCCTCTAACTCAAGTTGTTGTGATTTGGTCTTTTAACATCATTGGCTAGAGGAAAATAAATCTCCTTGCCCCTTGCTAGACATCTGGTTCATCATGATCTGCATCACAGACCCTTGAGATCCTTGAAATGGTTAAGGAAATGCTATGGCATGATGTCATGATGTGTATGCTATGCACCAAGTAACAATGTAAGGTGATGAAGACATGTAAGTCTTGCAAGAGGTTCAAATGACTATAAACAAGTCTTGCAAGGAATTCATGTTGTTAGATGATGAACGCAAACAACTCACACAAGTAGCCATAGGTTCAGGCTTGCAAGGAGTTTGTAGGTAAGTACCCTCTTGAAGTTTAGTTGGTTCAACTTGTCCTAGAAAGTAATCAGGTTCTAGGGAATCTCAATATCACTGATCTTTCTTCATCGGGCATTGTTTCAGAATAAGGCTCTTTATTGGCGATCGAAATATCCTGAAAGTCCGATCTCAATGAGCGTAGTATCGAGTATTAACCAACTTCGAACTACACCAAAGTCGGATATCTCACAACATCCTAATGGAAAATTTGTTCAATTAAAGGTTCTAAGGTCACTTAGTTCTTCATGACACCATACAACGGCCCCATATTCTCATTGACTAAAATAAAGGGCTACCGGTACCAACAAATGTGTCACACTAACATAGCTATCATTTCAACCATGTCGGTATACCTTACACAGTCCCCACGATCTATTGCTACTTACCTAAAAGGTTCCCCAGATCCGGGTGTAGGATCTTTAGTAACAACCCAAACAAGCCCTCAAAAGTAAAGCATAAAAACACACAATGTAAAGAAATATTTAAAATGATCTAACTCTTAAGATGACCCCACTTTATAAGATATCCCCAGCAGAGTCGCCAGTTCTGTGATACGGTGGCGGAACCGACTGTTTATACTGGTTTTGCGTTTGTATTCGCAAATGTTACGGTAAGCAAGAGTCCCCACTGACTTTTCTTTTATCCAACAAAGGAAAGGGTGAAAATAACAGAAAAAGACCTTTCGATAGTTTTCTTAGTAAGGGGGTAGATTATGGAAAGGGAAGGTGTTAGCACCCTTTCCATCCATAGTTTTCTACGGGCTCTTAGATGCTTAGCTCAATTTGAAAGACATTGTGCTTTGTGTGTTTTGAAAAGTGTTTTTGAAAGCAAATAGTAAGGCAGCTCGCTTTATTATAACTCTTGTATCAATCCTCAAGAGTGTTGATAAAGTGTTTTGAAAATGTTTTTGAAAGTTGCTTTGTGTAAGTGTAAAAATTTGTTTCAACAAGCATCTAACAGTTATCTATTTTACTCGAATGGATTGTTCTTTTCCTCTTTTCCTTTAGACAGTGCTATCCTACTATTAGTGAGTAGGTAGCCCTAGTCGTTGGATGTTTGAGGGACATTCGAAGGGAAGTTTATAGTCACAAAGGCAACTGGGCAAGAAACCTTAGTAACTACCTATGGTACGGTGGGAGAACTGACTTGGGTGTTTTGCGTTTTATTGCAAATGTTGCAGTTAGCAAGAGTCGCCACCAACTTTTCTTTTATCCAAAAGGAAAGGTGAAAAAGCACATGAAAGACCTTTGAGATTGTTTCTTGAGTTCGGGGGGTAGATTATTAAAAGGGAAGGTATTAGCATCCTTTTCATCCCATGGTTTTCCATGGGCTCTTAATTACTTGCTAGATCACTTTCTTTTGTTTGAAATTGTGCTTTATGTGGTTTTTGAAAGTATTTTGTAATGAGGCCATTTTTTAGGAAATATTTATAATGATTCTCGTTCGTAAGAATGTATACAAAGATGTTGATCTTTTGAAAATGTTTTCAAGTTTGTAAGATGTTTTGAAAAGTGTAGGTCTTTGTTTTAAAAATAGCAAGGATGTTTGTTTTGAAATGGAGCAAGTAATTAGGAGCAATCTACCTACTCAAATTTCTTTGTTGTTCATTTCCTTTTCCTTTGACATTGTTGTCTTACCATTGATTTGGTAAGCAACCCTATCTTTGGATGTAAGCGGGACGGGCGTGGGTCATCGTATAACCATGATTAGCAATGTTGCAAGGTATCTTAGCATTCTTTTTGAGGGACTAAGATCATTTGTAATGCAACTTAGATAGCGCCATCTAGGGACTATGATCTTGTATTTGCTTGTTTTTGCTAAGATACCTCGCATGCGTAATATGGCCATTTTGTATAAGGCAACCAAGTGGAATAACCCTAGGGGTGCTTGTATGCAAATGTGTTGCTTTCATGCTTTCTTTTGGTCTTGAATATGGGTTGTCTATTCGTTGTTTTTATCTCATCATGCATTCCCTAATTACTAATAATACATGAAAGCAATAAAAATGCGGAAAAGTAAAGTCCTACGCTGTTACAAACATTAGGGGGATGGGGTGTACAAATTCACAAATGGGGATTACAAATTAAATCATAAGTTACTATTACAACCACATTGAATGGATAAGAATGTACAAGAAATGTAAAATGGACTTGTTTTCTTTTAAAAAAGAAATAGGTTTGGTTTAAGAAAATATTTTTGATCTTTTTGTTTTAAGAAATAAAATAAAGCATGTAAAAAATAAAATAAAATGTTTTTTGGTGTTTTTGATTAATGAAATAAAAAGTGATAGCAAAATAGTGAGGAAAAAGAAAATAGAATCAGCGAATTGCTGATTAAATGAGATTAGAAGTTCTGACTTTGGCGTGCTGCAAAAACAGAAATCACATTAGTAGAAATAAGTAAAGTCAGAAGTTCTGGGTCTGCTGGGAACAAAGAAGATTTCAGAAGTTTTGATACCACTGGCAGAACTTAGTCTCCCTTTCCATGCTAGTCATAGCATCTGCAACTTGGTCATTTCTCAACAAAATAGAAGATGCGCATATAACAGTTATGGTAGGTTTCATAATGTTTCAGAAACAAGAGATATCAGAACTATAAATCAGAAGTAAGAATGAATTCGCTAATCCTAATTCTGAGTTCTAATTTCTTCAAGATGTTCTGAACTGAAATTCTCTCTACTTAGGAAAGAAAATATATGAAACCTCAGTATGTGTACAACATCAGAATCAGGATGTCTACGTCGTATTTTTGAACAAAGTTTCCTGACAATGCCTAAGTAATATGATGAGAGTCATGGAAGCTTACCTTGCTGCTAGAAAATGCTCTGTGATCTGGAGTATGGCTCTGACCGCTTGTGATGTTCTGAACAGCTTCCTCTCGTGTTCAGCAGGCTGGAAACTTTCAACTTGGGCTATAAATGATTGGAAAATTCTGGAACAGCCAAGGAGTAAAGTTCTGACTTCTTTGAGAGGGATGAGATGGAGGATATGTTACAGTTTGACTACAAAAGTTAGGAGAACTTCTAATATGTGAATCAGAAATTGTATGGACGGCTTTGGTCAAGAAACACTTGAGAAAAAAATGGAGTTTGAATGCAAGAAATCAAAAGTTAACCAGTTTTGTATTTTGTGTTTGCAGTTTTTGGACTCTTGGAATTTTAGCAGGGGTTCAGGGCTTTTCTTTCTCCAATTTTTTTTTACAGTTGCCAATGGCTTTCAATTTATAGGCAAAGATCTTGTAGCTTTGAGAGTACAACCATCACATGCTAGGGTGTTGCCTTGCTGTTGAAGCAAGTATGGTGGTTAGTAGCCTTAGCAGCGCCTAAGCTGGAATTGTAAGCAAGAATTAAGGAAAGGTAACTTCAAAAGCAAAAGCAACGCATGGGCCCAACACACTTTTGTACAAGAGTTTGTAAAATCAAGCTTCTCAAATAAGCTTTTGTTTTGATGAAGACAAACCATGGCTAACAAAGAAGGCAAAGATTATCGATCAAGCATCTAAGCATCTAAGGATAAATATCTTCGCTCAAATCTCTCAACAACTTTAAAGGTATAATAATATTATCTACTTTGATCTTAAGATATAGATGCTCAAAAATGAAAAAGAAATGTTTAAGAATCATTACTCAAGCTTTTCAAAGATAAAATTTCAATTTTCTTCTGCATGCAATCGATTTACATCTCAGTGCAATCGATTGCACTCTTCAAAAATTCCAAATCTTTTGCTTCTGTTTCTTTGTGCAATCGATTTACATTCCTATGAAATCGATTGCATACTTAAAATTTTCAAAACGTTTTCTACTGACTTAGCATGCAATCGATTACATTGTTAGTGCAATCAATTGCACTCAGTTAAATTTTGCTACTGACTTTGCATGCAATCGATTACATTGTTAATGCAATCGATTGCACTCTTAAAATTTTGAAATTATAGTTGTTAAAAACCTTGTTCAATTGATTACACTAAAGGTGCAATCGATTACACACTGCACGAATTTGAAAAATAACAGCTTTGTTCATGCCTTTTGATCATGCCTTTTCATTACATCTTTTCACTCAAACTTGGTATTTGTTCATGATACATTTCCAGATCTTCATGATGTTTCAAAAGGGTGTTATGAACATATAAATATTCAATTTCAAATCCAGATCTAACACCTTCTTTCAAAATATTTTTCTGAACTTTCAAAATACAAACTCAAGCATTCTTCATTTTCATGCATAAGTTTTCTGCACATTTTCATACTTTAAACAGAAAACTTTGAGAAAATATATCTTGAGTCTTTGTACAATATTATTATCGAAAGAAGAAGATTATACATTGTCAAATCACTCGTAGTGATCAATATACTCTACTCACTCAAACTCAAAAATTGATATTTACTTACTTATTTTCCAGGATTGTTAGAATTAAGTTTAAGTGTTTTTTTTTTAAATCTTGTCTTTCCAAGTTGTTGGATACAAGTGTAGTTACATTGAGAGGATTGTTCTCATGGGTAACTTAGTGAAAATCCAAGAGGATTGTTCTTGGTTCAAGAGGATTGTTCTTGGTGGTTTTATTGGTTAGAGTCTTGTATAGAAGGACTAGGGTGTCTTGTCTTGAGATCTAACAATAAGGAAATCTCTTTCATGTTGAAAGGGGACTGGAGTACTCTCGGACTGTGAGGGGAAACATGATACATCTCTGTGTTCTTTACTTTTCCGCATTTACCGCTTTCATCACTAGTCATAAACCAGAAAAGAAAGAAACACAATTGTAAACTCATGCAGTAAACCAGAAAAATAATATCCATCTCACTAAAATGGCTGAATTTTTAAAGTACCTAATTCACCCCCCCCCCCCCCCCCCCCCCTCTTAGGCGCACTCTCATACTTACAGAGTTTGCATTTCCAAAACAGTAATGGTACTTCTATGCCACACGTGGGGAAATCCTTTGAACAAAGACCAAAAAGTGGTTGTGAGCATTAAATGATGATGAGATTGTTCAAACCAGAAATCCTGCAACATGAGATTTTGCGTCATTGCTTAACTCTAGATTAGAAGTTCAGATTCAACGTGACTTAGAATAGACATCCAACTTCTGATCTTTGTATCTCCTTGCTCCAGCATGTTCTGAAGGAGCTCTCAGACTTTCCAGGAAGCTTGCAGCATGCTTTATAACCTTCTTTGAATTACCCATGCAAACTCTGAATGAACCTTTGTGAAAACTGGCCCAGAAGTTCTGACCAAACTCTGTCTTGAAAGTGTCCAAAATTTGCTGAGTGCTTTAGTTTCATGGACGTGTCTTTGAACATTTATAACTTGAAATTCTAGCATTTCCAGGAGAAGTTCTTTTCTGTAATGTTTTAGATCTTATTGAAATCTAAAACTCTTGAGTTAGAAATTATTCCAGAATCAACTTGCATCATGGTGATAATCTGATCAGAAGTTCTGAGCTTGTCATATTTCTTAAACACTTAGAAAAAATTCTAAGTATTTAGAAATTTGACTTTTCCAAAGTAACTTTCGACTTTTGAATTTCTAGATGAAACAAAATTCATATCTCAATAGGTCTTGATGAAATATGACTCTTGAAACTTGACTTTGATCAAAAGTCAAAGTTTGACTTTTCAATGCACAAATGACCATTTTACCCTCGTGAATGACTTTCTTAGAAAATTTGTAAATCAAGGCTTGAAATTGGATGGGGAAAATTTGAGGATCCAGGGTGATCCTTTGAGAAATGAGAGGGACAATTTTGGGGTACAACAGCTGCCCCTGTTCAATCTTCTTAAACCTGAAGAGTTAGATTGGCACATTTGCCATTCGTGACTTAAAGGTGGAAGATGATTGAATACTAGAGTGCCCAGAAATTTGCACTCGAAGATGTGTTAGTTGATTATGTAGGGAATGGGATTAAAGATGCCATTTGGAGAGGTGATGGATAGTTACTAGAAGAAGTATCAGCACAAATTTCTTGTTGATTTATGCTAAACTTGATGTTTTACCTGTGAGAAAAGGAATTATTAAAATGCAGATGCTTGCATGATGTTCGCCAGATGTGGTATTATGTTAAACGTATATGGTATGTACATGCTATGATGTATGAATCTGAGGTGTATGTTTATGTCTGGGAAAATAAATCCCTGACTGCTGCTAAGGAAATTCTGGGGGGCTGAATCCCTGATTGCCGTTCGGGATGAACAATATGCATATCTTTAAACTTTGTTGAGAGGATGCTTTCACTGGGGAATATCTCTTGACTGCCATCTATTATTTGGTCGGATCCAGGTTTCACAATTTGTTGAGGATGAAGTAGTCAACTGCTATCTGGTCGGATCCAGGATTCACGGCAACTTACTGGGGGAAGAGATGAATTAACTGTTATCTGGTCGGATTCCAGGCTTTGTAGAAAATTTCTTAAAATTGAATAGTTATCTGGTCGGATCCAGGCTTCACAACAACTTGTTGGGGATACGGAAGTTAACTATTATCTGGTCGGATCCAAGCTTCACAGTAACATGAAATGGTAACTACTATCTGGTCGGATCCATGTTTCATGGTTTTTGGAAAGTTGTACTATTATCTGGTCGAGTCCAAGCTTCATAGTGTCTCTCTGGGGATCATAGTTAATTGTTGTCTGGTCGGGCTCCAGGTTTCACAATAAACTGTTTGAAAAAATGTCAACTGGTCGGGTCTAGGCTTTGCAGATTTCTGAGGTTGATAAGGTCAATAGTTATCTGGTCGGGTCCAGGTTTCAAAATAAACTAATTGGGGATATAGTTGTTATCTGGTCGGTTTCAAGGTTTCAGAATGAATTTCTGAGGGTGATTTCTATCTGGTCGGATCCAGGCTTCACAACAACTTTCTTGAAAACATGGAATTGAAAACTGATATCTGGCCGGGTCCAGGTTTCTCAGCAATTTGTTTGGGATACGAAGCCAAACTCTATTGGGGAAAAGAAGCTAAACCTTGGTTGGGTTGAGTCTAGGTTCTTCTATATCTACGAGGAGTTAGACAACTATTTAGTCGGGTCCAGGTTTCATAGCATCTTGAAATTGAGATCAACTGTTATCTGGTCGGATCCAGGTTTTAGGTTTTCAAATCTATTATCTGGTCGGGTCCATGTTTCAGTAATTACTTGAAAATTGTGCTAATATCTGGTCGGGTCCAGGATTCATAGTATCTTTTTTGGAAGTAGTAAAGGCTTTGCTGACGGCTTTACTAGGGATCAGGGGTTGTGGCCCTATGATTAGAAATAATCTGAAAGAAAATTCAAACGGGAGAGTGTAGACTCAGTCGGGTAGGACAGACTCAACTTGGGGAGGATACACTTAACTGGGGAAGATAGACTCCGTTTGGGGATAAAAGCCTTGGCTGGGGAAGATATGCTCAACTGAGGATGATAGGCTCGGCTGGGGAACTTCGTGGTGTCTTGATTGTTGTATGTTGGGGAAATTTGAACTCGGTTGGGGAGTTACGTGGTTCCTTGATGACTGTTAGAGAAATAAAACTTGTTGGGTAAAGGTTTATTGCAGTCGTCCTTGTGGGGATAATGATGATGAGATAACTTTGTGGGGATATTTCGTATACATTAAAGAGATGCTTGATGCTGCTTAGCAGGACACATGTGCCAAATAGTTTTAATTATGTTAATATGCATATGTTCATTCAATTTTAGTCATTGGACAAATTTGCATTCAAAATAGAGACAAAAATTTTGCACTTCAAAGTGTATTTGTATTGATATTTTTCCCATGAATAGGTGTTTTTGTATAGAGAGACGGAGATCCTAGTAAGAGAAAATCGTCGAAAGGAAAACAAAATTAAGAATGAAAATGAATAGCCATGTGAAATGATATCATTGCCTTCCAAATCTACTATTTCCCCAATGTCTTCGAACGTCCCTTGCCGTTTGATAGAAGTTTATTGGATTGATCTTTGATCGTTTGAACTTGGACCTTGGTGATAAAATTGACTGCGTTGATTCCATGGGACATAATCATACGATTTTAATCCTTAATTTTTGCCTGGACGACCTTTTCGGGTTTCGGTCCACCAAGATACCCTTTTTTGTCCAAGTCGCCCTTTCGGTTTTCAACTTGTCGGGTGTATAATATTTTGCATATATCCCTAATTTTTGCCCAGACCTTTTGGTTTGCCGGGATGCCCTTATTTTTCCTAGGTGTGTCAACCTAGCGGGTCTCTTATGCGTAGTATTTTTTAACTATGTCCGCGTTTATGGGATGTGGGAAATACTCGCCATCCATGGTAGTCAGCATCATGGCACCGCTAGAGAAAACTCTCTTGACAACAAATGGCCCTTCATAGGTGGGAGTCCATTTTCCTCTGGGGTCTCCTTGTTGTAAAATGATGTGTTTTTTCACCAAGTCGCCAACTTGATATACTCGAGGCTTGACCTTTTTGTTGAAAGTCTTGATCATCCGTTTTTGATACGTCTGACCATGGAAAATAGCGGCTAATCGTTTTTCATCGATCAAGTTCAGCTGATCCAATCTCGTTTGAATCCACTCGTCTTCGCCTAAGCCTTCCTCAATCATAATCATCAACGAGGGAATTTGAACTTTCACTGGGAAAATAGCTTCCATGCCATAGACTAGAGAAAAGGGAGTTGCCCCAATTGATGTTCTAGCTGAAGTACGGTAGCCATGTAGAGTAAACGGCAACATCTCATGCCAATCCTTATAGGTTACTACCATTTTCTACACAATCTTCTTGATATTTTTGTTGGCCGCTTCGACTGCGCCATTCATTTTCGATCTATACGGAGAAGAATTGTGATGCTTGATCTTAAACTGAGTGCAAAGCTCAGTGATCATAGCATTATTGAGGTTAGTCCCATTGGCAGTGACGATCCTTTCGGGGATACCATAACGGTAGATGAGGTTGTGTCTGATGAATCTGACTACCATATTCTTGGTGACTAAGGCAAACGAGGCGGCTTCGACCCATTTGGTAAAATAGTCGATGGCAACAAGAATGAAGTGATGTCCGTTGGAAGCGGTGGGCTTGATCTCTCCAATCATGTCAATTCCCCACATTGCAAATGGCCATGGAGCGGTCATGACATTCAGAGGGATAGGAGGCACATGCAACTTGTCAGCATAGATTTGGCATTTGTGACAAGTTCTTGAATGTTAATGGCAATCAGTCTCCCTCGTTGACCAATAGTAACCTGCTCTTAAGATTTTATTAGCCATCGTATGCCCACTTGAGTGAGTAACAAAGAGACCATCGTGCATGTATTCCATAATCTCCTCTGCCTCCTTCTTGTCCATGCATCAGAGTAGAGTTGAATCATGGTTGCGCTTGTACAATATCCCGTTACCTAGGAAGAATTTGGCTGCAAATCTTCGCAAGAACTTTCTGTCATTGATAGATGCCCCCTCTGGATACTCTTGTGCTTCAAGGTATCTCATCACCTCATGGTACCATGGTTTTTCCGCATCAGTGTCAAGCTCATAGAAATGTGCAGGTTCATCGAATCTTTCAATTGTTATCATAGGGGCTTCGTTGTCCCATCTGACCTTGAACATTGAAGACATGGTTGCCAAGGCGTCAGCCAACTGGTTTTCTTCCCTAGGGAAGTGCTCAAAAGTTATCTCTTTGAAATAAGGAATTAGGGATAGCACAAGTTCCTTGTAAGGGATAAGATTAGGGTGTTTAGTGTCCCAATCTCCTTTTACTTGGCTGATCACTAAGGCGGAATCCCCGAACACATCTAAATGCTTGATCCTTAAGTCAATAGCAGCTTTCATACCTAAGATGCATGCTTCATACTCGGACATATTATTTGTGCAATCGAAGCATAGTTTTATAGTGAAAGGAGTGTGGCAACCTTCAGGAGAGATGATCACAGCACCAATTTCGTTACCTAAGGCGTTGGAAGCCCCATCGAATACCATAATCCATCGGGATCCTGGTTCAGGTCCGTCATACGGTCCAAATTTTGCGTAGTCGGTTACCAACATGATGTTCTCATCAGGGAAGTCGAAGTTCATTCACTGATAATCATCCACAGCTTGATGGGCCAAATGATCTCACTACAAGAAAATTAGTGTTTAACGACACAAAAATTGCGACAGTTATGTGATAACTGTCGTAATTGACATATAGAGACAGTGTTTACGACAGTTGACACCAACCGTCCCTAATATTTATTTTGCGACGGTATATTTAACCATCATAATATTATTATTACGACGGTAAAACAACCGTCGGCCCCCATTTAACACTTTTAACATTGATTTTTCACCAACAACTAGTCACGACGGTAAAATTAACCGTCCTAAAAGGCATATCACGACGGTAAAGCACCCGTCGCACCCTTAAACCTTTCACGACGGTAAAATTATCCGTCCTAAAATTCATTTCACGACGGTAAAACAACCGTCGCACCCAAAACCTTTAAAAATTCTCATGGGCACGACGGTAAAACACCCGTCGCCGTAAAAAAGTTAAAAAGCTCTTAAAATACATAAAACATCAATTCATTTTCTACTCCGTAAACATTATAAATATCACTAAATAAAGTTTATTACCACCGTGAGCCACCCTAACCACTCATATTTACTAAGATCTAGGAATATCCCATCCAAGTGAGGTAACTCACATGGACTTTTATGGAGTTTTTTGATAAATAGATTTTGGTTTTTCTTTTTATATTTTTAAAAGACCAGTGTTTCATTTTTCCCATTTTAAAAAACTTTTTTACCTTGCATTTTATTTGCTAGTATATTCTCTAGAAATCCAAGTTCCAAATCATAAATTGCTATTTTTCACTTATCCCTACCGCAAACAAGGAACCCGAAACCCAAACTCTCATTCCGCCACAGACCACTCTCAACTATCTTCAGTTTCTCCAAAATTTTCAAACCTCTTTCGCTTCCTCATCTCACAACCACCACCAATTTCTCAGTTTCGTCAATTTTCGGTTTTCATACCTTCGAAATGGAGAATCTTAACTTAGCCCTTGTTTCTTCCCCTAAACCTCTGCTTCTGGGACATTCCTCCTCAAAAAACGTCTTCACAAGAAGAAAGCCTTTCGCTTTTGGGACTTTTCGCGTTTCTGCTAACTCTTCATCCTCTCATGTCACCAGGGCTGCTTCTAAATCTCACCAAAATCTAAAATCTGGTAATCTTATGAATATGATTTTTGCTTACCAGAAATAGGGTTATTAGGTTATGATGTACTTGAATGAAATGTATGTAATTATATTGAAATTAAAGTTGAATCGACATAGTTATAATGAAAATTTCCATGCAAATTGAATGTATTTCAATGTTTTGCACTCATGTCTGAAGAGGCATTCATAAGTAATACATGCTCGGAATTCAGTGCAGGGGAAGGTCACTGTGCATACTTTTGCTAGCATTTCTTCTTCAAATAGTCAGGAAACAACATCAGTGAGAAGGCTTATGATGTGTTTATCTGAATTTCATGTGTTTGATAGTGCGCATCGATGATTGTTATATATCTTCAATGTAACTTCTTTGATTTCCTCAGGATGGAAGAACAATGGTGGAGAGTAAGACAGTAGACCTGAGATCTCAAGGACTTCGTTGAATCCTTAAAGTCGGTATTGTGTTTACAAGATATTGTCTCTTTTAAATATTGTGTGATACTTCAAGGACTTGTTGAATCCTAAATTGATCGTGTTGAATTGTTGTTTTGGTGGTAGTTGAAGACAAAGGAAAAATAAAAGCTTGAAGTTTGGTATTTTATTTGAAGGAAGGTTTCATCACAACATTTGGACCACCATTCATCTAATGGAAAGAAATATTTTTGATATTCCAATGTCAATATTCATAGGCAATCCCAAGATTCATATATACTTTTTTTTTGTAGTTAATGTTTGTGTTTGAATTTCAAATTGCTAAACAGTAATACCTTTCTTGAGTATGTGGAATTAAAGTTCCTTTCTTCTGTTACCTTTTCCAAACCTACTACCTTAGGCAAACACAACTAAAAGCAACTACTCATATAATGAAATTGGTCTATATTGTAGTTATAATTTTATGCGTCTGGAATCACTCTTGTTAGATTAGTCAGTTGGTTATTGCATTAGTTAGCTTTTAGACATGTGCTAGAGTTAAGCTTGCCAGCTGTAGCCAGCTGTTGTAACTGACATAAGAGAGTTAGTTATGGTTAGCTGTGCCTATACATAGATGCTACTGCATCATAACAGAATGTAATGTGAAATGAAACACTGAAAATAGAAGTATTCCAAATGATATTCGTGAAATGGTATTCACTGTTGTCATAATTTAGTTTCCTTGATTATTATTAATGTAATTTATGCCTTTCTCTTGTATTGATCTTGATCCTTGTTAATAGCTGATTGCCGAGGTTCAACTACATGCTGTTGAATTCCTGGGAACAGTTCTGTCTCTGTTGACGTGTCTTCAGTGGCACTCTGGTGGTTATGAGCCCATAATTGAACTCTCAAGGCGATTGTGTTCTGTTCAGAAAGATCTCGGTTTGCAATGGGAGCCTGGTCTGTCAACGATTATGGCGTCATTATTTACAATCCTTGTTCAATCAGAACTTGAGCATGAACAAATTTCTATATCTAAACTCCTCCTCTTAATCCTGAAGTGGAAATACGGTAAGGGTGAATTTTTATTATAGCTATGCCAGTTTTAGGGTTTATGCAATCGTTAAAATTGAACTCATGTGGACAAAAGCATGGATTTCTTTTACTGAAATGAAAACACTTAAAATTTTCAAATTTTCCTGAGTCCTAAGTAATCTACCCCTGGGATTCATATTTCATAATTTCATACAAACTGTCTTTAAGGACTCTGAATACCTTATATAGTTTGGACACAAAACTATCTTCTATTGCAACATTTATTTGTGCCCTAATTTTCTCATGCTTAAATTCATAAAATGATCCATGTACTTATGCTCCTTTGAAGCTCACCCTCAATCTCATCATTTTATTTATTTATTGTAATAATTGTCTATGCAGATGATGCTATTGCCACAAATACGTCTTCTCCATTTGAAGAGGTTTTGTTTCTACTTCCCTTTGTCAGCCTCATGTCATCTTCTTCTAAATATGTGAAAGCACTGGCTACTGATTTGCTTCTCATCTTGGAGAAGCTCCTTCTCAAGATGCTGGTGGCCGTCAGACATAAACCAATCATTGATGAGGAAACTCATTATCTTAGCACACCTGGAATTATAGTGTTGAGACTTTTGCGACATCTGTGGTATCAGGTATTTTGTCTGGCATATCAGATTTTTCCTGTTTAAAATACTATGTAGATTATCTCAACAAATGATATTTATTTCTGTTCTGGATGGAAGCATTAGTATGCTGTTGCTCTGAATGAACATATGATTATATGCAAATTTGCATGTTTTGTGCTTACAAAGAGGGCATCCAATTATTGAGAATCAATACTAATTATAGTTTTGCACCCAGCAATAATTTTAGTTTAGAAATTTTATGCTTATGTTGTTTCAGGATGGGGAATCTTCTTCCAGAAATTCCCTTCTGAATCTGGCTTTAAAGGGCACGCATGAAAATGAAGTAATGCATGATAAACCAATATCATGGGCTTCTCATCTAAGAGGGTTCTGTTTGTCAATTGTTGAGCGTCGGAAATCTACATCGCCTCTCTTGCTTCCTCAAGAATTATTCTTAACCGGTATAACCCTTTAGCTTTTGGAAATGGCGTTAGTTAGCATAGTTGTGTTAAATGATGTAATGATGTAAGAGATTAATATTAGCTCAATGTCTTCCCTTGCAGAGACACCCTTACTCAGTGTTGTTCTCAGTGTTTTGTTGATACATCCATCGATGGGGGCTGCTGCTGTTGACTCGCTGTCTTCCATTGCCATTATGGATCCCAAACTAGGAGTTCCTTTGTTGCTAGCAATTATGTTCTACAGTAATATATTCACAAGAAATGATATCATTTGCCATGATATGCTGGTAAGTCCTCCCTTTTGCAATGGCACTTATTGTGTGGCATTATCTTGTTCTGTTGTCTCTGTCAATTGTTATGTCTGTATAATTTTTTTCCGTACCTTATTTTTAAATCTTGTTGCAGCTAAAAATCTTTGAAATGTTGCCATCACTTGCTTCACACTCAGCAATGACTCCACTTGTAGTTCAAACAATCTTGCCAATGCTTAACAGAGATGCAAAAGGGTGGGTACTCTGTTAGATTGTGTATTTTATTTGGTATAATATTTTTTTAAAAAAAATTTTTTTGTATTAGTGTTGCCTTGCGTATCTTGTTTTTGTTTTCAACCATGTTGTACCATTGAGGTCCCTTTTTTAAAAATTCTGAAATTAAGCATCAGTGTTAATAAAGGCCAAATTTTGTGCATAATTGCTATTCTTATCGATTATTTTCAGAAGTGTTACTGGTTTTACATATTCTTTGCGAGTGATTTGTTCTATCTGTAGCTGTGCTCATATGCCATAAAAAAGTGCTCTTTGAAATTTGGAACTCTAAATATGACTGTACAGCTGAATGTTTCTTTTCACTTCATTAATAAGATGATGTTTGGTTTTAAGATAGAGAATTCATTTTGGTTCTCATTTTTTATTCTGGCTGTAGAACTCAAATTTGGTCCTCATGTATCCTTTAAAATATTGAAACCAATGCATTTCTTCTTTAAATGTTTCTCCCAAAATGCAGCTCATTGTATGCTACGGGAACTCGATTGCTGTGTTGAACTTGGGAGATCAATGATAGAGCCTTTGGAAGTTTACAAGTGAGCTTTTTATTCCACACTTTCTTGTACTTCTCACGCCACCACATATTACTATGGGTGTATTCTATATGCATATTTATGTTTATTTTTTGCAGAAGATGAGACTATTTAAATGACAACTGAAAAAAGAAATGGAATTGTTCACACGATGAATCAAAAGCTGTGAATGTTTGTTAAAAATTATCTTTAAGGAAGGTTGAACACATTGACGCAGTAGCAGCATTCCATTCTGACAACAAATTTGCACTTTTTCCGCACCAGTATACTGTATTGTTGACTAGTGCAGGGTCATAAAAAGTTTTGCCCAAATTTACTAGTTTTACTTGCAATCTGATAACTTTTGGTTTTCCTGTATTTTCTTTCTGGGCTGCCTATTTCAAAGCCTTTTGCTGTTGAGTTACCAATTTTGTTTACTCTTTAATACGGTTTCTTGCTGTTTCTTCAAGGTCTTACCATATCAAACTTTTCCTAAATTTATTATATTTTCTCCATGTCTAGGGTGTCTTGCTTCCAAAAGGTTTCACTGATTTCACATCAGACAGAGCTATCTATATCAGTTTGGCTGCTTCAATCCGAGATGTTTTCCATAAAAGCCCTGATAGGGGTGTTGATCTTATCTTGACTGTTTCGGTATGCCTGGCGCTTTTCTTTTTTCTCCCTTTCCAGTGCATGTGTTTTTTTCCTAAGAAATACTTGTTTGTATTGAATAAAAACAGTCTTGCATTGAGTGTCAAGATCCTATAGTTAAAGCTCTCGGCTTGCAAAGCCTTGTCCACCTTTGTGAAGCAGATGTGATTGGTAATGGATGTCACTATCAAAATATATATAACAAAATAATAACATATTAAGGAATGTTTACTTATTCATGAAGTCTTCATAGTAGATTGCCTACTTTTATTTTACTTTTTTAATGTAAAATGTAAGCCTTCTAAAAGGGAATACTGTATCATGTGTCTAGATTTTTACACTGCATGGGATGTCATTACAAAGCACGTGCAAGGTTATAAAGGTGATCCTATTATTGCACATAGGTAAGCATGTCTAAGGCTCTAATCAGGCATATATTGTGAGACTAACTATAACATCGACGGTGGTTTAATTTTATCCAGAAGAATAGAAGGCATGGTTTAGTGCCTAAAATATTTGAAGTTTAAAATCCTGGGCTTTTGTCATTCATTTGGTTTTTAAAATTTTTGGGTTTTTTTATAGAACTTCTTTTAGGTAATGAACTTTACGTCTGTATCAGACTTCGATGGAATTGTTTTCTCCCCTTGATTAATATATGTTTCCAAATATTCATTTGTTATCCTGAATAAAAGTCACTTCCTGTCTTATGGCAGCACTTGCCTTCTGCTAAGGTGGGGTGCAATGGACGCAGAAGCATATCCAGAAGCATCAAAGAGTGTGCTGTTAAATCTTTGGGATTTAGTTACCTCTAGCCATGGCACAAAGTGGGAAAAAACAAAAATTGCAGCCATGGAGGCACTTATTCAATATGAAGTATAACATTGATGCAACCCTTGCTCTACTTGAATGGACAACTAATTTTTGGTTTAAAAATAAGTAATTTACTCTTTTTACATTAATAACTGTGTTTTCAATTTCTAGGTGGCGCAACTTGAAAAAAATGTTCCAGATTTTAAGAAAATGAATTTGGAGCTATTCTTTTCTGAGACAAGTCCCACAGTACTCAAGGTTATGGAGGATTTTCATGTCAAGATTATAACATATGAACACATGTAAGTATTAAATCCCATGAAGCACGGACTCCGACATGAACACTTGGACACGACACAGACACTCCGATACTGTTAATGTAAAAAACATAGGACACTGACACCGCTACATATATGATATTATTTGCGATCAACTTCGTCTGAACTTGGGTTGAACCTTCCTTTACATGAGGTACTGCTAACTCTATTCCAATGGAAGACAGATATATTAATTTGACGCATTTAAAGTTAAATTTTATGAGTATTATTTTAAAGATTATTATTTTAATACCTCTTTTTAGGGATTGGAATCACCCGCTGATGGTAGACGTTCATCTGAGTCTAGCTACCGTATTGGAGATAATGGAACTTCAGGGGGGACAAATTAGACTTTGCTATGATCGAGATAATTAGATTGTGAACTTTCTCATGTATTTTTGGCATAATGATACTTATTATTATAAGATTAGGAATTGATATATTTTGGGTTTTTTGTACTACTTGACATGATTATGGAACTCGCATTTTACATGATTATGGAACACACATTTTTTTGGATATTATAATGCTTATTTGATGTTAAATATTTTTTATTGAAATTATTTTTACTATATTACAAAGTGATAGAAAATAAAACAAAAAATAATACTATAAATAAATATATTAAAGAAGAAATAATTTAAAGAAAAAAAGAACACAAAAAAAAACTATATTTAAAATTTTTTACATAGATAATAATTTAAATAAAAAATATATATAATAGAAAAATAAAAAAAAATCAAGACATAAACAAAAGTCATGGCGACAGTACCGAACCGTCGCCATAAACAATTTAATCAATTTCAAAAGATATTCACGACAGTATCGAACCGTCGCCATCAATAATTAAAAGAAACTCAAAAGATAGTCACGACGGTATCAACCCGTCGTAAACTTGAACGACAGTTTTTGTAACCGTCGCGAAATAGGTTGGGGACACACACTTCTGCGACCGTAAAGCAACCGTCGTGGAAAGCAAATTGCGACGGTTTTAACCGTCGTAATCTACAAAAATACCTGTCGCAATCTGCCAATTTTCTTGTAGTGTCTGCTAGTATACTCCCTTTGATGGCTTTTTGAGTCGTGTATTGAATGTCATACTCAGTCAAGATCATTTTCCATCTGGCTATCCATCTGGAAAGGGCAGGTTTCTCGAAGATTACTTGATTGGGTCCATCTTAGAAATCAACAAAGTGGTATGATTAAACATATATTGTCTTAGCCGGCGAGCAGCTCATGCCATAGCGTAGCATGTTTTCTCGAGTAGTGAATATCTGGTTTCACAGTCGGTAAACTTTTTACTCAGATAACAAATAGCTTGCTCTTTTCGGCCAGACTCATCATGTTGGCCCAACACACACCCCATAGAGTTCTCTAGTACAGTCAAGTACATGATCAAGGGTCTTCCTTCAACTGGATTCATGAGAATAGGAGGTTCTTGTAAATATTCTTTGATTTTGTCAAAAGCAATATGGAATTCATTGTTCCATCTGACTACCTGATATTTCTTCAAGAGTTTGAAGAGCGGCTCACAAGTAGTAGTTAAGTGAGATATGAAACGGGCAATGTAATTGAGACGACCTAAGAATCCTCTGACTTCTTTTTCAGAATGAGGGACTGGAATTTCTTGGATGGCCTTTACCTTGGCAGAATCAACTTCAATGCCTTTATTGTTGACAATAAAACCTATAAGCTTTCCAGATGATACTCCAAATGTGCACTTGTTAGGGTTTAACCTTATCTTGTACTTTTTCAGCCTTTCGAATAGTTTGTGCAGGTGATCGAGATGTTCTTCCTCGGTTTGTGATATGGCAATCATATCATCCACATATACCTCTATCTCATGATGAATCATATCATGAAACAAAGCTACCATAACTCTTTGATATGTTTCCCCTGCATTTTTTAGTCCGAACGGCATGACCTTGTAGCAGAAGGTGCCCCATTGCGTAACGAAAGTAGTCTTATCCATGTCTTCAGGAGCCATCCTTATTTGATTATATCATGAGAAGCCATCCATAAAAAATAAGACTTTATGCTGAGCAGTATTATCAACTAAAACGCCAATATATGGTAGAGGGAAGTCATCCTTGGGGCTTTCCCTATTCAGATCCCTATAGTCTATGCACATGTAAACTTTCCCATCTTTCTTCGGCACTGGCACCACATTGGCAACCCATTGAGGATAGGATGTCACAGCTAGGAACCCAGCATCAAATTGTTTCATCACTTCAGCTTTGATCTTTTCATACATGTCAGGCCTCATGCGGCGAACCTTTTGTTTAACAGGAGGGCAGTCCTCTCTTGTCGGTAGACGATGAACTATGATGTCGGTATCTAACCCAGGCATATCTTCATAAGACCAAGCAAATACTTCCACATAATCACACAACATCTGAACTAACCTTCTCTTAACACTATTTTCCAAATTAGCACCGATCCTAATTTCCTTCTTATCTGACTCAGTACCCAAGTTGATAACTTCAACTGACTCTTCATGTGGTTGAATAGCTTTTTACTCTTGTAACAGAAGTATGGCTAGTTCTCCTGGTATGTCACAATCTTCCTCACCTTCGTCTTTGGCTTGGTTGATAGGACATTCAAAGTCATAGTCGGCAATAGTAGAGTCGTTGGCAATAGAATCCAGAGTGGATGTAGACCTGCAAGAGTGTGTGTGTATGTGTGTGCATGTAAGATACATGGCTATTTTTTTGAAAAATGTATTTGTAAGAAAAGAAAGACAATGAACACGAATATTTGAATGCAAAAGAGTCCAATGTACTGAATGGTCATATGATTATATGAACATAAATAAAACCCTTGACAAATGGACCAAAGTGCCCCGGGCCAGGAAAATGGCTGAAAAGTCATTGTTTGAATTTTACAGACAACATGTTCTTGAATTGAAAGAAAAGCAATAACAAGTAGATTACTCCTCCATGAAGGAGATTGGTACAAAGTCCTTTGTATGCCAATTCTTCAGCTCCATGGTGGTTGAATACACCCACTCCTCAAATGTAGTCTCTTCTTCAGAATCACCCACGGTGTTGACTCCATGGCTTCCAATGCGGAGAGGTGGATTTCCAACACGAGCACATCTCACTTCCTTCTCAGCTTTGACGGTGAAGCCCAAACCAAATTTGTCTGCTTTATAAGGGATATCGAGGAGTTGCCCCCAGGTATCACAGTTTCCTTCTTCAATTGCCACACAGGCGTTCTTGACTGGAACCATCTTTGGCGTTGCCTTGACAGCTTTGGGCTCATCAGAAGAACATTTAGTAGCAGCAATCATTAGCTGTACAACCTCAAAGGCTTGACATGTGGTTTCAATGAATTCCCCATCCATCTCTACGTACTTGAAAAAGTTAAGGTGGCTGACCATAAACTCTTCCTCTCTGCAGACGGTGACTATTCTACCTTTGACTGGATATTTGAGTTTCTAGTGGAGGGTTGAGGTTACTGCCCCAGCTTTATGGATCCACAGGCGACCTAACAGACAAGAATAGGCCGGACGAATATCCATAATATAGAAGGTAGAGTTGAAGGTTTGGGAACCCACTTTGATTGGAAGATCTACCTCCCCGTGAACAGTCCTCTTTGATCCGTCAAACGCTCTTACAATCATGTCGCTTGGCTTCAATACTAAATCCTCACAGTCGAGACGATCTAACGCCCCCTTGGATAATACATTCAAAAAAGAACCAGTGTCGACTATCACATGTGCTAAGGTAGTCCCTTTGCACTCTATTGACACATGTAAAGCTTTATTGTAATTTTTCCCGAGAGGTGTTAAGTTAGCATTTGAAAATCCCATGCCATTATCAGCTGTTAGGCTAGCCACGCAATTCTCAAATGGATATGTTGTTGTCTCATGGGGGACATGAGCTTTTATCAGGAACTTGATTAATGTTCGATCATGGGCATCCGAGAAAGGTAGCAATGACAACATTGAAATCTTAGAAGGGGTTTGCCCCAACTGTCCGGGATTGGTAATTATTAAGGGAGCAATAGTGGGTTCATTTGAAATCCTAGTAGGACCTTTGGAGGTGATCCTAAGAGGCTTGTTGGAGATGGTAATAATGGAGAGGTCTTCACATTTGTTAACTAAACTCTTGGCAGGCGGAGTCTTTTCAAACAGAATTTTGTGGCTATCCATCAGGCATTGTATACCTTTTTTCAGCTCTTCACATCCATTAGGTTGTCTTGTACAACACACGCAGTCTTCTTCACAGCCAGGGTAGATTGCAGCTTTCAACAGATTGTTCTTGATTACATTCAGTGGAGTAGTCAATTCTTCAACAGAGGCAATAAAAATTGTATCTTCAATAGCATTAACACCTTTGTCATGCTTCGGCATTGGAGCGGTAATTACATTCGATGTTTTAGGAGGATCAAACTCAATAGTTTTGTTATCAATTAAATCTTGGATTTTGTTCTTCAAGGCCCAGCACTGGTCAGTTTCATGCCCGGGACTGCTTGAATGGTAAGCACACTTAGCGTTCGGATTATACTTTGGTGACGAGGTATCAGGGTTGGCAGGACGATCACACAACGTCACTAAATTAGCCTTGAGCAAATGTTTAAGGGCTTGAGACAGTGACATGCCTAACCTTGTAAATTGTCTTCTTGGAGTTTCGAAACGTTGGTGATTTGCAGATGGTCATGGAGTAGGAGTTGGATTGGAGATTCGGACAACATTGATAGATGGGTGGTCATTCTTCTTGGTATGGGCCCTTGCCCCATACACAACATTAACTTCCTTCTTTGCAGCAAAAGGTTTCTTGATAGGATTGGGAGTGGAGGTAGATGCCACAGAGATTTTCCCACTTTTAATGCCACTTTCAACTCTTTCACCGGTTAAGATTAATTCGGTGAAACCAGAAGAAGAGCAGCCAACTAACAGATTAAATAAAGGATCAGATAAAATGCCCATGAACATGTCAATGTGCTCTCTATCAATCAAGGGAGGTTGTACCCTACTATCAAGGTCTCTCCACTTTTGGGCATATTCCTTAAATCCTTCATTCTTCCCCATGGTCATACCTTGCAATTGAACCCTTGTCGGTGCCAAGTCGGCATTGTACTGATACTGATGGTAGAAGGCAGTAGCTAAATCCTCCCAAGTGTTGATACGAGAACAATCTAACTTGTAAAACCATTCAAGTCGTGTTCCAGGCAAGCTTTCTTGGAAAAAGTGGACCCATGGCTTCTTATCGGCAGTGTGCGGCTGTATCTTGCGCACATAAGACTTTAAATGGATTTTTGGACAAGAAAACCCATCGTACTTGGCAAAGATTGGTATTTTTGAATTTTTGGGGAATGACTACCCCCATAGATCAAACCCAAATCATCAAAATCTAAGTCGGGAACAGCTTGGATTTCAACAGCTTTCAACATGTCTTCTAACTGCTTGTATTTGATATCAGCGGGTGGGTACTGCATGTTGAAATAATCATCGTCGGATACTTGATTGTTGATACAGTCAGCCTAAGTACTCTAGACCTCACCAATCTGGTTCTCATCTTCTTCGGATCAATCTTCTTCTATTGGTATTTGACGGATTGTCTCTTTGAACCTTTTACCCATGTTGAGTAGAGCTGTTTTCTTTGGCTTTTTCTTAACGGCCAGCAAAGCCATCAAATCTTGCTGCCCCTTAGCTAGGGCTAGTATAGTTTCTTGAAACTGAGAATTTTGTGCTTGGAGATCCTTCATCGTTTGCTCTAGATCCATCTTGCTGATATAAATAGCAGAAAGATAAGGAAACCTGTTATGCGAAAACCTACCATGTTATGATGCATGAATATGTATATGCAAATGATTTCAAGGATTAATGAAATTTAAATTTGTATAGACAAAAGAATGAACAAACATTAATTTTAATTAGTCAAAACAAGAAAGATTACATTATGCCCCTTGGGCTTACAAAATACCTTTCTAAGATAAAAAGATCGAACGCATCCTCTTTGGCGCGAGATAAGCGTTCACATTTTGCTCTTCTTGTAGTTTTTTCATAAGCTCCAAGACCCTCTTCTCACATGCATAGAACTGAGCCTCGAAAGTATCTCGTTCTTCCTTCAGCTGGATCCAACCCTTTTGTAAGTCTTCGAGAGAGGTAGTCATGTCGGGATGGAGGATAGTGTAGGTAACATCTCTTTCGACCACAGGCTCCACGATGACTGGTAAAATGGAAGGATAAGGAATCACAAGTGTCTGAGCACGAGCCTGTACCCATTTAAGGTAAGGCTCGAGGGAAATGGAATTATTGTGTCCTTGTGTCTTTCTATCCACCTTATTCAACATCCTCCAAGCTCGGACAAACCTCTGCCGGTAACCTTGATCATCATTCTCGTAGTCAAATACCACTCCTTGGATGAGCATCTCATGGGGACCATCCCTCAAAGCGTGACCAAACTGTCGTAGGGATAAGCAAGGGTTGTAAGTGATACCTCCTCTAATGCCAAGCAAAGGGACATTAGGGAACTCTCCACAGCCGTCAACAATAGTAATATTCTGCCAAGAGTGGGAACACCAATGAATATCTGAATGTATGAGCGCCATCAACCTATATGACCACCTTGAACCTTGCTCATTCTTAAATATAGATTAGGGAAGATGCGAAATAAACCATCTTTCCAAAAGAGGAGTGCAACACATGAGGATGCCTCTTTTCCTCATAGTGCGAGTGTGAAAGGAATGTAGGATGTCCCCTAGCAAAGTAGGCACCGGGTTACGAGACATGAAGATTTTGACGACGTTCACATCTATGAGTTTGTCAAGATTTGGAAAGAAAACCATCCCATAGATGAGGAGAGCCACAATTTCCTCAAAGGCTTACAAATCCAAAGAGTTCCAACAGTTTTGGGCTTTCTCAAAGAAGAACTTTGCTAGGAAACCCTTGACACCACTCCTTATTTCCCAATTAGTTGTGACATCATATGGTTGCAAGTGTAGAGCTTGAGAAATCTCTTCTGGATTTGGATATCTTTCCGTACCATTGAAAGATATTTGATTAAGAATGGGAATCCTTAAGAGTCGGGAGAATTCTTCCAAAGTTGGCACAAGTTGATAATCGGGAAATGTGAAGTAATGGTGTAGGGGATCAAAGAATTGAAAGAGCACCTTCATCGTGTCTTCATCAGTGTTGGAAGTGACCAAGTTTAGTAGGCGACCATGTCTTTCGATAAATGGAGAATTTTTAGGAATCCTTGATGCTAACTCTTTGAGTTGAGGAGGGATCCTTACAAGACTGACTTGAATGGTTTTCCTGTGAATAGAATCCATGTCCTACAAAACAGAACAAAGATAAATCCTAAAAATCCTTGAAATAGTTAGTGAGTATGAGTACGATGCCATGATGTTTATGATGTTATGTACAAGTAAATACATACAAATAAAGAAAACAAGTCCTTAGGTTTAGGCTTGCATGGAGTCTCATAGGTAAGTACCCTCTTGAAGTTTAGTTGGCTCAAACCTGTCCTAGTAACAGTAATCGGGTTCTAAGGAGCTCAATATCATTAATTTGTTTTCTCGGGCATTGTTTAAGTGCAAGTCTCTTTAATGGCGACCGAAATATCCCCAAAAAACCAAACCTCAATGAGTGTAGTATCGAGTATCTACCAACTTCAGACTGCACCAAATCCGGTCATCTCACTACGTCCTAAAGGTCAAGTTGGTCAAGTAAAGGTTCTAAAAGTTCATTAGTGCTTCATGACATCACTCAGCGGCCTCGTGTTCTCCTTGAATACTCAAGGGCTACTGGTACCCACAAATATGTCACACTAACGTAGCTATTGCTTATACCATGTCGGTATACCCCGCACAGTTTCCACAATGTATTGCTACTTACCTATGAGGTATCCCAAATTCGGGTAGAGGATTCAAACCCAAATAAAGAACTAAAATGTTCAGTACACAAGTCAAACAAATAAAGCAAGTAAATATGATCTAACCCTAAGGTAACCCCACTTTTAAAATTCTCCTCAGCAGAGTCGCCAGTTCTGTGGTACGGTGGGAAAACTGACTTAGGTGTTTTGTGTTTTATCGAAAATGTTGCCGTTAGCAAGAGTCGCCACCGACTTTTCTTTTATCCAAAAGGAAAGGTGAAAAAGCACAGGAAAGATCTTTGAGATTGTTTCTTGAGTTCGGGGGGTAGATTATAAAAATGGAAGGTATTAGCAGCCTTTTCATCCATAGTTTTCCATGGGCTCTTAGTTACTTGCTAGATCACTTACTTTTGTTTGAAATTGTGCTTTATGTGGTATTTGAAAGTATTTTGTAAAGAGGCCATTTGTTTAGGCAATCTTTGTAATGATTCTCGTTCATAAGAATGTATACAAAGATGTTGATCTTTTGAAAATGTTTTCAAGTTTGTAAGATGTTTTGAAAAGTGTAGGTGTTTGTTTTGAAAATAGCAAGGATGTTTGTTTAGAAATGGAGCAAGTAATTAGGAGAAATCTACCTACTCAAATGTCTTTCTTGTTCATTTCCTTTTCCTTTGACATTGTTGTCTTACCATTGATTTCATAAGCAACCCTATCTTTGAATGTAAGCGGGACGGGCGTGGGTCATCGTATAACCATGATTAGAAATGTTGCAAGGCATCTTAGAATTCTTTTTGAGGGACTAAGATCATTTGTAAGGAAACTTAGATAGCGTCATCGAGGGACTATGATCTTGTATTTGCTAAGATACCTCGCATGTGTAATATGGCCATTTTGTATAAGGCAACCTAGTGGAATAACCCTAGGGGTGCTTGTGTGCAAATGTGTTATTTTCATGCTTTGTTTTTGTCTTGAATATGGGTTGTCTATTCGTTGTTTTTATCTCATCATGCATACCCTAATTACTAACAATACATGAAAGCAATAAAAACGCGGAAAAGTAAAGTCCTACGCTGTTACAAATATTAGGG
This sequence comes from Vicia faba, assembly GCA_948472305.1. Classification (NCBI taxonomy): domain Eukaryota; kingdom Viridiplantae; phylum Streptophyta; class Magnoliopsida; order Fabales; family Fabaceae; genus Vicia; species Vicia faba. Next base: position 1,451,741,079 of record OX451736.1, read on the forward strand.
GGATGGGGTGTACAAATTCACAAATGGGGATTGCAAATTAAATCCTAAGTTACTATTACAACCACATTGAATGGATAAGAATGTACAAGAAATGTAAAATGGACTTGTTTTGTTTTAAAAAAAAATAAGTTTGGTTTAAGAAAATATTTTTGAAATTTTTGTTTTAAGAAATAAAATAAAGCATGTAAAAAATGAAAAAAAAAACCATTTTTTGGTGTTTTTGATTAATGAAATAAGAAGTGATAGCAAAATAGTGAGGAAAAATAAAATAGAATTAGTGTATTGCTGACTAAATGAGATCAGATGTTCTGACTTTCGCGTGCTGCAAAAACAGAAATCACATTAGTAGAAATAAGTAAAGTCAGAAGTTATGGGTCTGCTGGGAACAAAGAAGATTTCAAAAGTTCTGATACCACTGGAAGAACTTAGTCTCCCTTTCCATGCTAGTCAGAGCATCTACAACTTGGTCATTTCTCAACAAAATAGAAGATGCTCATATAACATTTATGACAGGTTTCATAATGTTTCAGAAACAAGAGATATCGGAACTATAAATCAGAAGCAAGCATGAATTCGCTAGTCCTAATTTTGAGTTCTAACATTTATGCGTACAGTATCAGAATCAGGATGTCTACATCGTATTTTTGAACAAAGTTTCCTGACAATGCCTAAGTAATATGAAGAGAGTCATCGGAAGCTTACCTTGCAGCTGGAAAATGCTCTGTGAGCTGGAGTCTGGCTCTGACCGCTTGTGATGTTCTGAACAGCTTCCTCTCGTGTTCAGCAGGCCAGAAACTTTCAACTTGGGCTATGAATGATTGGAAAATTCTGGAATAGCCAAGGAGCAAAGTTCTGACTTCTTTGAGAGGGATGAGATGGAGGATGTGTTATAGTTTAACTACAAAACTTAGGAGAACTTCTAATATGTGAATCAGAAACTGTATGGACGGCTTTGGTCAAGAAACACTTAAGAAAAAAATGGAGTTTGAATGCAAGAAATCAAAAGTTAACCGGTTTTGTATTTTGTGTTTGCAGTTTTTGGACTCTTGGAATTTTAGCAGGGGTTCAGGGCTTTTCTTTCTCCAATTTTTTTTACAGTTGCCAATGGATTTCAATTTATAGGCAAAGATCTTGTAGCTTGGAGAGTACAACCATCACATGCTAGGGTGCTGCCTTGTTGTTGAAGCAAGTATGGTGGTTAGTAGCCATAGCAGTGCTTAAGCTGGAATTGTAAGCAAGAATTAAGGAAAGGTAACTTCAAAAGCAAAAGCAACGCATGGGCCCAACACACTTTTGTACAAGAGTTTGCTTTTCCAAAACATTAATGGTACTTTTATGCCACACGTGGGGAAATCCTTTGAACAAAGACCCAAAAGTGGTTGTGAGCATTAAATGATGATGAGATTGATCAAACCAGAAATCCTGCAACGTGAGATTTTGCATCATTGCTTAATTCTGGATTAGAAGTTCAGCTTCAATGTGACTTAGAATAGACATCCAACTTCTGATCTTTGTATCTCCTTGCTCCAGCATGTTCTGAAGGAGCTCTCAGACTTTCCAGGAAGCTTGCAACATGCTTTATAACCTTCTTTGAATTACCCTTGCAAACTCTGACTGAACCTTTGTGAAAACTGGCGCAGAAGTTCTGTCCAAACTCTGTCTTGAAAGTGTCTAAAATTTTTTGAGTGCTTTAGTTTCATGGACATGTCTTTGAACATTTATAACTTTAAATTCCAGCATTTCTAGGAGAAGTTCTATTCTGTAATGTTTTAGATCTTATTGAAATATAAAACTCTTGAGTTAGAAATTATTCTAGAATCAGCTTGCATCATGGTGATAATCTGATCAGAAGTTCTGAGCTTGTCATATTTCTTAAACACTTAGAAAAAATTCTATGTATTTAGAAATTTGACTTTTCCAAAGTAACTTTTGACTTTTGAATTTCTAGATGAAACAAACTTCATATCTCAACAGGTCTTAATGAAATATGACTCTTGAAACTTGATTTTGATCAAAAGTCAAAGTTTGACTTTTCAATACGCAAATGACCATTTTTCCCTCGTGAATGACTTTCTTGGAAAATTTGTAAATCAAGGCTTGAAATTGGATGGGAGCAAACCTGGGGATCCAGGGTGATCCTTTGAGAAATGAGAGGGCAAATTTTGGGGTACAACACTACCCTAGGGTTTTAAGATCGTTTTTACCGAGGCAACATTGAGAGGGTCATCGAGGGACTTATGATCTTTAAACCGTAGGGTAGCCACTAAAATCTCTCACGTTTCGAGAGATGTGACTGTTTTTCCAAAGGCAACCAAAGTGGGGTACCCTAGAGGTGTGCATGGGCAATAGTGTTATATTCAGTTATTTATCTTGTGTTAGGTTTGCTAATGTTTGCTTTTAGTCTTGCCATATAATCTTATTAATCATACATCTAAGCAGTTAATAATTTGCAGAAATTAAAAGTGCGGGAATTATAAATCCTAGCTTTACAAGGCTTCGGGGAGGGGGAAATTATTTACATGTTTAAAACTTGGGAAACATTTAAAAAGCAGTAAAGTAAAATCCCAGTTAAGTCTATTACATCTCAGTAAGCAGATACAATAATATGAAAAAATGCAAAAGTAAAGGTAAACGCGCGGATTGAAAATACGTCTAAAATTCCTAAAAAATGAAATCTTTTTGTTGGTTTTTGACCTATGGAAAGAAATTTAATTTAAAATTCTAAGTCTATTTATTTTTAAATTAAGAAAAGGATTAAAATAATTAATCAATTAATTTATAAAATTAATTTGAGAAAATACTAACCTAATATGTTTTTGTGATTTTTTTATTTGATTTTATAATGCTAGAAAAAACAATTAAAGTCAAAATAAAATGGGCCAGGATAGTAAAGGTAACATGGGGTGTAAATTGGATTTTTGTTTATCCCAAATGAAAATAAGCCCATGCCACGTTGGGATCCTGTGCTATTGGCCATTAAGGGTCCATCATGAGGTGGTTCTTCTGGGGCGTTGGATCTGATCTCCTTGTCATCCATTGGCTGGAGCTTGAAGGCGCGTGGGAAGTGTTTGAAGCGCAGCACACTGGATCTGCAAGATAATTATGAGAAAAAAACATAATACATGACCTGGGTATCGAACCCAGGCCCTTTGCACTACACACGTTCCCTTTTACCATCTGAGTTGTTTGTGCATTTGTTGATACCAATAAAATCATAACATTATATTAATATAAATCAGATACATATATAATTCAAAATCAACACATGCACGCTGCACAAGCCAAAAGGAAAGAGACGCATAGATTTTGAGATTTAAAGGAATCAGTCCCACATGGCCTAGTAATGGTGTCGTGTTACTTCAATACTGGTTTTCCCATGTAACACGTTAAAATAATCACAACTATCATTCATAGTATGGATATACGATCAATATGGATTTAAATTACATATTGAATGAGTTTGAGATCAAAGGCAAGTTACCAACAGAGGGATTGTGTGAGTGATGCTCCTGCGTGTGTTGGACCTGCCTAATGCTACGAAACGTCTTCTGGAACCTTCAAGGAATGAGTGGAATGCTTGTTTTGGATTGAGGAGGCCTGCAAAGATTGCTTCAATTCTGACAACTTTGTGAAGGTTTGGAGAGTATAGGGTGATTTTCTGGGGCAGCTTCTTGTGTGTGTAGGCAATGTTTTTGTGTTTGGCCCCTTGATAGACAATCTTTTCTTGTATTCATAGGGGTGTGGTGGTGGACGAAAATGGCATGAATCAGCCATTAACCATGGCTTTGGAAGAAAATGGAAAGTTCTAAGAAGTTTCCATTTTGAGAAATTTTCTACCATTTTGGACTTTGAGTGAACCTGGACTGTATTCATCCCATTCAACTTTTCACATCTTGACTCCTTCAAATGCTCCCAATATTTGTTCTTCGATGGCTCTGAGTTCTAATTCGAATGGTTCAAGGCCTCATCATCATGGCTTCTTCGATTGAGTCAATATCTGCCTTAGCTGCTTGATCTGAACATTATCCAATCAGCCCAAATGAAACTAGCTCTTGTTTCTTTAGATCTCCTGACCAATCGAAGTATCACCTCTTCATCCTAGCCTGTTGAAGCTTCATTTTGCTCCTTTCCTTCGAACACAGTTGTGTAGGTGGTTCTTTGATTCCAACTTCCACCCTTTGCTTTTGTCTACAAGAAAATCTTTCTTTCTTACTAGTTCACCTTCGATTGGTGAATATAGCTTGTATGCACCAATAGAAGGGTAACCTATAAGCATAAGGATTTCACTTCAATCATCCAACACCTGTTCAGGTATATGCCAAAAGCTCTAAGGTGGCTTATATTTGGCTGATTCGTCCCTAACTGTCCTTCGATCATGCCATGTTTAAAGATTGCATGTCCTTCGAACCATTAGACTTCCACGCGCTTCTTTGGATAAGATAAAATCTTTTGAATTCAAAATACTCTTCTATTCGAAGCTCCCATTCAAACAACAAATCAGTCGAAGTGTGCCTTCCTTGTAATGCTTTGAATAGCTTATGAACCCTTCGATGACGCTCTTCCAATCGAAGACTTCATAAAATCCTCCTCACGCTTTCTTTTGAACCATCCTTCCTTCGATCCTGGTTCTTCGTTGGGTATCAAATTAGACTGCATACTGTTGTCGATGCTGCTTCGACCCAAAGGCTCTTAGGCATATTTTCAGGTTTCGACCTACGCCTATTTATGTACACTTCTTTTCTTTCATTCAGTAGTGCCATTATGCTGAGGCATATAGGGTGCCCTGAAAATTATTTGAAGCTTCTTGAGCAATTGAGGACCCCAATGAACATGTCTTGAGTAAAAATGGAAGGGAAAATTTTGGGGTACAACAGATGCCCCTGTTCAATCTTCTTAAACCTGGAGATTTAGATTGGCTTGTCTGTCTTTCGTGATCTGAAGGTGGAAGATGATTAAACACTAGAGTGCCCAGACATTTGCACTCGCATGGAGTAACATCGTTGGTTGATGATATTAAGGATGGGCTTACATATGCCATTTGGAGAAGATGACTGAGAGTGGTCAGAGATGGGATTAAAGATGCCATCCAAAATAGATGTTGACTTCATAAGAGGTCTCTTTATGGGGATTCTTGTCCCTGTTGTCTAAGGAGGACTCCACTAAGGAATGTTAATTTTTGTTGTTCTCTTTCTTAAGGAAAACCCTGTGGGGAATAGAGTCTAGGAGCTTTAGTTGTCCATGGCTCTACATAGAAGTTATCTCTGGACTAGAGAGATGAAAGTTAGTTATTTTCTGGTTGAAATACAGGCTTCGTAGTAAATTACTAGGGAAAATGAAATTAATTGTTATCTAGAAATATATTAGAAGGAGCCTATGTAGGGTTGTTTCAGGATGAGTCCGTGCTAAACTTCATCAGGAGATATATGAGAAGGAGCCTGTGTGGGGCTTCTTCAGGATGAGTCCGTGTGAAACTGCATCTGAAAATTGCGAGAAGCAATCCGTGTAAGATTGCTTTAGGATGTGCCCGTGTAAAGCTGCATCTAGAGATCATGAGAAGGAACCCGTGTAAGATTGCTTCAAGATGAGCCCGTGTAAAGCTGCATCTGAAGATTATGAGAAGGAACCCGTGTAAGATTGCTTCAGGATGAGATCGTGTAAAGCTGCATCTGGAGATCATGAGAAGGAACCCGTGTAAGATTCCTTCAGGATAAGCCCGCGTAAAGCTGCATCTGAAGATCATGAGAAGGAATTCGGGTATGATTGCTTCATGATGAGCCCGTGTAAAGCTCCATTTGAAAATTGCGAGAAGGAATCCGTGTAAGATTGCTTCGCCTAGTCGTGTAGATAGTTGGCATGTCTGGTTTCAAGAATTGATCCATAATCAGCTGCTCACGGATAGTTGCCCTGTCTGGTTTTAGGAATTAATCTGGGACTTGCTTTTATTGGTTGTTGAGATAGTTGCCCTGGCTTGTTTCAGGAATTAATCTCTGACCTAAGAGAAAGAAAGATAGTTTCTCCGTCTTGTTTCGGGAGTTAATCTTCAATATGTAGATAGTTGTCATGTCTTGTTTCAGGTATTAATTTACAATCGGTTGTTCACAGATAGTTGTCCTGTCTTATTTCAGGTATTAATCTGGAACTCTCCTTTTGATGGTCATAGAGATAGTTGCCCTGGCTTGTTTCAGGAATTAATCTATGACCTAAGAGAAAGAGAGATAGGTTTCCTGTCTTGTTTCGGGAGTTAATCTTCAATATGTAGATAGTTGTCCTGTCTTGTTTCAGGTATTAATATATAATCGGTTGTTCACAGATAGTTGTCCTGTCTTTTTTCAGGTATTAATCTGGAACTCGCCTTTTGCTGGTCGTAGAGATAGTTTCCCTGGCTTGTTTCAAGAATTAATCTCTGACGTAAGAGAAATAAAGATAGTTTCCCCGTCTTGTTTCGGGAGTTAATATTCAATATGTTCATGTAGATAGTTATCCTGTCTTGTTTCAGGTATTAATTTATAATCGATTGTTGACAAATAGTTGGCATGTCTTATTTCAGGTATTAATCTGGAACTCGCCTTTTGCTGGTTGCTGAGATAGTTGCCCCGACTAGTTTCAGGAATTAATCTCTGACCTTAGAGAAAGAAAGATAGTTTCCCCATCCTGTTTCGGGAGTTAATCTTCAATATGTTCATGTAAATAGTTGTCATGTCTTATTTCAGGTATTAATTTATAATCAGTTGTTCACAGATAGTTGTCCTGTCTTATTTTAGGTATTAATCTGGAACTTGTTTTGGTCTAGTCACATGGATAGTTTCCCCGTCTGGTTTCGGGCATTAATCTGTGGCCTGTTATGTTTATTGGGAAACCCGTCCTGCTCTGGGAGTTCATACCACTTGGTCGTGTAAATAGTTTCCCGGTCTGGTTTCGAGCATTAATATTTAACCTGCTATATTTGTTGGTAAATTTTTCCTGCTCTGGGAGTTTATACCACTTGGTCGTGTAGATAGCTTCCCCGTCTGGTTTCTAGCATTAATCTTTGACCTACTATATTTTTTGGTAAACCCGTCCTACTCCAGGAGTTCATACCACTTGGTCGTGTAGATAGTTTCCTCGTCTGGTTTTGGGCATTAATCTTTGACCTGCTATATTTATTGGTAAACATGTCCTGCTCCGGGAGGCTTTCTTTCGAACCATCCTTCCTTCAATCCTGGTGCTTTGTTGGGCATCAAATTAGACTGCGTACTGCTTTTGAAGTTGCTTCGACCCAAAGGTTCTTAGGCATATTTTTAGCTTTCAACCTACACCTTGTTATATATACTTCTTTTCTTTCTTTCAGCAATTCCATTATGCTGAGGCATATAGGGTTCCCTGGAAATCATTTGAAGCTTCTTGAGTTATTGAGGATCCCAATGAACATGTCTTGAGTAAAAATGGGAGGGCAAATTTTGGGGTACAACAGGCATTTATACTAGAAGAGGATGAAGAAAGCTTTTGATAAGAAGGTGCGTCCTCAAAATTTCCAAGTTGGTGACCTCGTGATGAAGAGGATCTAGCCTCCCAACAATAAATATGCTAGGGGAAAATGGGCTCTGAATTATGAAGGACCATATGTTGTAAAGAAAGTCTTCTCAGGAGGATCCATAATGCTTACAACTATGGACGAAGAGGATTTCCCTCACCATATCAACGCATACGTAGTTAAAAAAATACTTCGCATGAAATAAACCCGATGAGTCGACGACTCAGGCAAAAAAGGGCGTTCTGGCGTACCATAAAAAATGAATAAAGAGGTTTAGGGAAAACTTTGGGACAAAAAAGAAGAATTTAAAAGAATAAAAAAGAATTGCATAAACCCGCTAAGTATAAAACCTAAAAAAAAGCGACTTAGGTAAAAATGGGTATCCCGGTGGATTGAAAACCCGAAAGGGAGATCCAGGCAAAAGTTAGGGATTTAAAGCAAATGACTACGGTCTATGTTGCATTTGTGCTATCATTCTTCTACAAATGTTGGTTAGCTTAGAAGGATAAGGAATCAGTATGATCAGTTGTTTTAGAAATTAAGATATCAAGGAGCTTTGAGGTTATCAGAGTCATATAAGAGTCGATACCCGATGATCCCGCCTTCATATTTCCATCTCTGTAATCTCCTTTGTGTGTTTTGTACACAATTACCTCTTTTTAGGAATTGCTTTGTGATGTAAATGCCTATTTACAAGCCAATCAATCAATAAAATTATTTTTATCCAAATTGTGCTTCTTTGTTTTTGTTTTTTTACTGTTTTGTTTGCAAAAGTACATCCATCATTTTCGATAAACTTTTCACTTAAAAATGTTAAAGCTTTACAGCACATGATATAAATATCTGAAATCGCTTGAAGTTTTAGGTGTCTAGGATGATGGCTAAGGTTGCCATTCCATACCTTGAACATGTTGTTGTGGTTATATTGTTGCAAATACCTTTTTCCATTTATGGAATTAGAATAAGGAAAGATTTATTCGTTACCAACATGAGGGTCTTAAAGGTTCAGGCTTTCTGCATGAACAATTCCTTATCCTCAGTGAAGACCGATGTTGTGTAATATTTCTCCCTGATGCGGTCTGTTCCTTTCAAGGATTTTTGGCAGAGTCATCTTATTTACCGATCAAAGATTCTTGGTATATCCCCGTGAAGTTGGTGTCATTTGCCCCAGTAAGGGACGACAGTTGTCTTCTCCATGAAGTTTGAGACTTATGTTTATCTGTGGGAGATTTTGGTATGTATCCCCATGAAGGCGGCTGTTGTTCCCAATGGAGCAATTTCTTCTCCCTAGTAAAAGTCCTTGTTGGCATGAAGCCTGCCAAGATGGTTTCCCCGGTGTAGTTGGTACCAATGATATTACTATTAAGAGCTTTCTATTCCCAACTAAAGATGTTGCATTCCCAAGAGTTGGAGTCGAGTTTCGAGGATTTTCTTGCTCAATTTTCCTTATATTCCCCATAGGAGCAAGTTTTGTTTTCCCCTCTAAAGCATGGTGGTGATGAAAATCGTGTAGAATCATGTTTCCCCAATGTGGTGTATACATGGGAGTGCTGCTCAAAATTTTTTGTTATCCCCAGTGATAAAAGATTGTTGAGATATTCCCCAATGGAGTTTTGGAACCTCGAGTTTCTGGTTCAAATATTTTTTCCTCTTCCCCAAGTCAAAATTTATACCCCAGTGGTAAAGTACCCAGTGTGGTATGATATTGGTTTTCTTTTGATTCAAGAATTCTCATTATCCTCCGTAGAAGTTATCTTAATCAAGAAACTCCGCAAGAAAAAATTTCCATTCCCAACGAAATTCTCCTCATCCTGACAGGAGACGAAGGATATGTTCCCCAAGAATTTGAGAATTTAACCAGAGTTTAAGATTTTCTCTAGACTGCAATTTATTTTTCCAAGTATTCCTCACAAGAGTTTACTTCCCCAGTAATACCTTTCTTCGGAAGTTGATAATTCAGAATCTCAATTCCCCACTAAAGTTCAGAGTGTTTTATGAAAGAACAAATGTACAAGGATTATTATTCAGACGTTCCTTGTCTTCTTGGCAGTTTTTAGTTATCGTATTTTCCCCAGTGAAACGTTTAAACATGCATCATTAAACATGAATCATTACACTGCATCTTCAAAATGCGTAGCATTTCTATTGTATGGAGCATTATGCTATAAAAAGGAAGCTCAAACATGCATTGAGGTATAAGTCGATTATGGTGTGCACCCAAAATAACCCGATTTATTATGTGCTCATACTTGAATTACCTCCACAACTTGTCCATAGGGTGATTCAACCTTGTTTCCCTAGTGGAGTCAGTTTTGGTTTGCCACTAGTTGAGTTTTTGGTATTTCCCTTTTCCCCGGGGAGTCGTGGATTTCCCTTTCCCGTGCGGCTCCTCGATTATTTTTCCCATGTCTACTTTGCTGTTAAAGTGCGAGTAAGGGTCGGTGTATAACTTTTCTTACTTCTCAAGTATTTGAGTATCCATATTTGGTGTGTGGTAATTCAGATAATTGCCACTCTTGAATAATTATACCCCGCCTTTGGCTCGAGAGATATTGTAATTCTTGCATACTTGCAACATCTTAAAACTCCAATATGTTTTGGCAATCCTTGTTAGAATTCCCATTGGTTGGTCTCTTTATCTCGTGAAGTTCGCTTTTGATTGGTGTTCTTTTTTAGTCTTCTTTGGTCATAATCCTCATCCAATTTCCCCATCAGAGTCTATCACGTCTGTATCCCTTGTAATTATTCCTTTAATTGGCGTTCTTTCTCCAAGAGTCTATATGTGGCTAGTCTTCTTTTCATTGGTGAGTTCTCCTTTGATCTTTATATCTTGATGGAAGTATGCTTTAGTCGGTCTCTTTTTCATATGTTTAACATCCCTTGTTTAGGTTCTATTTTGATCAGTTCCTTTTCTCCGGTTTATCTATTTTTATCGGGTTCACCTTCTATTAGCTTAGCTAACATTCCTGGTTAGGTTATTGTTGTACCCCAAAATTTTCCCTCTCATGTTTTCCAAGATCTTTCTTACATGGTTGGTTACAAACACTTGCCTAAAGAAAATGAAATTTTTTGAAGATAATCAAGTGTCTGTCGATTGGCATCTTGAAAAGCTTCGATTGGGCATTAAATCCTTCGAGAAAGCTTTGTTTCAAAGTCTTTGATTAGGAATTCTGGCACTCTTCGATGTAGGTCTAATTCACAAGCTTCGAGTGGGCGTTGGGTCCCCCTTCAATCACCTTAAAATCACAAGGCTTCAACTGCACATTGGCTACTTCAGGCTTGCCTTTGATTCACAAGGCTAACAGCCTCTACAAGTTCCTTTCGACTCACAAGGATAAAGGCCTCTTCAAGTTCCCTTCGATTCACTAGGCCAAAAGCCCCTTCATGCTTGCTTTGGATTCACAAGGGAAAAGGTTTCTTCTATGATTGCCTTTAATGCATAAGGAAAATGCTTCCTATGTGCTTGCTTTCAAGGCCAAGACCCCTTAACACAGTTTCTACACTATGACACACAATATGACCCCTTTGAAAGAGCACTCCAAAATTCCATTCGAGGGGCACATATTGCTAGACATTCGAAGGAGACACATAATTAATGAATGCAAGTTTGTATTATGATGGGTCTTGGTCCTACATGTAGCTAGGCCCAGACCTTTTGTGCAAAGGCATTCGAAATAAGTGACAAAGGAGGCTTCCATTGATAGAATAAAGTTCTCACTTGGGGTGTATTTGAATCAAACAAATAAGGCAAATAGATGGGTCCAATCTAAAGCCATTCGAAGGACACGTAAATGGTCCATTCAAAGAATCAATTTAAAGGCCCATTAGAAGGACACTTAGTGTTGTTTGAAAGAAAGGGGTTTGGTTAAATATTAGATCTAGTTGGCCAAAATGAAAGAGAAATATGCAAAGATGATGGATGTCACAAAATCCCACATATTTCCATACTCAAGCTTCCTGCACAAGAATTCATACTGAAGGAAGCTTCGATTGGCCTGGAAAAAGTTTTCGTTTGGGCTAGCTGAGTAGGGGCTCAATCGAAGAGGCCCCAATGATGAGACTTGAGCCATTCGAAGGAGACAATTCTGGCCCAATCGAAGAGCAAGGATAAGGGGTACTTCTAAGGCATGATTAACAAGTGTCATTCGATTGGCATATCAGAGCGAGATCAATCAATCAATGCAGAAGTTGATTGATCGAAGAAGCTCTAATAGAGAAGTTTTTGAACACTTCGAATCAAAACTCTATTCCAATCGAAGAGCAACGCTGGAGAGCATTCGAAGGAGCCAAATGTGTCTAGGTTCATCCTAAGGCTCAAAGAGGCATGAATGTTTCAAAAATGGAAGTGCTTTAGTGTGTCTAATTTTGGTCTCATGGCCTTCAAAGCTTGGGTAATGGCTGTCTCTTTCCATTTCCATTCACATCACACTCCTATAAATACAAGGCCTAGGACACATTGCAGGGACACGAAAAAGAGGGCGAAGAAAAAAACCATTAGGAACACACATACATTGTATCAGACAGATTCTTTCCCACACAAGCATTAGCCAGACGAAAACCTTGCATCCAGGAGTCCACACCAGCCCCTAAGCAAGCATCTTCATGCCCAGAAGTGCCAAATCGAAGTCTCTAACTGTTGGTAAGAATTGGAAAAAGACCAAGCTTTACATTTGCATGATATATTAACACTTGTAGTGCATTCGTTCTGTATTCAAGATTAAGAACCTGGGTTCGACACCCAGGTCTACATTTTTTTTGTTTCTAACACTTGTTGCAGATCCAGCCTGAATAGACCAAATGCACACAGGATCGAAGGACCTGGGTTCAATACCCAGGTCCTGCATCTTTGTTTTTGTAACATATCTTTGCAGATTCAGAGCCCTCACAGGTGATCCATCAGGCCCTCAGTGCCCTCTGGATCGAAAGCCACATACTTTCACTAGATCGAAGGGTAACATTCATTCACTAGATCGAAGGATAGCCATCTTCTCCTGGATCGAAGAATACAACTCCTTCTCTAGATCGAAGGAGACATTTCCTTCTCTAGATCGAAGCCTCCCATTTTTCCCCTGGATCGAAAGACGCCTTCTCTGGATCGAAGCCTCCCATTTTTCTCCCTGGATCGAAGGATGCCCCTTTGTATTTTTTATTTTTGTTTCCGTTATTTCTTTATTGACCTTATCATTTGAATCAACTTTAAATCAAAAAATCACAAAAAAAAAAATACATTAGGTTAGTGTTTTATTAATCAAATTAATTTTGTAAACAAATTAATTAATTATTTTAACCTTTCCTTGAAATTAAAATTAAATAGACTTGGACTTTGTTTTCTTAAAATAAATCAACACAACCAAAAAAAGATTCCTTTTTCTTTAGGTTTTTTAAACATACTTTCTCAACTCGCGCGCATTTATCTATTCTCGCATTTTTCATATTATTATAACTGCTCATGGGTTGTAATAAAATAATTAGGACTTTATTTTCTACTTTATTCCCCTTATTATTAGACATGTAATTAATCACCAAAGCACTGTAATAGCATAGGATTTAACTTTCCACACTTTACATTCTTGTACATATATTAACTGCTTAGATGTATGCTAATAGGGTTGTATGGCAAAGATTAAAATCAAAACGCTAGCAAACATAAACAAAAAAGACTAAAATAACTTAATGTAACACACATTGCACATATGCACCTCTAGGGTACCCCTACTTTGGTTGCCTTCATAAATATAGTCACAACTCTCAAAATGTGAGAGGTTTTAGTGGCTACCCTCTGGTTCAAAAAGATCATAAGTTTGTCGATGACTAGTTTGACATTGCCTCGATGAAAATATGATCTTGGAACCTTTGGGTGGTTACTAAAGCTTCTTACCCAGTTGCCTTTATGACTATAAGATCGTCCCTTCGAACGTCCCTCTTAGATCAAATGATAGGGCTATCTACTCACTAATAGTAGGATAGACTGTCTAAAGGATATGAGGAAAAGAACAATATTTTCGATTATAAGTAGATAGTTCTTAGATGCTATGCTCAAAACAAACTTTTTACACTTATACCTTGCAAAAAAAAACTTTCAAAAACATTTTCTTTGTCAACACTCTTGAGGACTGATACAAGAGTTATCATAAAGCGAATCGCCGCACTAAGTAATTTCAAAACATTTTTCAAAACACACAAAGCACAAGTTACTTTTAAAATGAGCTAAGCATCTAAGATCCGGTAGAAAAATACGGATGGAAAGGGTTCTAACACCTTCCCTTTCCATAATTTACCCCCCTTACTCAGAAAATTCTCGAAAAGGTCTTTTTCTATTCTTTTCACCCTTTCCTTAATTTGGATAAAATAAAAGTCGGTGGCGACTCTTGATTACCGCAACATTTGCAAACACAAACGCAAAACCAGTACAATAGTCAATTCTGCCACCGTATCACAGTTATGTTTTGATCATTTTCTTTCCTTGTTTAGGTTTTGTTTTGGTTATTTCATTTTCTCTAGTTTATCCCTTTTGACTGGGTTCACCTTCTGTTAGCGTAAATAACATTCCTGGTTAGGTTATGTTTTGATCATCTCCTTCCCTTATTTAGGTTCTGTTTAGATCAGTTCCTTTTATTTGGTTTATCCTTTTTGATCGGGTTCACCTTCTGATAGCTTAGCTAACATTACTGGTTTGGTTATGTTTTTATCATCTCCTTCCATTGTTTAGGTTCAGTTTTAATCAGTTTCTTTTCTTTGGTTTATCCATTTTGATCGGGTTTACCTTTTGTTAGCTTAGCTAACATTTCTGGTTAGGTTATGTTTTGATCATCTACTTTCCTTGTTTAGGTTATGCTTTGGTCAACTCCTTTTCTCTGGTTTATCTATTTTGATCGGGTTCTCCTTCTGTTAGCTTATCTAACATTCATGGTTAGGTTATGTTTTGATCATCTCCTTTCCTTGTTTAGGTTATGCTTTAGTCAGTTCCTTTTCTCTAGTTTATCCGTTTTGATCGGGTTCTCCTTCTATTATCTTAGCTAACATTTCCAATTAGGTTATGTTTTGATCATTTCCTTTCCTTGTTTAGATTCTGCTTTGGTCAGTTCCTTTTCTCTGGTTTATCCGTTTTGATTGGGTTCTCCTATGGTTAGCTTAGCTAACATTCCTGGTTAGGTTATGTTTCGATCATCTCCTTTCCTTGTTTAGTTTCTGCTTTAGTTATTTCCTTTTCTTTGGTTTATCCATTTTGATTGGGTTCTCCTTCTGTTAGCTTAGCTAGCATTTCCGATTTGCTAATGTTTTTATCATTTCCTTTTCTTGTTAGAGTTTGTTTTGATTAGTATCTTTCTTATATGTGTCTAATATCCTTATCAAACATGTATATCTGATCTTCTTGGTGTGTGTATAACTTTGACTTGACTTGCACTTCCTTGAAACCACTATTCACAAAAAACTAAAAATAAATAATACCTGACTGTCTTCAGAGTGCAAATTTTATTGTTCTATTAAGTATTCAATCCTCTTTTACCTTGATTGTTTGAAAGGCTACCGCCAATCTCACCATCTGGTTAAAGAAGATTGAATAGGGGCAAATATTGTACCCCAAAATTTTCCCTCTTCATTTTAACCTTAATTGGATTATACTTCATCATCATATGCATATATACATGTCACTGGGTCTATGCTCATGGGATCAAGGTTTTTCTCCATGAAAATAATTGTCGGGGTTTCCAAATTTAAATGCACTCCTTAAAAAGCGCAAAATACCTAAAATCACATTATACATTGGATTTGCGGGTACGCTAATTTTCATATGCTTGAAAATTCGTAACTTCTGACCGGAGAATCATCTTTGTGTGGCTCTTGTAGAAATTTAATCGTCTTATTATTCCCTTTGAGTTTCGTGTTCGGCTCAAGCCAATTCAGTGAGAAAGATCACCGAATGTGCAAATACTCTGAAGATGTATATTGAAAAAAATAGTAAAAATAGTGTCTTGAACCACTATTTATCAGATGTTCAAAAATTCATAACTTTCTCCCGGTTCGGCATTTTTGGATAGTTCTTTGGGCGAAAAATTTGTCTGGATTTTATCTTTGATTCATATGTTCGGGACAAAAGTTAATTCTTTATCAGAGAAAATTGCACCCCGTAATGGTTTTCTACTGGACTGTTTCTCGATATTGTAAAATTTGTAACTTTCTCAATTTTTATAGGTTCAAGATTACTCTTGAAGTGTGAGATCACAAATTTTGTCAGCTACAACTTTGCTTCAAGTCCTGAGTTTGGATTATGCTCCGAAGGTTTCGGTTTATGGCTTGCTTCCCAAAGTGCGCATGAAAATAAGCTGAAAGTTTCAAGACAGCAAAATAAGTCCACTATTTCTCCGCATTCGAAATATCATAATTCTCTCGATATTTATTGTATGGGGACTATTAATTTAGAAAAACATCACAAATTTTGTCATCTACAATTTTGTTTCAAGTCGCGCGTTAGGATTATGCACCAAATGTCATGAGTTTATGGTTCGATCTCGCAATGTACACGGAATAAGTAAAAAATTCATCATTTGTCAAGCCAAACAAGACTTTGGAGTTAACTCTATAAATATTTGAAATTCAAATTTCGACACAACTTCACTCATTATCACAAACCTCTCCCAAAATTCTCCCAATTCTCTCTCAAATCAAAACCAAATTCTTTCAACTTTCTCTCAATTTTCTTCAAGAGCATTCAACCAAAACTCAAGAGATCTTCGTCTCCCTCCTTAATTTTAATTGCGGTTCACCTTGCTCCGCCTTGCATCTCTAGACACCGCCTCCTTAGAACCTCCTATCGTCGATCATTTCTTGGCAAAGTACTCCCTCTGTGTTAGACTCTCGCCGTCGCGCATCTTGTTCGTGCACACCTCCTTCATCTTTGCAAACTTCTAGCAACATAGTCCATTCGTCAAGTCCTCTGCGCCGGAATTCCAATTCTTCTTCTCCGATTCACTTGCTTGCGTTGATTTCAGTAAATTCCTTATCACTTATTGAATTAATTTCTTAAGTTGAATTAATTTCATAAGTTGAATTTTGAGTTAAAAAAATGCTTGATTCTTAAATTATTTGTGATAATATGGAAGCATGTGGTATTGGATGAATGATTGTTGAAATTTTTTGAATCTTGAGATTTTGATTGTTAATTGATGTTGATTTTTGAATACCAAATGTTAAGTCTAATTGTTTGATTATGGAATTTTGATGAGAATTGATGTGGATTTCATATGTTAATGCAATTTCGGATTAATTTGGTGATGATTTAATTTGTTTTCGATGTTAAAATGCTTCGATTCGATTAATTGCATCGATACTTGAATAATTGTGTTTAAGGCTTGGAATCATTGCTTGAATGCGGATTTAATTGTTACAAATCATTTTTAATTTCTAAGCGATGATACATGAATCAGTGAATATTAATGTGTATCCGTTTGTGAGTTTTAAACTCCTTTTTGTCTGATTCCGATACATGTATGTGTTGCTTTCCGTACATTGCAAATGGCTTGTAAATCACTTTTCTAGTGTTGTTTGAGGCTTACTTGATCATGTTTATGCGTTCTTGGACCACTGTTATTGAGATTTACCGATTTTAACTCGATTTTTTAAGCGGTTTCATGTGATGGCACAATACTGCCTGGTTTTGGTAAGTTGAGCTTAAGGCATTCTTTAATTGATGGTCAATGCTCAAGAGACTTTGTTTTGGTATTTGGACGACATTTATGTCAAGTTTTGACTATTTCGAGTCGATATTTCATGCGGTTCATGTATTAACGGCAATGCTTCCCGGTTTTTGATGTTGATGTTCCAATGCTTTTTTGGGTAGTATTTCTTTTCACTTTAATATTGATTTACTTTGTGATGCGGATAGTTGATTTCAATTAGGCCTCCTTGTTATTACTAATGTGTTTGTTGACTTATGCAATGCATTTCAAGAGAGCTTTCAATCATTTACTTCTTGATTATTCTATTGAAAAGCGTTTGTATTCCACTTTTTTTGTGGATTCGAGTTCGCTTCCTACGCGTTTGATTCTTGATTCTCATTCTATGAGATGCATATACTGTTTTGTTTGTTTGGATTTGTATTTATGCAGGTTCATTGATTGATATTAGGATGTGTATGACACACATTCTCCTTGTGCTTCATTGATGTTTCGACGCATAAACTCACTATTTTGCTGTTGATGCTAGCTTGCACGAAGTTTTCCGAGTTTCTTAGATTTGCTTACTGGCTACGAACTCTTGTTCATTTGGTATTATACTGATTATGGTTTATTTTTCCGCTTCATTTACCATTTTCCTTGCCATGAGAAGTAGTAATAGAGATGCATGACTAGGAGTCCCTACTTTAGGTGGGAAAATATATTTAAAATCCTCAAAATATGCGATGTTTGTTCTGCTCAAATTCCTCAAAAGAGACCATGTTTGTGTTTGTTTGTGTGCAAAATACCTTGATGAAGGTAAATCCCAACATAAACTTTTGAGCCGAACTACAGAAACTTTTGAGTCGAACTACGGCGCTCTGATTCCTTAAAGCGATACTTATTAATTTGGTCGCGGGACCTAATCGAGAAAAAGTTTGTAAATATTCCTTCTTTTCCTCGTGTTTTGTTTTGCATGCATTTCCTCTTTGCATTTTCTTTTAGCTCGTAAGCCTTATATTTGAACACACCCTTTGATTAGAATAACAAGAGTGGATGTCATGGAGTACCACAGACATAAGGGTGCTAATACCTTCCTCTTACTTAATCGACTCTCTTACCTGTATCTCTCGGTCGTAAGACTTTGATTTCACCATTCTCAGGTTTACTCGATGTTCACCTTTCCCTTCCCGTGGGATAAAAATCATTTGATGGCGACTTCATTGATTTTCTCTCGATGATTGTTTAACCAGTTGTTTCATCTGTGAATACGGTTCGTGAGTTTTTTTAATGAATGTCAAATTGAAGATGAGCACAGAGGTTCTGAGTAAGTTTTTTTCTATGTTGAAATATATGAGAGATGGAATATTTTATCTCTTGAAATCTTCTATGTGTTCTCACTTATTCCCCCTTTCTACTGATGTTGAGCTCTCTCATTTATAGTGGAACAAGTGTGGTTTTTTGGGGGGAAACTTGAAAGGTTTTTGAACTGATATAGTATCATGCTTTTATCACTTTATTGATGTAGTTTTTTATTACCTATTTTAGTGCAATCCTTGGACTGGTTTGGACTGCATGTTTTCAATAGGATTAGCAGGGTATGTGGCAACAAGGTTTCAGAGCAGCATTTTTGGAGTTTTATGGACTAATTTTGGAGGTTTCCTTGATTCAGGTTTTTTTGGAGTGTTTTATGTTGCAACAAGTTTGGATCGAGACAAGGAAATATCATGGTAAAGTGGAGAGCAAGACAGCAGAGTTTTGTTTGGACATGTTCTATGGCATGAAAGATTGAAGACTTGGTTTAAAACAAAAGTCTTGTGTAATTTTTTTATGTAAAGTTTCCCATCTAACTTGTAACACTTGTAATTGACTTGTGACATTGCCATGATTAAAATGATGAACAAATTTTATTCTTGTACTTCTAATATTATCAGCAACTTGAATTTATATAAATAATAAAAGCCTTGGATGAATATTGGATGACATCTTGTTTGAATGCAACCTTGAATGAATCTTGATGAAAGTTCAAATCTCAATGATAAAATTAAAAACCTTGAACTTTTAACTTCAATTTCTCCAAAGTCAAGTTAACTTGCAATTGAAGTAACAAGTATTTGATGAGAATAAAAAATTGTTTCGACCAAAATAAGTTGCAACTTGTACTTCAATCCACCACAATCAACAATGCTCCGAAGAAACTATTATATCACGAATTGAAATTAGAAGTTTAGAACATCTAAATCACATAAATGACATATAATGTTTTAATAAAATCCAAGGTCTTCTAAGCTCAGTTTGACTTCCATCTTTGAAGAGAACTTGTAGATGACATCATTTATGATAGTGTGCAAAAATAATCTTCTCAAAATGTTAAAAATTGAAGAAGTTATGATCCTATAAAGTCGAGAAATACTTACTTGATATTAGGTCAAAGTCTTCAACATGACCTCTAAAATATTCAATTTTTTGATGATCCTCCGCACATAATCATCCAGCTATTGACTTGTAAAGAGAAGTTGAAGATGGAGTCAAAGAGATTCATACGCAAAAAGAACCACTCAAAAATATTGAATAATAAAGAAATTATAATCATTTGAACTTGATCTTGAAAATGCTGACTTCTTGGTCAAAGTGTTTTGAATCAACTTGCAAACTTGATCCTTCCTTGCTTTCCCAGACATATTAATGCACATGTGAACCAGTGATGATGAAATCTTGATTGTGCTTTGATATCAGAGGTTATACTTTGATGAAGTAGCCTTTGAGAATCAGTTATTCACCATACTTGAACACTCGAGGGATCCAAAACCCTAATTGCGATGCAAAACCTGATGCTCTTGATTCAAACCTTTGTATTTGATTAGAAGTTAGTGATGCATAAGATAAGGCATTCACAATTGTCAATAATCTCTGCATGAACAATGCTCGGAGGTGAGAAGGTTAAAAACCTACTGTATCTCATGACCTTGATGTTATTTGGAAATTCAAATGAAGGTGGAATCTTAGGTCAAAAATTGGGGTATGACAGCTTCCCTAATTTAAGTTTCTTCTATTTGGAGATATGAAGATTGAAATCTTCGTATCGGCGAGATTGAAGATACTTAAATATACAATACACAATTTTTGGCCTTAAGATACTGCAATGGTGCTTATGATATGATATGAATGCAAGACTCTAAACTCTATGGAGAATTATATCACCTGAGACAAAATACTACTGGAGAAAACCAGGCAAAAGACAAAGGAACTTCATAGGGTAATACTGAGAGATAACCCAACCAAGGAAAAGAAACAATAAAGAGATATCCAAGTTCTCTAGGGAAATGAATCCAGCTCACTGGGAAATAGGTTATAACTCCACTGGGGAAAAGCTTACAACCAAAAAATATAAGACATGCCTAAACAACAGGTAATACAAAAGATGAGATATTACATACTATCAGACAGGTGATATATTAAAGGCAAAATACTCATTTTGGTCCCTTAACTATACCCTTGGGTTCACATTGGTCCCTTAACTTTTTTTCGTGTCATTTTGGTCCCTTAACTTTCAAAATGTTTCATTTTAGTCCTTTTTGTCTAATTAGCTACGAATTTAGCGGCTGATTTCAAAGTTTTTCCGTCTAATTAGCTACGAATTTAGACAAAAAGGACTAAAACGAAACTTTTTGAAAGTTAAGGGACCAAAATGACACAAAAAAAAGTTAAGGGACCAATATGAACCCAAGGGTATAGTTAAGGGACCAAAATGAGTATTTTGCCTATATTAAACAACAGGTAAATAAAAAATAAGATATTACCTACTATCAGACAGGTGATAGATTAAACAACAGGTAAATAACACAAACAGAATAATTATCTACTTCCATATAATCGGTAGATTAAACAACAGGTACTAACCAGAAAAGACATGTATTACGTAATACCAAACAAATGATAGATTAAACAAAAGGTAAATACAGAAGAACAAGATACTGCCTACTATCATATATGTGATAGATTAAACAACAGGTAAATAACTCAAACAACATGATTACCTACTACCATACAAGCGGTAGATTGAACAATAGGTAACCACCAATAAGATGTGTATTACCTATTATCATACAGATGATAGATTAAACAATAGGTAAATACATAAGGACGAGATATTACCTATTATCATACATGTGATAGATTAAATAACAAGTAAATAACTCAAACTACCATACAAGTTGTAGATTAAACAAGAGGTAATAATCAATAAGATGTGTATTAACTACTATCATACAAATGATAGATTAAACAACAGGTAAATACATAAGGACGGGATATTACCTACTATCATACATGTGATAGATTAAACAACAGGTAAATAACTCAAGCAGACTGATTACCTACTACCATACAAGTCGTAGATTAAACAACAGGTAACAATTGAAAAATATGTGTCTTACCTACTATCATACATATGATAGATTAAACAACAGGTAAATACATAAGAACGAGATATTACCTACTATCAAACATGTGATAGATTAAACAACAGGTAAATAACTCAAATGACATGATTACCTACTACCATACAAGCGGTAGATTAAACAACATGTAATAACCAATAAGATGTGTATTACCTAATATCATACAAATGATATATTAAACAACAGGTAAATACAGAAGAACAAGTATTACATGCTATCATACATGTGATAGATTAAACAACAGGTAAATAACTCAAACATAATGATTACCTACTACCATACAAGTGATAGATTAAACAACAGGTAACAATCGATAAGATGTCAGACTTATTGGGGGAAATGTAGGTTTCTTAAATAAATAGACTGTCATTTGCTTTCAGGTAAGGAGTTCAAGAGAGTATTATAACAACACTGTTGGGGAACAAACTTCATCTTCAACAGGGAACCATAAAAAGATCCGTCATGGGGACATAAAGTATTTAATGGTGCAAAATAAATGCACTCTCTATTTAGGTTTCACAGCCTAGAGAGATCCACAAGGCAACAATTGTGAGAGACAAAGCTCAATCCAGGAACAAGCTAGAGAGAAATAGTCAAACAAGACTCCACCCAGTGAGGAATAAGCTCAAGGGGGTATTAATCCTATCCAAATATGGAAAGGAAAGCTAAAGCAAGATTCTTCCATGAGGGATAAACTCGATGGGGAATTAGAAGAGATATACACTTTCTGCTTATTGTTGACATACATTGGAGAGAAGAAATACACTACTTAGGGGTAAACACAACCAAAGTATGTGAACCCAGAAACATCGATAAATTCGAATGTGAAGGAACGATGTAAGTATGAATGAATAGATGTCATGTATATGCTGACAAAACAAACAAAACAGAAAAACTTAGAGATGTTAAAACATCACAGTACAACCAGATACTCGGCTAATCTCAACAAGATGGAAATATCACTGGGGATAAAACAAAAGCCATTGATGGAACAAAGTCTTGCTACAAGGCTTAAATCCATTTGGGGAAAGGAAAATACTTCTCAGGAAGAAACCCAAAATTCAATCTTCTAACATCAACAATCCATTGAAAGGATAACCACGAACTCCGCTTCAGTTGGGGAGAAAAATATCTCTCTGTTGGAGATATATGAATCAAGGCTTTGCTTGGATCACTAGGGAACACCGCCATCTGATAGCATTTGCAAGGAGACCACATATATTGACAAATCTGCATTGTCCTTGGAATTAATTTTGGTGCCCCAAGTTTACTGCTGATAATCTGCACATCATAAATGGAGAACTGTTCTAGCTAATAGACCTCAATTTTATTAAATTCCCCAAAATTCAAGCTTTATGAGAAGAAATAACCTCAAGAGTATTTTACAGAAAATTCGACATCCAAAATGCCCCAGTGCCTTCAAACTCTTGGAGAGATTTGTCGATTCTCGACGTGACTGCCCCGAACAGACTGTATTTGGTACCACAGAGTCTCAAACTTTTCCCCATGAGGGTAAACAAATTGTGAAAGCATCAAATGGGAAAGCAACTTGACTATGCTTAAGGTCTTCAAGAAACATGCCCCTGGATATGATCATTATTTGAAATGATTTGCCAATTACTCAACTGAGTTTCAGGCCTCAAAAGATTAAATTCACCACTGGTGCTTATATGTAAGCTTCCTTGATATTAAAGAAATGTTTTTACAAGTAGAAAATGTTTATTATGAGAATGAAAATTCTAATGCAGTATTTATGTAAGTTTTGAAGATTTTATTAAAAAGATGTTGTAAAACCTTGTGAATAAATCACTAGTTAGGGTGCGACATTGATTTTTTTTTTGGTACAAAAGATAACAAAAGCATATGATACCAACACAAATATTTAGCATAACTCATGGGAGTCAGGAATTGTATATCTTTGGAGTGTGCTTTCGAAATAAACCATGCTTCAATTAGGACTTTTGAGGGTTGTAACAAGGTCTGGTTCACGGTTTTCAGAAAAAGATTTTAATGCTCAAGGTTTGTTGGTGCCCACCTATTCTTCATGATGTTCTCCAGTCCTATGTTCTGTTAATTCAACATGAGTGTTCATCTCTTATGAAGTACTTTTTAATGTTTAAGAGACCGATGAGGCTTTCGGAGTAGCAGTCACTCTCTTTGTCTTTGGGTTTGTAGTCATACGGATTTGTTCTTTGCTGAAGAATTTTCTTTGTAGTCCTTTCTTTGTAATTTTTTTGTTTTCGATTTCCCTAAATTTTGCCTGGACTGATTCTTTTGAATTGATAGTCCAATGTGATGCCCTATTTTTTGCCTAAGTAACTTGACTTAGAGGGCTTTTCTTTTGTTTTTGATTTGAACGAATTGTGTGACATTGGCTTGTCTTGACTTGTTGAGAGGATTGTGACTACCTTGTTCCTTGATGGATGAGTGATAACCATTTTGGTTTCATATCTTTTGGCCTCATGGTATGTGAAGGATAACCATCGTGGTTTCTTCATAAGTATCTTCTTTTTGAAATTTGAACACTCGGTCAGATTAACTGAAAACTACCCTACCCTAGGTTAAGTCTAAGGGTTTTTTCGTATAGAAAAGAAACTCTAACTTCGATGCTCAAAAGGGTTAATAAAGGATTATCTTCCTTATATTTCCGGTGTTTGGAGATTTGAAACAATACATGTACACCATCAGCAGGATTTTATTCAAAAGCATACAATAAGAGATTTCTCATTTTTCATATCATCATCCTCCCTCCAATTTCTACCTAAGCAAGAGAATTGGAAAAAAGTTGGTATCATAATGCAGAAAAGAAATTTAAAATTGAAAACACATGTGAGTGAAACAAATGGATTTCTTCAAGACAAACATACTAATTGTATTAAGATGATCATTTAAATGCAAATAAGTTCTTACATGCAAACACAATAATGATAAACAAGAAAGGTTACAAACGAAAAAGCAAAAATAAACTAGAGACTACCAATGTTGAGCAAGGACTTCAGTTTCGTCCGTCTGGTGCGGACGTGATAACCTTTGAATCAATGAGGTCTTGGACTTTATGCTTTAGAATATTAAAATCCTTAGTTGAGTGTCCAAATGTCCTAGAGTGGTACTCGCATCTGACATTCATGTCGTAATCCAGAGGAATAGATGGTGGGGTAGGTCTTGGTTCCCTTAGTTGGACCAAAGAATCCTTGAGCAACTAAGTGAGAAACTGACTATAAGGCATAGGGATCGGGTCAAACCTTCTTGGTGGCCTTCTTAGTCCTTGTTTTTGTTCCTGTTGTGGCTGATAATCAGGAGCTGTAGGAGTTGGATTAACCACTGGAATAACATAAGCAACTTGTGGATGTTGATAACTCCTTTTTCTACATTTGGGTTTCCTTTGTCTTTCTTACGAAGTGTCAATGGAGTCTTGATCTATCCTTTTGGAAAAGCCATCACCATACTTCTTTGCATTACCAGCTGAGCTATATTCTTCTCGGGCATCTTCTTTCACCTTTTTAGAGCAATTGTTAGGTGTTTTAACTATCACCTTCTCATGAAAGAAGGACTTCAGAGTTTCTGTGAAGACTATTTCCATCTCTTCTTCCCTTATAGCAGGATTTAATTGGGCAATGACAAAAGTTTCAACCAAATTAGGTAGATGCTCCATACCATCTTTTAAAGTAGCCATCTCTTTACAGAGTTCAGAAATATCTTGCTTGATATCTTCCATCTTTCTCTTAGCGCGAGTGTTTTACTCTTGAAGACCAAAAGAAAAATAAGACCTTGAAATTACTTTCGAAAGCGAAACAAAAATAATGATGCATGATATAGGCAAATGGCATGTTCAGTTCATTTCTACGGACCCCATATTTTGATTCAAGCTTGAAGCGAGAGATAATTAACAACAAAAGGCGACAAATGAGTTTAATACAAAATTAAGAGCCTAAAGGATACAAAATACAAAACCAAGAGATAACAATCAACATGCCTGATGGTGATCATCAAAAATACAAAATCGAAACCCTAAGATGTTTCCACAAACTCTACATCAGCAAGGGTACCCCAACCTATATTCTCATTATTCCACTTTTTGGAATCTTTGAAAAGCTCCTTCGTTGCTTCTCTCTTTGGCCTCTCAATTAGCTCCTTGATGAGTACATCCCTTCTATTGATAATGTTTTCCAAATGATCAATCTCTTCTTGAAATTGAAGGTAGTAAAAATATTATTCCCGATTTTCATCTTCAAACTTCGTGACCTCAACTTGAACTGGCACTCAAACATTGTAACTGATGGTATTCTTCTTTCTAGTGTCCATATCTGAGGAATGAGCTTGATACGAGAATCAAAGACAAGGTTCCATGAAAATGAAATGATCATGTATGTCACAAGCATGTCATGATGTCTATGAATGCATGATTGTATAACTATGCAACAAACACAAACAAGGTCACACACAAGGTTCACAGGTTTGATATCACGAGCATAAAGTCAAAGTTACTACCCATAAGGTAAGAATTAAGTGTTTAAACCACATGTAGATCAAGGTTATAAGAAATCCCAGAGTCTACATCCCTCTTTTGGATATTACCAATGTCCCGATTTACTCGATAATTAGTATATTCTCAAGAGAAACTCGTATGAGTGCAGGATTGTGTGACAACTATTTCAGGATTACTCTGTCATAGTCTCTACACTACACCTAAAAGGCCAAGATGGGTTAAGGATTCTACATCTCTCAGCTTCTCTGGCTCCAAGGTAGAAAGCAACAACGTCTTCCCAATTACTCGATAAACAAATACTACAGTCAAGGGGGCCTCTATTGAGTGGGGAATCTCATGCTAACTTTTTCAGGACTACTCCTTCAAAGTCAAAATGACTATATCGCCCATCCTAATCTTAAGATTTCCCAATTCCGGGTATAGAACTTATAAGATATCACCAAATACCCAAAGAATCAAGCAAATCCACATAAAACAGCAAACAAGTAATAATAACATAAATACATATATAACAAGTTAGGGTTAACCCACTTAGAGATATAGTCCCCAGTGAAGTCTCCAATTTGGTAGCAGTGAAAACTTTGAGACCAAACAATTAATTGACTTTACTCATACAATGAAGTCGTCATCGCACTTTATTATTTTCAAGGGAAAGGGAAAAGAGCGAAATACAACCCAAAAATATGTAAAGTAAAAAGCAACACTAAAAGTAAAGAAAAATCAATGCATTTGAAGAGATCTAAAGTTAGGGAGTTGGTTATAGAAAGGGAAGGTATTAGAACCCTATGTATCTATAGTATCTTATAGGAACATTTTGAAATATCTATTTTTTGGCTAAAATTGGTTTGCTTACTAAATGTGTGTGGAGGGAAGTTTTGAAAAAATGCAACTACCTAACGTCGAGGTTTTGGTTTTAGAGAGATAAAAGTTTGAAAAGGAAATTTTAAAGGGGCTTTAACTAAAAGAATGAATAGACGCATAATGACATAACAGTCAACCAGATGATACTTTCCCCTGGATTCAGACGCAAACAAAAAATAAAGATCAAATAATTGAAAATAAATTAAATAACTAACAATTGAATGATTAAATGATTAACACACACAAAATTAAAATAAAAGAAAGATAAGTTTAAACTAATATATTTTTTATGAAGCATAGAAATATAGGTTGAACTCAAGACCTCAAGATTTCATATAACTTGCCTAACCACTACATCATATTAAACTATTTAATATTTTATGTTGCAAATTAAATAAAAAGGGTAAAGATGATTGGGTTGGGCTTAAAAACTAAGCCTATACCTAGATCTGTTAAAGAAGATAGGGAAGGTTTTTGAAACCCTAATTTTCTCCAACAAGAGGCGCTGCTCAGGACTCTCGAAAATGCCCAATAATTTCTTTCAATAAAACTCAATTAAAAAAAGAATAAACTCTTTCTCTCTTCACGTCGTATCTCACTTTCAAACCGATACTCCCTTTGTTTTCTATTTTTATTCATGCTTCATGTTCCTCCTCTCATCACCTATTTCTAATCATCTTATCTCAGTTCTATTTCATCTCACTCTTTAATCTCCGTGTTATCATGTTTTAAAGCTCTCATGTATCAATTTATCATCATCTGTCATAATTCAAAAACTCAGAATCTAAATTGATCTCACTCACCTGCTCCTCACAGTTTACATATCAACAACAAAAACAGTTCTGATCCTCACCATTTGCACTAATATTCCCTCAATCAATTCGTGATAGCACAATAACAAACAACGAGTTTTACAATTGTTATTGATGAATAGGAAAATATAATAGCAACAACAACAACTTAAAAGTGGAGTCAATAGGGAGTTACCTATGATGGTGGTCGAATGCTAATGGTACGACGACTTCGGTTGCATTGCGTTTCAACTTTGTTGTGAACTCCACTTTCTCGTTGATCTTTGGAAAGCCCGGTTTTTACAACGAGGAAGATTTCGTTGGTGAAGAAAGTTGTATTTGTCTCTGTTCCGGATTGGCTTTCTTAGGTTAGTTATTTTTGTGGTTTTGTTGTATTCTTGCAGAACTCCTGGTGTACATTTGAACAGGATTTGTGGCTAACTGTCGAATGTGAGATTCTTTTGTGAGCCAGAACATCGGTTTAAAGGTTTGTTATGAATACGGTTCGTGAGTTTTTTGAATGAAGGTGAAGTTGAAGATGAGCATAGAGGTTTTGAGTAAGTTTTTTTTCCTGTTTTTCTATGTTAAAATATATGAGAGATGTAGTATTTTATCTCTTGAAATGTTCTTTGTGTTCTCACTTCTTCCCCCTTTCTACTGATGTTGAGCTCTCTCATTTATAGTGGAAAAAGTGTGATTTTTTGGGGGGAAACTTGAAAGCTTATTGAAAAGATATAGTATCATGTTTTTATCACTTTGTTGATGCAGTTTTTTATTACCTATTTTAGTGAAATCCTTGGATTGGTTTGGACTGCAGGTTTTGAATAGGATTTACAGGGTATGCAACAACAAGGTTTCTGAGCAGGATTTTTGGAGTTTTATGGACTAATTTTGGAGGCTGCTTTGATGTAGGATTTTTTGGAGTGTTTTATGTTACAACAAGTTTGGATGGAGACAACGAAATATCATGGTAAAGTGGAGAGCAAGACAGCTAAGTTTTGTTTGTACATGTTCTATGACATGAAAGATTGAAGACTAGGTTTAGAACAAAAGTCTTGTGTAATTTTTTTATGTAAAGTTTTATATGTAACTTGTAACACTTGTAATTGGCTTGTTAAATTTCCATGATTAAAATGATGAAAAAAATTGATTCTTGTACTTCCAATATTGTTAAAAACTTGAATTAATATAAATAATGAAAGCCTTGGATGAATATTGGATTACCTATTGTTTGAATGCAACCTTGAATGAATCTTGATGAAAGTTCAAATCTCAATGATAAAATTGAATCATATTGAACTCTTAACTTCAATTTCTCCAAATTCAAGTTAACTTGCAATTGAAGTAACAAGTATTTGATGAGAATAAAAAATTGTATTGACCAAAATAAGTTGTAACTTGTACTTCAATACACCACAATAAACAATGCGCCGGAAAAAAAATATTATATCGTGAATTGAAATTAGAAGTTAAGAACATTCTAAATAACATAAATGACATATAATATTTCAAATTCAAGTTCTTCTAAGCTTAATTTGACTTTGATCTTTAAAGAGAACTTGTAGATGTTATCATTTATGACATTCTGAAAAAAGAATCATCTCAAAATGTTAAATATTGAAGAAGTTATGATCCTTGAAAGTTGGGCAACAATTACTTGAGATTAGGTCAAAGTCTTCAACATGACCTCTAAAGTATTCAAATTTTTGATGATCCTCCGCACATAATCAGCCAGCTATTGACTTGTAAAGAGAAGTTATAGATGGCGTCAAAGAGAGTCATACCCAAAAAGAACCACTCAAAAATATTGAATAATGAAGACTTTATAATCAATTGAACTCGATCTTGAAAATGCTGACTTCTTATTTAAAGTGCTTTGAATCAACTTGCAAACTTGATCCTTCCTTGCTTTCCATTACATATTAATGCACATGTGAACCAATGATGATGAAATCTTGACTGTGCTTTCATATGTGAGGATATACTTTGATGAAGTGACCTTTGAGAATCAGTGATTCACCATACTTGAATACTTGATGGATCCAAAACCCTAATTGCAGCGCAACACCTGATGCTCTTGATTCAGACCTTTGTATTTGATTAGAAGTTAGTGATGCATAAGATAAGGCATTCACAACACTCGATAATCTCTTCATAAGCAATTCTCAAAGGTGAGAGGGTTAAAAAACCAACTATATTTCGTGACCTTGATGTTATATGGAAATGAAAATGAAGGTGGAATCTTAGGTCAAAAATTGGGGTATGATAGGTAAAAACGTCTTACCTCATGCTCCTCTACCCAAGGTATTAATGGGAAACAAAACTAAACTTATTCATGTTCGAGAAATTGCATCCATGTATTACAATACGGATACGATTAACAAGTTTCGCCGTGGCATTAGGTTTTCCAGCACTGGACATCAGGAGGATGTTATAATGAAGCCTTGCACAGATAGATAGAGAGACGGAGAGAGGAAGAGAAAGAGAGAGATATAGAGATAGAGAGAGAGCATCGATACCTTCAACGGTCCATCTTCTCCCTATTTTTACCTCCACCTACCCATTATTCATAAGTTGGAGGTTTCATTTCCATTTAATTATTTTAAATGAATTTTTTACGGATAACAATGTCACCCCTTCTTAGATTACTCTAAACATGTACAGTATACGTTGGGATTTTAAGATAGTATGTTGTATCGTAGGTGTGTCCCCCATTGTGAGGGTGTTCCTTTCTTTCTTTAGGATATAAATTCTACCTAATAAAGGTTGGGTAACATTGTGCACCTTACCGAGGTGGATGTTTGTTGAAGCCATTCGCGGACCTCTTTAGCTGGTGAGGCTCTCCCTCCTATGAAGTTGTGGCAATATTCGTCCATCATTTTGCAAGGGTGTTTTACCCCAATATTTTCCCTCTCTTTTCTCAAGACATTTCTCATAAGATCTCCAATGACTCAAGTTTGCACAAGTGTTGACTAGGTCAAACCACCTCCTAAACACTGTTACCTCAAATTAGGGTTTTAATTTTTACAAGGACAATTGGACTTCTAATTCCTAAAATGACCTTCATGGATCGTTATAGACCTCCAAGAAGACTCATGCTAAGTTTCAAGTCTTGTATCATAAATTTGCTCAGTCAATTGCTCAGATGACTGAAAATCAACTATATTGCGTAAAAAGTCAATTATGATCAACCTACAATCGAACTTCATGATTTTTGGCCAACATTGAAATTTTAAGGTCCTATTCATCATTTGAGCAAGTATTGATCACAATCCTAAAGAAAAGCACTTAATTTACCAAAAGGGCAAATGGTCAAAGTTAGGGTTTTGATTGTAATTGACTGATAACTGACTTTTGACCTAATACATGATCCAATGGCTTGAAGCATAATCTCAAGGGTTCAAATACAACATTTTGACCTAATCTCAAGGCTCAAATCATCTTTCAAAATCAATGTATTGATAGTTGAATTTTGGGTCAACTGATGAAAAGTCAACTGATGCACAAAAAGTCAAACTTTGACTTTTTAATCAAGATTTGATTTTAAAGATCGCAATTCATCAGGACATTCAAAAATTATGAAGCTTGATCATCAAGAAATCAATAAAGTCAAAAGTCAATTTGAAAAGTCCAACTTTTCAAGACTTGGAAATTTTTCTAAGTGCTTTTGTACATGATAATTTCACTATGCCAATTTTTCACCAAGATGCCAGATGATTCAAAGGAAACTTTCAAAATGAAAGTTGTAGATCTTGATGAGATATATAATTTTGTATTATATTTATCATATCCAAAAAATGCTTATATTTTGAGTTATAATCTCATAAAGGAGCACTTTTTCTTAAACACTTAGTGAAATTTTGACCTAGTTTAGGCAGATTTTTTACCTAACTTCTTGGCCAATTTTCATCAATATCCAAGATGATTTTGTCAAAATAGTCAACATGAAGGTTATATACAATGTTTCAAGATTTCTAAAATCTCCCAGAACTTGAAGAGATAATGCTTGGGCAAGGAGAAACGAAGAGAAGAAGTTAAGGTTTCATTCTTGATGTTTAG
Organism: Vicia faba; assembly: GCA_948472305.1. NCBI lineage: Eukaryota > Viridiplantae > Streptophyta > Magnoliopsida > Fabales > Fabaceae > Vicia > Vicia faba. Next base: position 1,451,772,899 of record OX451736.1, read on the forward strand.
TTCATTTTTATGATGAACATTCAACCAAATCTCAAACCTATGTTGCATAATATCACTTTGCAGGCTTCTAAATTGTGTTTCACTCCTTAATTTAATGTTTACACAACATATTGAGCCATTATCCAAGTAATTAAGCCATTGTCCAAGTTACATTGTCATTTTGGGAAGAAAGGCACCATTGCCATTCTTGAAAAGTTGCTTTAATCACAAAGTCAACTTGTCTTGAGCTTCTAACTTGTTTGTTCAGCATACACTAAACATACAAAGTTAGAAAAACATGTTTAAATATTTTAACAACTCTAGATAACCTTGTACCATGCCTTGGAACAATGCTTGTCAAGCTTTCTTCAAAAACAAGTTAAGAAACCAAAACATGTGATCTTGTACTTCTGATCACCAAAAGCTCTCAAATATTTTCCTATAAATTGAGGCATTGTTTGCAAGCCTAGCATATGAGTTTACAAGACCTTAAGCTCCCTCACTCTCTCTCAAATCATAAATTGCAACAAAATTTCTAAAACTTGTCATTTCTGACTTTGAAATCCAAATACAAAATCTACTCTTACATTTTCAGTTCTAATCAATCACAAGGCTTCTAATACACATATAGAGGCTATCCCAATACCTGCAACATAACTGTAACACCATCTTCCTCATATTCCATAGCCAAAAATAGAGGTCTGCAACTTGACTTCTCCAGAACATTCTAGGCACTCTCGGCTCAATCTAAGCATTGAATTAGCTTCCTAGATGTTCAAGGAAGCTAACCAGATCATTACAACACCTTGAAAGCTGCTCAAAATCAAAACACAATATCCACTTGCAAGGTGAGTTTTCTGATTTTCCAACTCTTCATACAAGCATCATTTGGCTTCCATTTTCAAAGACAAAATGTAGACATCATAGCCCTGAAACTAACCATGTCCTTATAATTCATTTATGTTGCCTGAGTAGTGTGAATTTTAAGCTTGAACTTTCTGAAAAAATTAGGTCTGATTTAGTACCAAGTAAAATTCGTGCTCATCATTGATCCATTGCTTAATTTATTTACATATTTGGAATCATGGTGAAATTTCTAACAAGTTTGATGTTCATACTTTTGAGAATGGATGAGAAATGAATAAGTTACAGAAGTTATGGCTGGAGCGAGGAAGAAGATGAAGTTGATAACATGAACTTAGTTTATCTTAAGTTTATTGCAACATGTTTCTATACCAGATGAAATAGCCACCCCAGTGGCAGGAAGCGCGCGCGTAAGACATACCTCTATAAGGTCCTGGATTCAAGCCCCAGCGAGGCCTTTTGTTTTTTCAACATTTTCCTTGTTTTCCTTTTTCATTTCACAACACGCTTGGGCCTGCTTCATTTTATTCAACATCACCCCCTATTTCCTAAATAGCACGCTGGCCCATACATTTTTTTTATTTTTCTGACTTCCAACAAAAAACAGGCCTTGGGCCTAAACTGAAAACTTTTTATACTTTCTAACCTCCCAAATTATTTTTTTAAACCCCTGAATTTTAATTTATATTTTTTATTTTATTTTATTTTTTCTAATAACATCATTTTTTTTATATATAAAAAATATACAAAATATATTTTTAAGTAATTAGACCATAAGTCTTTTATTTTATCTCTATTTTATTTTATAAATAAACAAAAACCCTAAAAACATTTAATTTTCTTAAATTAATTAAAATTTATTTAGACTTAGGTTTTGTTCTAATTAAATTAATATTAGGTTTTTTTATTAACTCCTTATCAAATTAATTAGCTTAATATAAACCCTTTGTTGATTTTTTTCTTTTACATTATTTTTTTGGCATTATTCAATATGATTGTAATAGTAATTAGGTTTTAATTACTTTCATCCTCATTTTTAATATGTATCCCCATCCCCTAAAATGATGTAATAGCGTAGGACTTTTAATTTCCGCAATTTATCGCTTTCCATATTATTGCTAGTAATTAGGTTGTGTATGGTAAGACTTAAAATCAAATGATAGACAACCCTAATTAAAGACAATTCAAATTAAAACAACACACTTCACACACTTGCACCTCTAGGGTTAACCCACACTCGTTGCCTCAGGAAAAAAACAGTCATGTCCCTCGAACGTGGGATACTTTAGCAAAGACCCTCTATTACAATATCGTAGTCCATCGATGACCCTTCGATGTTGCCTTCGGTAAACGATCTTAGTCCCTTATGAAAAATTGTTAAGGTATCCTACAATGTTGCCTTCAATGATTGTACAATGACCCACGCTTGTCCCTTCACATCCAATGATAAGGTTTCTTACTAACTAATAGTAAAACAACAATATCTAAAGGAGGAGTAAAGAACAAAAACTCTCTTTTGAGTAGGTGGAACTCTCATAGTTTCTTGTTGTTGTACCCTAAAATTTTCCCTCTCATTTTACTCAACACATGCCCATTGAGGTCCTCAAGTTGCTCAAGGGTGTCCAAGGATTGACCAGACAAACTCTCTCATAAGGCAGTGTACCCCAAATTAGGGTTTTCATTTTCATCAGGGTGTGGGAGCTCCAAAGGTCCCTAATTCTTTCCATGGTCCTAATGTGTTCTCGAGATCATCCATGTCAAGTTTCATGCCTTACACAAGAAGTTTGCTCATTCAGTTGCTCAGATGCCTGAAAATCAACTGTACTAGGTCAAAAGTCAATTGTGGCCCACATACAGTCAAACTTCAAAAATTTTGGTCAACATCAACATTTTGAAGTGATATTCATCATTTTATCAAGTTTTGATCATGATTCCCCAAGGAATGCCCCAAATTCATCAAAACCCAAAAGTTGCTAAATTAGGGTTTCTCAGGAAAAGTCAACCAAACTTTGACCAAGCATAACTTCCTCATACTTTATCATAAATTTTCCATACAAGGCTCATTTTAAATAGGATGTAATTCCCTACAACCCATATTCATCCCTCAAGTTCAAAATATGCACTCATCAAAAGATAGGAATTTCTACATTATAGGTCCTTTTGAAAAGTCAACAAAAACACCTTTTAGGTCAAAGCTTCTTACATGAACATGGAAGACCCATTTGATATGATACCAAAAGGTTTGTTTAGAGGACATCCTAAGCTTTCTAAAAAGTCCAAGAACACCACTCTAGGGTTAAAATTGGAGATATGCCTTGGAAAAGTTGGCCATTTTTACAAAATTGTCAAAAGTCAAATGTGCTCAAAAATACATTTTTTGTCAAATGGGCCTAGTTTTTTATGATTGAATCTTGCTTATGACATAGTCCACGATCCAAGTCAGCACCCACACATATTATTATTTATTTATTTTGATTTTTATCATTTAAAAGTCAAATTAAATCAAATAAATAGCAAAAAAATATCAAACATTTGTTTTGTGATCAGATTTTGGGTGGAATCAAATCCAATTAGGCTGACAAATCATATCCAAAACGTGCAAAACAAATTGAACAAAATTGGCATGATTTGGCTTGATATAGAAAGATATCATACAAGGATAAAGACCAAATCAAATCTTCATCATGGACCAAGATTTAGCTCATTTTTGTTGACCTAATGTATTCCATTACATATATAGAACATATCCAATGCACTGGGAGAAGGATTGAAGGTCGTGAAAGCATCAAACTAAACTGAAATTTTGGCAAAAAAGTGTGGATCAGCTTCAAGCTTAAAGGGAAATTCACAGCAATTCAAGGCTTCCAATCCCTTCCTGCATACCTCCTGAAGCTAATAGGATCATTTTCACGCCTCCACAAGCCCAGAATCATCACATAATACTCTCATGGATTACTTCTTTTTCAAAATTCGATTACAATGATTCTTGCATCATAAACATGTTTTAATGATATATTTGTGTTTGTTGACATATTTGCAACATATTTGAATGGTTTAATTGATGTTTCAGTGCATATATTGATGATTACCATTGCTAGGGTTTGAGGTTCTGTTTTAGCGTGTCTTTGTACAGGTGAAATTGGGCCAAGAAAAGAGTACTATCATACTCGTAAGATCAAAACGAGTTGATCCATGTGCTTAGAATTAATTTATCATGTTTGCTATTGATTTTGGAAGGTTGCAGGTTTGTAGCTATGGAAGATGTTTGTAGGTAAAAATAAAGTACCTAAAACGACGGACTGAGGAAGAAGGTGATGAGGTGGATGATAACCATTGGCATGTTTGAATAATAGGCGTGTGTTTTTAGTTGTTTCAGTTATCCATGTTTTTTTACATATAATATATTGTTGTTATTATATTTTCAATTAAGCAGCGCAGCGCAAATGGCAAGGACGTGTGTTTGAAAGTGGGAGGACCTGGGTTCGATCCCAGGTCTAAGCGTTTTCTTTGTTTTTCTCAATATTTGATTGCAGATATAGCGTGTTATGCTTCTAGGCGTCCACCATGCAGCCACACAATCCAGCCAATGGATTTATCTTCAATCCAATCCAACGTCCCAAGCAACAAAGACCATGGTGCACCCTCCAATCATGGTCACCACTGAATCTAGCGTAGAGAGTGAGCTGAGCAGCTAATGGGCCTTGACAAATTCAGCATCATACCCCCCCTGGATTGCTATACAGGCCCAATTTCTTCCTTTTCTTTTCATTTCTTATTTTAATTATTTTGTCAATTATTTTCTTTTTACAAAATAACCCAAAAATCATTTTTTTTTCATTTAATCAAAAATCATAAAAAAAACATCAAAAAAATCATATTTTCCATAAAAAATATTTATTTCCATAATTAATTAGTTTAATTTAAACTAGGGAAATTTAATTCTTTTTTCATAATTTAAAATAATTAGAATTAGGGTTAATTTGTACATAACCTAATTTTTCTCAAAAAATATCCTAAATATTTTTTCAATCAGACTTTAGGTTTTCTAATTATTCCTCGCATTTAATTCACCGCGCGCATTTTTTTAATTTCCTTTTTATTATTATTGTAACTGCTCCGAGTTTGTAATAGTAATTAGGGTTTTAAATTCCGATTTTAGTTTACAGTCAAAAATAATTATGTACCTGCAAAAGCCATGTAATAGCTAGAACTTTAAACTTTTCGCACTTTTAATTCCCGCAAATTATAAACTATTAGATGTATGCTAATAGGATTGTATGGAAAGAATATTGGAAAATTAATACGGTAGATAACCCTAATTGTGCAAAAACTAAATTAACTGAAACATAAACACATGCACATGTTTGCTCCTAGGGTTTGCCCCACTTTGGTTGCCTTCGGTAAACAATCACTAAGCATAGGGAATTTTAGTGGTTGCCCTCCAGTCTAAAAGATAAAAAATGACACCTTTGAATGTTGCCTCAAAAAGATCTTTAGGACTTTAGGGTAATTACTAAGGTTTCCTAGTCATTGCTTTAGTGACTATATTTGTCCCTTTCGAACGTCCCTTAAAAACTCCAACGGCGATGCTACCTATTTCTCAATAATGGGATAGCATTGTCTAAAGGAAAACGAACAGACTTTTTTCAAGTAGGTAGATAACTGTTAGGTACTTGCTCAAAACAAACAAACTTTTGCACACCAAACACTTTTCATACAAAGTTTTCTAAAACAACTTCATAACACTCTTGAGGACAGAAACAAGGTTTAAAATGAAGTAAAACAAAACTTTTCAAAATAAGCATACACAAGCCATTTCAAAATGAGCAAGTACCTAAGATCCCATGGAAAACCATGCATAGAAATGGTGTTAACACCTTCCCTTTCTATAATCTACCCCCCGTACTCAGAAACATCTCAAAAAAGGTTTTTTCTGTTCTTTTTCCTTTTCCTGATTGGATAAAATAAAAGTCGATGGAGACTCTTGCTTACCGTGACATTTGCAAACAAAAAACGCAAACCAGTATTGACAATCAGTTCTTCTACTGTATCACACTTGCTCACAAACATTTCAAAACAAAACATCTTTCAAACACACCAACACTTTCATGAAATATTTTCAAAAGTCAACACTTTGTATACATTCTTATAGAGGCGGGAATCATTACAAAGTTTTCCTAAACAAAGGCACTTTTCAAAAATACTTTCAAAAAAACACAAACACATTTACAAAGCATTTTCAAAAGTGAGCTAGCAACTAAAAGCCCGTAGATAACTACGAATGAAAAGGGTTCTAACACCTTCCCTTTTCATATCCTACCCCCCCGAATTCAAGAAAATTCTCAAAATGTCTTTCCTATTATTTTCACCCTTTTCTTTATTGGATAAAAGAAAAGTCAATGGCAACTCTTGCTATCCGCAACAATTACGACAAAATGCAAAACACCCAAGTAAGTTCTCCCACCGTATTACAGAACTGGCGACTCTGGTGGGGAGATTTTAAAATTGGGGTTACCTTAGAGATTATATCACCTTTAAATGCTTTCATTGTTTGACTTGCTTGCTTTACTCTTAAAAGGGTGTTTGGGTTTTGTATAGATCCTCTACCTGGATCTAGGGGCATTTTTAGGTAAGTAGCAATAGATCGTGGGGATTGTGTGGCGTAATACCGACACGGTTGAAGTGATGGCTATGTTAGTGTGACACATTTGTTGGTACCGATGTCCCTTGAGTCCAGTCAAGGAAAATACGGGGCCGCTGTGTGGTGTCATGAAGCACTAATTGACTATAGAATCTTTAGTTGAACAACTTATCCATTAGGAAGTAGTGAGGTAGCCGGCTTTGGTGAAGTCCAAAGTTGGTTGATACTCGATACTACGCTCTTAGAGATTGGAATTTCGGGATATTTTAGTCACTAATAAAGAAGCTTGTGTTGAAACAATGTCCGATTAAGAAATATCAGTGATATTGAGATTCCTTAGAACCCGGTTACGTACTAGGACAGGTTGAACCAACTAAATTTTAAGAGGGTACTTACCAATGAAACCCATGCAAGCCTAAACCTAAGTTCATTGTGTGATTTTCTTATGATTAATTATTCATGACATCATAAACATCATAAAATCATAAGCATTCTCACTAACCATTTCAAGGATTTAGGAATTTATCTTTGTTCTGTTTTGTAGGACATGGCTTCCACTTGTAGAAATACCATCCGAGTTAACTTCGTAAGGGTACCTCCTCAACCCAAGGAGTTAGCGTCAAGTGTTCCTAAAAATTCTCCATTCACCGAAAGATATGGTCGACTTCTCAACCTGGCTACCTTAAGCTTTGATGAAGACATGTTGAAGGTGTTTTTTCAGTTCTTTGATCTTATGCATCATTGCTTCATATTTCCCGACTATCAACTAGTGCCCACAATAGAAGAATTCTCTCAACTGCTAGGAGTTCTCGTGCTTGATCAAATACCATTCACCAGTTTAGAGGAAACTCCAAAGCCTGAAGTTATTGCAAAGGCCTTGCATTTGAAGAGTTCATATATTATAGCCAATTGGGAGACGAGAAGTGGGGTCAAAGGATTTTTGGATAAGTTCTTGATGGAGAAGCCTGTGTTATTTTGGGAAGACATGGATTTGCAAGCTTTTGAAGAAGTTTTGGCTATTCTAATCTACGGTTTGGTATTATTCCCTAACCTGGACCAAATCGTAAATATGAATGTCGTCAAAATTTTCCTTACCCGCAATCTTGTGCCTATATTTCTTGGAGACATTTTGCACTCTCTTCATACTCGCACTATAAAGAAACGAGGAACTCTTATGTGTTGCTTGCCTTTGTTGTCTAGGTGGTTTATTTCTCACCTTCCTTGATCAGTTTTGAAGAATGAGCAAGGCCTAAGGTGGTCTCAAAGGTTGATGTCACTCACCCATTCTGATATCCATTGGTGCTCTCGATCTCAAGAAGACATTACTATTATTTACCATTTGGGAAGTTCCCTAATGTTCCACTCTTGGGTATTAGGGGAGTGTGATGCGGTGGGAGAACTGACTTGAGGTTTTGCGTTTGTGTTTGCAAATGTCGCGGTTAGTAAGAGTCGCCACCGACTTTTCTTTTATCCAAAAGGAAAGGTAAAAAAGAACAGGAAAGACCTTTGAGATGTTTTCTTGGGTTCGGGGGGTAGATTATGAAAAGGGAAGGTATTAGCACCCTTTTCATCCATGGTTTTCCATGGGCTCTTAGTTACTTGCTTAGATCATTTGATTTTTCTTTGAAATTGTTTGAAATGGTGCTTTGTGTGGTTTTGAAAGTATTTTGAAAAGAGGCCATCGTTTAGGCAATCTTTGTAATGATTCTTGTTCGTAAGAATGTATACAAAGATGTTTGTCTTTTGAAAAATGCTTCAGTGTTTTGAAAGTTGTTTGGAAAATGTTTTGAAAAGTGTGTGTGATTGTTTGAAAATAGCAAGGATTGTTTTGGAGTTGATCAAGTAACTAGAAGCATTCTACCTACTCAAAAGTCTTTCTTGTACATTTTTATTCCTTTGACATTGTTGATTTACCATTGCTTTGGTAAACAACCCTATCTTTGGATGTTAAACGGGACGGACGTGGGTTATCGTATGACCATAATAGCAATGTTGCCAAGTATCTTAGCTTGTTTGAGGGACCAAGATCATTTGTTTTAAGGCAACCTTTAGATAGCGTCATCGAGGGACTATGATCTTTTGTTTTGTTTTGTTTTGTCAAGATACCTTGCATGCATACCATGGCCATTTAAATTAGGCAACCAAGTGGGTGAAACCCTAGGGGTGCTTGTGTGCAATGTGTTGTCATTTTACATGCTTTTGTTTGGTCTTGTATTAGGTCATGTCTATTTGTTTTATTTTTTGTCTTATCATACAAACCCTAATTTTACAAAACATGTATATAATGCGATAAATTGCGTAAAGTAAATCTAAGTTATTACAACAATATTATGGGAGGGGGGATACAAGTTTTGAATGGGGGATATTGCTCAAAATAAAAACCCTAGAAATTATTACAACCCAATTGAATTTTTGTACAATAAATAAATAAACAATTATTTAAATATGCAATAAAATGAATGGATGCAAAATGTTTTTTGTATTTATTTTATATATGTAAAAATAAAATTATTTAAGTCCTAAAAATAAGAAAAATTGTATTGTTATTTTTGGAAGGGTGAAAAACCCTAGTTTTTTTATTTAAAAGGAAATTAGGTTTTTTCTAATATTTATTTGTCCATTTTTGTACTAGAAATAAATAAGTAATATTATTAAAAAATATTTAAAAAATAAAATAAGTGTCGAAATAATATTTTATGTTTATGAATAATAAAAATAAAAATGTATGATATTTTTAAATATATTCACAATTTACTTAAGAAAATAAACTATATTATTACTAATAAATTATTTTTTACGCCAAAAAATAATTAAAAAATAAAATAAAATGCAAAAAATAAAGAAAATATTTTTCATGATTTTTTATGGTTCAGAAAAAATAAATAAAACAATAAATATAAAAATGAAAAGAAAATATGAAAAATAATTAAAATAAAGCCAGGGGGTGTGGATAGTGGATCAGGGAGGTGTGGATTGTGGAAACAGCAAGCCCAAGCGCGCCAGGCCCAGGAACTTCATCCTTGTCCTTCAGCCTCTCCCAAAACGCGCGTTTTTGCTTCAAACCTGTATCTTGCTCTAGCTTGCATAAAATCAAAAACTTATAACACAAAAAATGTAGCTTATGATCTCACGATTCCAGTGATATAAAGTTTGTGACCTAACCCTCAAAAATCAAGGAGAATTTTATCACCCCTAATTTATGACCTAAATTTTTCATGAACTTCAAGCTTCAAATTCTCACTACTCAGTTAATATAAATAACAGCTATGCATATGTACAGTTTCAGCAAGTTAAGGACTACATTTTTGCTTCACAAATCGTGACTTAAGGATGACTAAATAAAGAGATACAGATTTGAAAAATACCTTGTTCAGCTGAGTTTGGATATGGCAATGTGGGGACTTTGAGTGAGGCCTGAGGATCGTGTGAGCTTCCTTGAAGTTCCCTCAACCTTTTCCAATACCTAGCTGGTCTTGAGGATGCTTGAAACTCCTTGTAGAAGTCAACCTGCAACCTTCAAAAATGAAAATGGTGATGGCTGAAGCAAGGGTTACAGCAACAATGTAAGGGCTTAGATAACTTGGATATGATGTGGATGAAGTGTTTGAAGTATTGAAACAAGAAACACACGAGCAAAATATGATTTGGCTTAAGTTTTACAGAAGCTGCCCTGTTTTAGGCAGAAATTTGTGTTTTCTGAGTTTGAGAGTGTTTGGGATCTTAGGCAATCGTGTATTGGCTTGTGACAAGTTTCTGAAGTTCTTTAGAATGAAGCTAAGTCTTCTCTTTATCAGATGGACAAGTTATCTTGACTTTTGCCAATTTGCTTGCTTTTGAAGAAAGTTAAAATGACTTATGCCAAAGGCCTGTACAGGCTTGCTTGCTAGCTGCATAGAGTTGGTACAAGTTGCTTGTCATCTGTGTAAAATGCCTGCATCCAAGGAACAAGTCCAAGGCTCAAGGCTGATAAAGTTGAAAAGACTTGCTTTATCAAAATGGTATGGTGAACTTTACGCCATTTATGGATTAATCTTTTGTACAATGCTCCAAAGATCAAAATAAAGCCATTATCTATTGAGTTAGCATTCAATTATGGAGTGTAGAATGGATTAGAACCTGTAATCCAAGGTACAGGCATGCTAGGAACTGATTTGCAACTTGAAGCATTGTAAACATGGCTTGAACAAAAGTGACAAATTGCCATTTTCTCTTCTTCGATTCTCCATAAGCACAAATAATCTTGGAGAGTTCTTGGACATTTTAGAAATTTTGTAACATGCTCTACAATCCATCTTTGAAATGAATTTTGAGATACATATTGGAACTAGGTGAAAAATTACCATGAAGTTAGGTCAAAATCCTGCCTAAATTAGGGCAAAATTTCACTAAGTTAAAAAGTTCATGGACCCCTATTCACAAATTCATATCTTGAGATCCAAGCATATTTTGGGAAAACTATGTGAATAAAAGTTGTAGATTTCATGGAGGACTACAACTTTCATGTTTGAAGTTTTCTTTGAATCCAATTGCATCATGGTGAAAAAGTTGTGGAAAGTTGGGAAAAAATAAGAAATTTTCCATACTTAGAAAAATTCTAAGTTATGAAAAATTTCAAATTAAAACCCTAATTTGCAATTTTAGGTTTCTTGGTCAACAATTTTAACATTTTGACATATCTTGATGAATTATGACCCTTGGCACTTGATTTTGACCAAAAATTCAAAGTTTGACTTTTCAGTGTACAGTTGACTTTTGATCAGTTGACTGCAAAATTCATCTGTCAATCCTATGCATTTGAGATCTTTTGAACTATGTGATTAGGTAAAGATGATGCCATTGAGTCCTTGAAATCATGTTTGAACCCAATTGGTCATTGGCTAGGTTAAAAATCTGAAATTGCCCTTTCTCAGTCAAAACCCTAATTTTGACCATTTGGCCCTTTTGATGATCTGATCAAATTTCTTGAGGAGTTGTGATCCAAACTTGATAAAATGGTACATAGGAGCCTAGAATGTTGTTATGGATCAAAATTTATGAAGTTTGACTGTAAATTGGCCATGGTTGGCTTTTTCCCCAATACAGTTGATTTTTAGGTCAATTGTCCAATTGACTGGGCAAAAATGTGATTCAAGGCTTGAAACTTGTCATGAGCAATCTTAGGGGTCCAAGATGGTGTATGAAAGTCACATGAAGCATTGATGGTCCAAAAATCCTTGTGCAAACTCAAACCCTAATTTCAGGTCATCGGTGCAAGGTGAGGTCTTGAGCTGAGCAAACCTTAATCCTGTCTGGAGTCCAAGAAGTCTTGTGAGGAAAAATCTTGATAAATGAGAGGGAAAATTTTTGGGTACAATAGGGAGGTATCACTTATAGTCCTTCATTCACCCTACGACAGTTTGGCTATGCTCGAAGAGATGGTCCCTGTGATGCACTCATTCAAGGTATTATTTTCGACTATGAGAATGATCACCAAGGTTATCATCAAAGGTTTGTGCATGCTTGGGGCATGGTAAGTAAGGCTGATAGCAAGACTCTGGGGCATAAAAATTCCATCCCTCTTGAGCCTTACCTCAAGTGGGTATGAACCCGTGCTCAAAGCCTTATAATGCCTTACCCAGCCATCCTACCTATGATTGTGGAGCCCGTTGCTGAGGGAGACACCCCTTACACTCTTCTTCATCCTGACATGCCTACCGACTTCGAGGAATTGCAAACATTGTGGATTCAACTCAAAGGGGAACGAGACACCTTTTAAGCACAGTTCTACGCCAGCGAGAAGAAGTTTTTGGAGCTCACGAGGCAACTTCATGAAGAGTAAAGCCTGAATGCTTACATTGCACCAAAGAGGATGCACCCATGGGAAATTTGAGCCTTTCTTTTTTGTTTTAGGATTTTATTTTGTAACCTTTGTAATCCCAAGAGGCATTTCTAATTCATGAACTTATTAATGCAATAAATGTTTATTGTCTTCTCTCTATCTAGAAAATTTAAATTCCATAAAGGTTTCCTCATCTTTTTACTGTTTATTTTAGTATAAGATGGATCTCGAGAAAACTGTCAAGGACTTGTAGACTCAACACTCTCAATTCCAAGAAACTCTGCTCAACTTAGCAAAGGGGCGGCAAGAAATAATGGCTCTTCTTGTTATGAAAAAGAATACAAAGAAGAAAGTCGTAATCAACATGGGGAAGAGGTTTAAAGGGCCCGCCGAACAACTCCAAGTTAAAGAGGATTCCTCCAAAGAGGATGAAAATCAAGGTAAAGATGCTAGGAGCACCCATGCTGGGGGTGGAGACAATCAAATCTCTGAAGACGAAGATTATTTTTGATGAGCAACATTCACCGACCGACGACAAATATAAGCAACTAGAAGACAAATTGAAAGTTGTGGAAATCCAACTTGTGCCTGGCTTAGACTTGGGTTTGGTTCCTAGGGTATTCATTCCCCACAGATTCAAGATCCATGTTTTTGCCAAGTACGCTGGTGCCTCATGCCCGAAGCTTCATCTAAGATCTTACGTCTGCAAAATTTAGCTGCATACCGCTGATAAGAAATTGTGGGTGCACTTTTTTCAAGAAAGTCTATCTGGAACGCAATTGGAGTAGTTTTACCAATTGAAGGGACTAACATTCATATTTGGGAGGATTTGGACACTTCCTTTTACTGCCAATATCAATATAATGCTGATCTTGCGCCAACTAGGGTGCAACTACAAGGAATGACCATGGGTTCCAACGAGGGTTTCAAAGAATACGCTCAATAATGAAGAGACCTAGCTGGCAGAGTGCAGCCACCTTTGACTGATAGGGAGTTGGTAGATATGTTTATGTGAACATTGACTGGACCATTTTTCAACTTGCTGATTGGGAGTTCATCATCCGGACTCATTGAATTGATTTTAACTGGTGAAAGGGTCGAAAGCGGGATCAAAAGCGGGAAGATACCCATAGCCTCCTCCTCCAATGCTGTGAAAAAGCCATTTTGGTAAAAAAAAAAGAAAGAGACTAATGTTGTTTATGGGTCAAGGAGTCATGCTAGGAAGGATCGTCCTCAGTTAGTAAGTGTAGTTCTAATCTCCAATCCAACTCCTACTCAACAGTCACAACAATGAGCTAATCAACAAAGGACGAAGTTTCAAGAAAGACAGTACACCAAGATGGGGATGTCCTTACCACAAGCCCTACAATATTTACTGAAAGACGAGCTCATTTCACTAAGAGATCCTCCATAAAATCCCAATATGTCCTCACCAAAATACAATCACAACGCAAGATGCGCCTACCACTCAAACAGCCCCGGAAATGATACTAACAACTATTGGGCATTAAAGAACAAAATCCAAGACCTAATTGATAACAAGACAATTAAATTCGACCCTCCGCCAACTCCAAATATGGTCACCTCACCCATGCCAAATCATGATAAGGATGTCAATGCTATTGAAGATGCCTCTTTTATTGCCTCCATCAATGATTTGACCACTCCTTTGAAGACTATTAAAAAGAATTTGTTGAAAGACGCGGTATTCCCTTGGTGCCTTGAAGACTATTACTGATGTGTTGTACAAATTAATGTTTATGACTGGCTTAAGAAAGGTGTCCAACACCTGGTGGATAGCCATGAGATTCTATTTAAAAAAACTCCATCTGTGAAAAGTTTGGCCCAAAGTGTATCTCAAGAATTTGAAGACGTGTATATCATTACTATCTCAAACGAATCTATTAGGATCACCTCCAAATGTCCTATTAGCATTCACATTTAACCAAGAATAGATCCACTTATTATCACCACATTGGGGCCAGTCCCCTACTCTTCTGATAAGGCAGTGCCCTAGAATTATGGGACGGGAGTGTATTACCACGGTATCAAACAAGATTCCTGGATTGATGAAGATGAAAATGCTGACATTACCAACATCGCTGGATCAAGTGAAGTTACTAGGACAGGGAGAATCTTCTCTTCAGAGATTTCACCTCCGACAACCACAATTACACACATTTGTATTACTGCTGATAAACCTAGTACCGATGCTAGAGGGCAGGAAAAAAGAACTGAGCCTGCCCTGACGGAGGCACCCGCAAAAGATACTACTGTTGAGGACCCATCAACCCAAGAGATGGAGGAGATTATAAAAATTATCAGAAAAAGCAATTACAAGATAGTGGAACAGTTGGGGCAAACACCCTCGAAGATTTCTATGTTGTCTTTGTTGCAATGCTCTGAGGTGCATGCTCAAGCACTGATAAAATTCTTGAAAAATGCATATGTCCCTCAAGAAACTACGGTCGACCAATTTGAGAATTGTGTAGCGAGTTTGACTGCTGATAATGGTTTGGGATTTTCGGATGCATATCCGACTCTAGCCGGGAAAAAACACAACAAAGCTCTGCATGTTTCCATCGAGTGTAAAGGAACCACTTTAGCCCATGTATTGGTGGATATTGGGTCCTCTCTAAATGTCTTACCCAAAGATGCTCTAGATCGGTTGGACTGTGAAGGTTTGGTACTGAAGCCTAGTGACATTTTAGTGAGAACTTTTGACGGATCAAAGAGGATGGTCCATGGAGAGGTTGATCTCCCTATCAAAGTTGGGTCTCAAGTCTTCAACTCAACATTATATGTGATGGATATCAGTCCTTCTTATTATTTCCTGCTTGGACGCCCATGGATATATGGGGCAGGTGTGGTGACTTCCATACTACATCAAATGTTGAAATATCTGGTCAAGGGGAAAATTATTATCGTCTATGGTGAAGAAGAGTTTATGATTAGTCATCTAAATTCATTCAATATGTTGAAATGGATGGCGAGTTCATTAAAACTCCTTATCAATCCTTTGAAGTGGTCTCTCCCATGGTCGTTGTTGCCAAGGCCACTCCTGACACTCCCAAAGCTTCTAAAGATACACCAAGGATGGCTTCTCTCAAAGATGCTCGTGTTATTATTGAAGAAGGAGGTTGCACCATTTGGGAACAACTTCCTAATTTCCCTTTCAAGTCAGACAAATTTGGATTGGGCTTCACTTCCAAAGCTCAAAAGGAGGTGTGACGTGCTCGTGCAGGGAAACCACCTCTCTGTATTAGTAACCATGAGATTAATGTCCTTGAAGACTTTGATGCTAATTGTGACTTTGATGATTGGATCTACCTGACTACTGACGGAGGGCTCAACAACTGGCAGACCACGGACTTCATCCCAATCTCCTTCAACCAGGAGTAATTGACATTTACTGTTTTTATTATTTTGAGAAATTTGTCTGTAATTTCTATTAAAACAATGACTTTAAGCTATGTACCTTGCCCGGGGCACATTGGTCCATTTGTTAAGAGTTTGTCATTTTCATATGCCATATGCTCATTTTAATGAAAAACATTGAAATATTTTGCATTCAAATTTTGCACTCTTTGCCTTTCTTTACTTTATTGCATTTTCAAAATATACATGTGACCTTACATGCACACACACACATTTGCAGATCCACATCCACTCCGGATCTCATTGACAATGATTTTGCGATTGCCATCTATGACTTTGAACATCCAATCTATCAAGTCGAAGACGAAGGGGAGGAAGATTGTAGAATACCTGGGGAACTCGCCAGACTTCTAATACAAGAGGAAAAGTCCATTTAACCGCACAAAAAACTAGTTTAAGTGATCAACCTAGGTACTGAGGCATACAAGAGAGAAGTCAAGATCGGTGCCAACTTGGAAGAAGGTTTCAAGAGAAGATTGGTCAAGATGTTGCACGACTATGTTGAAGTATTTGCTTGGTCATATGAATATATGTTGGGGCTCGATACTGATATCGTAGTTCATTGTTTTCCAATGAAGGAAGATTGTCCTCCATTCAAGAAAATGTTCGTCGCATGCGGCCAGATACGTCTGAAAAAATAAAAGTTGAGGTAATGAAGCAATTCGATGCAGGTTTCCTGGCAGTGACGTCACACCCCCAATGGGTTGCAAATGTGGTCCCGGTTCCGAAGAAAGATGGAAAAGTCTGTATGTGCATAGACTACATGGATTTGAATAGGGCAAGCCCCAAAGACGATTTCCCGCTACCACATATTGATGTCTTGGTTGACAACACGGCTCAACACAAAGTTTTCTCCTTCATGGATGGCTTCTCTAGTTACAATCAAATCAAAATGGCACTCGAAGACATGGAGAAAACCACCTTTGTTACACAGTGGGTTACCTTCTGTTATAAGGCCATGCCTTTCGGTTTGAAGAATGCAAGCGCAACCTATCAACAGGCTATGGTAGCTCTATTTCATGAAATGATCAATCATGAGATAGAAGTGTACGTTGATGACATTATTGCAAGGTCGTAAACTGAGGAAGAAGACCTTGATCATTTACACAATCTATTTGAAAGGTTTAATAAATACAAGCTGGGGTTGAATCCCAACAAATGCACCTTCGGGGTGACGTCTGGAAAACTTCTAGGGTTTGTTGTCAGTGGCAAAGGTATTGAGGTTGATCCAACAAAAGTCAAAGCCATACAAGATATGACGACTCCCTGTATTGAGAAGGAGGTCAGGGGTTTCTTAGGTCGACTCAACTACATTTCTCGATTCATCTCTCACTTAACTGCTACCTGTAAGCCAATCTTCAAACTATTGAAGAAAGATCAAGTAGTCAGATGGAATGACGACTGCCAAGCAGCTTTTGACAAGATCAAAGAGTACTTACGAGAACCTCCAATCCTGGTGCCTCCAATTGAACTAGGACCTTTGATTATGTACTTAATTGTATTAGAGAATTCAATGGGATGCATGTTGGATCAACATGACGAGTCTGGCTGAAAAGAGCATGCAATATACTACCTTAGCAAAAAATTTACCGACTATGAAACCAGATATTCACTGCTCGAGAAAACTTGATGTGCTTCGGAATGGGCTGCTTCCCGACTAAGACACTATATGTTAACTCACACCACTCTATTTATTTCTAAGATGGATCCCATCAAGTACATCTCCAAGAAGCCAGATCTCTCCGGGCGAATAGCTAGATGGCAAATGATCTTGACTAAATATGATATCCAGTATAATACACAAAAAGTAATCAAGGGAAGTGTGTTGGCGGATCATTTGGCCCATCAAGTTGTTGTGTACTACCAATCCATGAATTTTGAATTCCCGGACGAGAATATCATGCTGATAACTGATTATGAAAATCCTGGACCATATGAAGGACCTGAACAAGGATCCCGATGGACTATGGTTTTTGATGGAGCTTCCAATGCCTTAGGTAACAGAATTGGTGCTATGATAATTTCTCCCAAAGGTTTCTATACGCCTTTCACTGCTAGACTGTGCTTCGACTGTACAAACAACATGGCGGAGTATGAAGCATGCATCTTGGGCCTAAAGGTTGTCATTGACCTAAGAATCAAATTCTTAAGCGTATATGGAGATTCAGTCCTAGTAATCAGTCAAGTTAAAGGAGAGTGGGATACCAAACATCCAAATATGATTCCCTACAAAGATCATTTGCTAACCTTGATCCCTTACTTCGAAGAGGTCACCTTTGAACACTTTCTAAGGGAAGAAAACAAGTTGACAGATGCCTTAGAAACTATGTCGTCTATGTTCAAGGTCAATTGGGACAACGAAGCTCCCAGAATTATTATTGAAAGATTTGACGAACCTGCACACTGTTATGAGATCGACACAGATGAGGAGAAGCCTTGGTATCATGAAATGAGGAGGTACCTTGAAGCACAAGAGTACCCAGAAGGAGCTTCGATCAATGATAAAAAAAATTCTGTGAAGGTTCTCAAACAAATTCTTCCTAAGCAATGGGATCCTGTACAAGCGCAAACATGATTTTACTATGCTTCATTTTATGGACAAGAAGGAAGTAGAAAATATCATGGAAGACATGCATGAAGGTATGCTTGGAACTCACTCCAGCGGGCACACCATGGCCAAGAAGATTCTGAGGGCTGGTTACTATTGGTCGACTATGGAAATTGATTGTCACCATCACTCGAGGACTTGCCAAAAGTGTCAAATCTATGTCGACAAGGTTCATGTTC
Source organism: Vicia faba (assembly GCA_948472305.1). Taxonomy (NCBI): domain Eukaryota; kingdom Viridiplantae; phylum Streptophyta; class Magnoliopsida; order Fabales; family Fabaceae; genus Vicia; species Vicia faba. The sequence continues at coordinate 1,451,791,426 of OX451736.1, forward strand.
CTCCAATTCCTTTGAATTTCATGGCTGCTCTTTGGCTATTTGCGATGTGGGCATTGACATGATTGGAGAGATCAAGCTCACTGCCTCCAATGGACATTATTTCATCCTTGTTGCCATTGACTACTTCACTAAATGGGTCGAAGCGACTTCATTTGCCTCAGTTACCAAAAATGTTGTAGCTCGGTTTATCAAGTATAACCTCATATGTCAGTACGGCATCCCTGAAAGGATTATCACTAACAATGGAGCCAACCTCAACAATTCCATGATCACTGAACTATGTACGCTGTTCAAAATCAAACACCATAATTCTTCTCCATACAGACCTAAGATGAATGGCTTAGTGGAAGCCGCCAACAAAAACTAAAAGAATATTATGCAGAAGAAGGTGGTGACCTACAAAGATTGGCATGAGATTTTACCATTTTCTCTTCATGGCTACTGTACTTAGGCTTGAACATCAACTGGGGTAACCCCTTTCTCTTTAGTCTATGGTATGGAAGTTGTCCTTCTTGTTGAAGTTCAGATTCCTTCTCTGAGGATTATGAAAGAAGCAGACTTTGGCGAAGACGAATGGATTCAAACTAGGTTAGATCAGTTGAACTTGATTGTTGAAAAGAGACTGGATGTGGTTTGTCATGGTCAAATGTATCAAAAGCGTATGATCAAGGCATTCAACAAAAAGATCAAACCTCGGGTATACCAGACTGGCGACTTGGTAATAAAACGCATCATTTTACCACAAGGCGGTCTCAGAGGCAAATGGACTCCCAATTACGAAGGGACATTTATTGTCAAGAAAGTATTCTCTGGCGGTGCTATGATGCTAACCACTATGGACGGCGAAGATTTCCTACATCCTGTGAATGCAGACATAGTCAAAAAATACTACACATAAAGAATGACCCGCTAAGTTGACATACCTAGGAAAAAATAAGGGCATCCCAGCGAACCAAAAGGGTTCGGGCAAAAATTAGGCATATATACAAAAGATTACACACCCGGCAAGTCGAAAACTTGAAAGGGCGACCTGGGAAAAAATGGGTATCCTGGTGGACTGAAAACCTGAAAGGGCGATCCAGGCAAAAGTTAAGGATTAAAGTGTACGCCTATGTCCCATTGGATCACTACAACCAACTTTATTACCAAGGTCAAAAGTTAAAATGGTACAAGATCAATTCAATCAATTTATTTCAACGATAAGGGATGATGTTCGAAGAAATAGGGGAAATAGCGGAGTTGGAAACCAATAAGATCACTTCCACATGGCTATACAATTTTTATTTTCACTTTGTATTCTTTTCATTTTTCGACGACTTCCATTTACTAGGATTTCTGTCTCCCTGTATAAAAACGCCTATTTTTAGGCAAATTATCAATACAAATATACTTTGAAGTGCAAACTTTTTGTTTTTTCTATTTTGAGTGCAAAAAGGTCCAATGACCAAAATTGAATGAACATATGCACATGAACATGATTAATTGTTAACAAATGTACGCAGAAGAACAATAATAAGAATTTACTTAAGGATTTGGGATATCCCCACAGAATCACTTCAATGAGATTATCCCCACAGAGTTAATTCATACATTCTCCATCCAAAGTTTCCAATCGACATATTCCCTAGAAATTCTCTTCCCCAGCCAAGTTTGGACTTCCAAAACTGAAAGATAAAACCTTGCAAAATTCTTCCCCAGTAAGTTCATCAGAATGTCTTCCTCAATAGGGTTTATTTCCCCCAACGGACTACAACCTCCCCAGTTTGAGTCTATTCCTCAGACCACTCACTGGCAAAATTCCACTTCTCCAGTAAAGTTGATACTATCCCAAGAAAGATACTAAAAAGCCTGAAACTCGACCAGATACCAGTTAACTTCATCCTCCATAGACAATCAGAAGTCTAATCATCTCTTTTATCCTTAGTCAAGATATATGAGAATTAAAATTCCCTAGTAGAGCAATGGACAACTAAGGTTCCTAAACTCTACTCCCCAAGTAGAAACCAACACTCCTTTCAGAGTTTCCTCAAACAATAAACAGGAATTCCTAGTGAAAGCACTCTAGGCAAGGTTGAATATATACATACTCCTCGTCTCCAGCAGTAGTCCAAGATTTAGCTTCCCAAAACTCTCTAGTAGTAGTCAGGGATTTATCTTCTCAGACAAAGATGCATTTCAACAAAATTCATGCATCATGACATATGCATACTAAACATATAGCACAATCTCATTTATTTTGAGAACATAATTACGCAATTCATGCATCTTCATGCAACTAATTCTTTACCCATTTCAGGAAAGATCAATTCAAATACATCAAGATTATCTGCTAGCTCAGATTAAGTTCTGATACCTCCTTCAGTAAACCTTTATCCGACTCAGATTAAGTTCTTAAACTTTGTTCGGTTAAAGATATAAAAATCATTTGTTGGATCAGATTAAATTTTGATACCTTCTTCAGTGGACCTTTATTCGACTCAAATTTAGTTTTGATACTTCGTTTGGTTAAAGATATCAAGATTATATGTTGGCTCAAATTAAGTTCTGATATCTCTTTAAGTAGACCTTTCTTCAGCTCAAATTAAGTTCTGATACTTCATTCAGTTAAAGATATCAAGATTATCTGATGGCTCAGATTAAGTTCTGATACTTCCTTCAGTAGGCCTTTCTTCGGCTTAGATTAAGTTTTGATACTTCATCCGGTTAAAGATATCAAGATTATATGTTAGCTCAGATTAAGTTCTGATACCTCCTTCAGTATACCTTTCTCTGGCTCAGATTAATTTCTGATACTTTGTTCGGTTAAAGACATCAGGATTATCTACTCGCTCAGATTAAGCTCTGATACCTCCCTCAGTAGACCTTTCTCCAGTTCAGATTAAGTTCTGATACTTCGTTCGGTTGAAGACATAAAGACCTCCTCTGGCTCAGATTAATTTCTGATACTGCTTTGAGACATAGGCATCTTCAAGCTCAGATTAAGTTCTGATACCTCCTTCAGTAGACCTTTCTCCGACTCAGATTAATTTCTGACACTTCATTCGGTTGAAGACATAAAAACCTCCTCTGGCTCAGCTTAATTTCTGATATTTCTTTCATACATAGGCCTCTTTTGGCTCAGATTAAGTTCTGATACCTCTTTCAGTGAATCTCTCTCTGGCTCAGATTAAGTTCTGATACTTCTTACAGCTAAAGACAAAAACACTTCTCTGGTTCAGTTTTAAATCAACCCAAGATTTAGTCTAACACTTCTCCCAGTTAAATTCAAGCAATTATCTTTGGATAGCATCTACAAGCCCATCTCTGACAACTCTTTATTACCTTCATAAATGGCATCCTTAAGCCCATTCCTGATACAATCAACTAAAACACATTACTTCGTGCATCAGCGAGTGCAAATTTCTAGGCACTCTAGTGTTCAATCATCTTCCACCTTCAAGTCAATGAATGGCGGACCTGCCAATCTAACTTTTTAAGGTTTAAGAAGATTAAATAGGGGTATATGTTGTACCACAATATTTTCGCTCTCTTTTCTCAATATGTTTCTCACAAGGTCTCCAATGACTCAAGTTTGCACAAGTGTTGACTAGGTCAAACCACCTCCTAAACACTGCTGCCTCAAATTAGGGTTTTGATTTTTACAAGGACAATTGGACTAATAATGCCTAAAATGACCTTCGTGGATCATTACACGCCTCCAAGAATACTCATGCCAAGTTTCAAGTCTTGTATCATAAATTTGCTCAATCAATTGCTCAGATGACTGAAAATCAACTATATTGGGTAAAAAGTAAATTATGGTCAACCTACATTCAAACTTCATGATTTTTGGCCAACATCGACATTTTAAGGTCTTATTTATCATTTGATCGAGTATTGATCACAATCCCTCAAGAAAAGAACTCAATTTACCAAAAGGGAAAAATGGTCAAAATTAGGGTTTTGACTGTAATTCACTGATCATTGACTTTTGACCTGATACATGATCCAATGGCTTGAAGCACAATCTCAAGGATTCAAATAAAACATGTTAACCTAATATCATGGCTCAAATCATCTTTCAAAATCAATGGACTGGTAGTTGAATTTTGGGTCAATTGATGAAAAGTCAATTGATGCACAAAAAGTCAAACTTTGAATTTTTAATCAAGATTTGATTTCAAAGATCACAATTCATCAATACATTCAAAAATTATGAAGCTTGATCATAAAGAAATATAGAAATTCAAAGGTCAATTTGAAAAGTCAAACTTTTCAAGACTTAAAAATTTTTCTAAGTGTTTTTTAACATGATAATTTCACTACTTCATGCCAATTTTTCACCAAGATTCTAGATGATTCAAAGGAAACTTTCAACATGAAAGTTATAGATCTTGATGAGATCTACAACTTTGTATTAGAGGACTCATATCCAAAAAATGCTTAAATTTTGAGTTATAAGCCCATAATGTCATGCACTTTTTCTTAAACAGTTAGTGAAATTTTGACCTAGTTTAGGCAGATTTTTTATCTAAATTCTTGGCCAATTATCACTAAGATCCAAGATGATTTTATCAAAATGGTAAGCATGAAGGTTGTAGATAATGTTTCAAGCTTTCGAAAATGTCCAAGAACTTAAATAGATCATGCTTGAGCAAGGAGAATCAAAGAGAAGAAGTTGAAGTTTCATTCTTGATTTTTAGTTCATCTTGATGATGAACATTCGACCAAATCTCAAACCTATGTTGCATAATCTTAATTTACAGGCTTATAAGTTGTGTTTCACTCCTTAATTTAATGTTTACACAACATATTGAGCCATTTTCCAAGAAATTAAGCCATTGTCTAAGTTACATGGCCATTTTGGGAAGAAAGGCACCATTGTCATTCTTGAAAAGTTGCTTTAATGACAAAGTCAACTTGTCTTGAGCTTCTAAATTGTTTGTTCAGCATATACTCAACATACAAAGTCATATAAACATATTTAAAGCTTTTAACCACTCTAGATAGGCTTGTACCATGCCTTGGAACAATGTTTGTCAAGCTTTCTTCAAAAACAAATCAAGAAACCAAAACATTTGATCTTGTACTTCTGATCACCTCAAGCTCTCAAATCTTTTCCTATAAATTGACACATTGTCTGCAAGCCTATCACACGATTTTACAAGCCCTCAAGCTCCCTCACTCTCTCTAAAACCAGAAATTGCAACAAAATTCCAAAACTTGTCATTTCTAACTTTGAAATCCAAATACAAAATCTACTCGTGCGCTTTCAGTTCTAATCAATCACGGGGATTTTAATACACATATATAGGTTATCCTAATACCTGCAACACAATTGTAACACCATCTTCCTCATCTTCTATAACCAAAAATAGAGGCCTGCAACTTGACTTCTCTATAAAATTCTAAGCACTCTCAGCTCAAGCTAAGCATTGCATTAGCTTCCTAGAGGTTCAAGAAAGCTAACCAGATCATTACAACACCTTGAGAGCTGCTCAAACTCAAAACACGATATCCATTTGCAAGGTGAGTTTTCTGATTTTCTAACTCTTCATACAGGCATCATTTGGCTTACATTTTCAATGACAAAACATAGACATCATAGCCCTAAAACTAACCATGTCCTTAAAATTCATTTATCTTGCCTGAGTAGTGTGAATTTTAAGCTTGAACTTTCTGAAAAAATTAGGTTAGATTTGGTACCAAGTAAAATTTGTGCTCATCTTTGATCCATTGCTTAATTTATTTACATATTTGGAATCGTGGTTAAATTTCTAACAAGTTTGATGTTCATACTTTTGAGAATGGATGAGAAATGAATAAGTTGCGGAAGTTATGGTTGGCGCGAGGAAGAAGATGAAGTTGATAACATGAACTAAGTTTATCTTAAGTTTATTGCAACATGTTTCTATATCAGATGAAACAGCCACCCCAGTGGCAGGAAGCGCGCGTGCAAGGCATACCTCTATAAGGTCTTGGGTTCGAGCCCCAACGAGACCTTTTGTTTTTTCAACATTTTCCTTGTTTTCCTTTTTCATTTCACAACGCGCTTGGGCCTCCATCTGATGGGCCTGCTTTATTTTATTCAACATCACCCCCTATTTCCTAAATAGCACGCTGGCCCATACTTTTTTTTCTGACTTCCAACAAAAAACAGGCCTTGGGCCTAAACTGAAAACTTTTTATACTTTCTAACCTCCCAAATTCTTTTTTTAAACCCCTTAATTTTAATTTATATTTTTTATTTTATTTTATTTTTTCTAATAACATCATTTTTTTATATATAAAAAATATACAAAATATATTTTTAAGTAATTAGACCAAAAGTCTTTTATTTTATCTCTATTTTATTTTATAAATAAACAAAAACCCTAAAAATATTTCATTTTCTTAAATTAATTAAAATTGATTTAGACTTAGGTTTTGTTCTAATTAAATTACTATTAGTTTTTTTTATTAACTCCTTGTCAAATTAATTAGCTTAATATAAACCCATTGTTGATTTTTTCTTTTACATTAATTTTTTGGCATTATTCAATATGGTTGTAATAGTAATTAGGTTTTAATTGCTTTCATCCCCATTTATAATTTGTATCTCCATCCCCTAAAATGATGTAATGGCGTAAGACTTTTAATTTCTGCAATTTATCGCTTTCCATATTATTGCTAGTAAATAGGTTGTGTATGGAAAAACTTAAAATCAAATGATAGACAACCCTAATTCAAAACAATTTAAATGAAAACAACACACTTCGCACACTTGCACCTCTAGGGCTAACCCACACTCGTTGCCTTAGAATAAAAACAGTCATGTCCCTCGAACGTGGGATACTTTAGCAAAGACCCTCGATTACAATATTGTAGTCCCTCGATGACCCTTCAATGTTGCCTTCGGTAAACGATCTTAGTCCCTTACGACAAATTGCTATGGTATCCTACAATATTGCCTTAAATGACTGTACGATGACCCATGCATGTCCTTTCACATCCAATGATAAGGTTTCTTACTAACTAATAGTAAGACAACACTATTTAAAGGAGGAGGAAAGAACAAAGACGCTATTTTGAGTAGGTAGAACGCCGGTAGTTGCTTTCTCATAAACATTTCAAAACAAAACATCTTTCAAACACACCAACACTTTCATGAAATATTTTCAAAAGTCAACACTTTGTATACTGATTCGTTGTCGCACACGGATTAAAAACGAGTATTTTGTAAAATGCAGTATAGCGACAATGGCTCAAGTCGTATCGCAAGGATTCTTGATTTTATTATTAACTAATAGAAATCGAATGGGGGGGGGGGGGGGTAGGATCGATTCATAACACAAAATAAGTGATTATCAAAATAAGCTGAAAAGTCAATCTGTTGATTCGGTTTCTACCTATCATCGGCTATCGTAATTCCAATTCCCTAAGCGGATTATTTATTCCTACTCGAGTACAAACTCAACGGCAAGCGCAATGAGAATAGTGTGATGTTAGTTCCTATTATCCGAATTAAGCAAACGAAATTAAGCCTCATGAATTAAGCAAACATGAATTAATCAGACACGGTAACGAATTAAGCAAATGTTGACCTGACTATGGTTAGGATCATACAATCAATCGAATTAAATCAATATACTTTATGCAATTTTAATTAAGCATACAAGAACATAGATTAATATTGAACGAAATAAAAGATGAATTAGAATTATTATAACCTCAAGGTGTCAGAACCTGAATACAGCAGATTGTCAAGATGAATTAGTTCTCCATGAAAATTCGTACAAAAGCCAAAAGTAATTTTTCTCAATAATCAAAGGTTAAAAGATTGAGGGGTTGCCTCATTATATTTGTTACATCTTCAATTGAGATCCTATGCATACACATGGACGGACTAGTATCATAAATATCATCCAATATCCATCGAATTCCTTTCTTATGCTTCTTCAATACCTACAAAAATTTACTTTCTTGATCAAAATAAAGTTTAGAAGAAACTATAACCGGAAGTTTTTCATTCATCTCTAAATAAGCATATTTAAGTTTTTCAGGAATTAGTTTCAGCTCTCAGGAAGGTGGTTGTTCGATGGATGATTTGTTTCAAGCAGCCAGAGTGTCGAGAGCTTCATCCACATGAACAACTTCATTTGCAACCTCATCTACAGTAAGAATATCAACTTGCAAGGCGGCCTCAATTTCAGCATAAACAGGGCAAATTTTAATATCAGTACAAACATCACAAAAGTAAACATCATCAAAATGAAATAATGATGGAAAATCAGCTGCAAATAAATCAGTACAAGTATCATCAACAGTCTCAAAAAGCAACTCTATTGGAAAAACAGAATTCTCTTCCAAGGGTTATTGGTTAGATCCTTGAGCTTGTTACATGATATTCATCAAAGAGGCAAGTTGTTCAATCTGTGTTTGCAAAGTCTGGATAGTAGAATCTATTTGTTGTTCATACTTGAGATTATTTGCAGCCATTTGTTTGACAATGTCCTCTAGCGAAGGTTCAGAAGGTTCTGAGCACATAACCTGGAATTCCTTCATATGCTTATGCGGATCCTCACCTGCAAAACCATTAAGCTTTGACAACAAATGTATTAAATCAGATTTTAATTCAAAAGGTGCATCAGTTGTAGGATAGTCAATATGTAAACAATTATAGTTTACATCAGGGACAACCAACTGCCTCAAAGTTCTTTGTTCATCCATGTTATCAATAAACACATAAATACCAACTATGTCCAAAATAGATAAAAATAAATAGAAAGAAGGAAAACGATTAAAATAAATTCAAAAAAATATACAAAAACACCAAATATAATCTAATGAAGCAAAATAAGAATTTTAAGAATTTTTATGAATTTTTTCGACACTATGAAAACAGTAAAAAACTATTTAAAAATATAAAAAAGAGGAATTTGCGATTTTGAGGGACGAAAACTTTTAGAATTCTATTCTAAAGGAGTACTTTTCATCGATTTTTTTCTGAACTTCTGAAAAAAATTCAGAACAAATCGAAACAGTAGGTTTCAAACTTACCTGGTAGACTGAAAAACTGTACTGCAACCGAAATTGCAACCCTGAAAAATCAACAAACACAAAAAAAAGCAAGAACATTATACCTATGAATAAAATATTAATGAATAACAACAAGAATCCCCGGCAACGGCGCCAATTTTGGTCCGCTATCGCAGACGAATCAAAAATGAGTTACTTTAAAAAAATGTAGTTTAGCGACAGTGACTCGAGTATCGTATCGCGAGGATTCTTGTATTGTTATTAACCAACATAAGTGATTATGAGGGATTTAATTCAGGATCAATTTTTAAAGATCTAAGCAAATAAGTGATTAAAATAAGTGATTATAAAAATAAGTCGATCTACTATTTTCAGGTTCCTGCTAATCATTGGTTTTTAACTTACCAATTCCCTAAGCGGCTTCGACCTCTATTCGATTTCAATACCAATTGACAAGCGCAATAGATATAAAATAGATTGAATTCCGATTCCGAATTAAGAAAACGGATTATTACAATCGTGAATTAAGCAAACACGATATAAAATGCGATTTAACAACTAAGCGACGTAAACAACGATTAAAGATTAGGAATACAATCATACGAATTTAATCATGACATTCCATGAAATAACAAATTAAGAAAATGAAATTTCATAAAATAGAATTGAAAGAGAAACAAAATTGAATTGATAAGTTAAAAACCTCAAAGCATTGAAACACGATAACAGTAGATCAACTCTGGATGATTAATTCTTCATTCAAGCGTAAAAGAAAAATGTATTTTTTCTGAATAATAAAAAGGTCAAAACTAAATTACTATAGCGGCTGCTAGGTATAGCAAGGACAAGGATTTGGTTCATAACCCAACTGGGTCGAAAACATAACCCAGACCCAAAACTTAAATATAAAATGTTGCAACTTCAACGAATTTTATGGCCCTTCTACAGTCCGATTCAGTTCTTGACTTCTGAATTAAAATCATAGCTCTTTCTCTTAACTTTCCAACGACTAGTAGCACGCCTCAATCCGACTCCCGTAACTCAAGTTATGAATTTATTCGTACAGACTGCTAATGCTGAAAATAAAGTGCGAAAATAAAATAAGAGTAGAAATAAACTAAAATAGAAAAACACTATAAAATACAAAAATAAGCTAAACAAACCATGGAAATGCATAAGTACAATCATGAAAGAATGTGCATCAAAATGCATTGATCATATACATTCTTATAGAGACGAGAATCATTACAAAGTTTGCCTAAACAAAGACTCTTTTCAAAAATACTTTCAAACAAACACAAACACATTTACAAAGCATTTTCAAAAGTGAGATAGCAACTAATAGCCTGTAGATAACTACGGATGAAAAGGGTGCTAACACCTTTCCTTTTCATAACCTACCCCTCGAATTCAAGAAAATTCTCAAAAGGTCTTTCCTGTTCTTTTCACCCTTTCCTTTATTGGATAAAAGAAAAGTCGGTGGCGACTCTTGCTATACGTAACAATTGCCATAAAATACAAATCACCCAAGTCAATTGCCCCATCATATTACAAAGGGCGAGAAGATAGGCCTCCATCCTTTATCCTGATCTAGACATAAGTCTGATGGATCCCTTTCAAGTGGTTTGAGACGGTTAAATAGTTGACACTAGTAGTTCATCGTGTTTTGATTTTTTTGTAATATACTACTTTTTGTAATATTGAGTGGCTCATGATTTGTTAAATGCCATCAAGGTAACTTTATATTTTTATTTCAGGGCATAATGACCTTCCTGGGGTTTTTCCCTGATCCATTATCTTGATAATCCATAGCGCTAGGCAACTCACCTTGCTTTTACTCTGGTTGGGGTTATCCTCTAAGAACCACAATTCTTGTGGCCAAAGATCTATTTTAGGGATCCTTAAGCTCAATTTCCCCTTGGGACAAAAATAATCACACTTAGGGATCCATTATTTTGATTGCCTCTATGGGCGACAAGGATCCTACTTAAGGATTCATCATTTTGATTGTCACTTTGGGCGACAAAGATCCCACTTGGGTATCTAGTGCTTTGATTACCCTAATGGATAGCAAGGATCCCTCTTGGGAATCCAGCGTTTTGATTGCCTTTATGGGCAGCAATAATCCCCCTTGGGCGTCTAACATTTTGATCGCTCCAATGGAAGGTAAGGATCCTACTTACGGATCCAATATTTTGATTGCCTCTATGGGCAGCAAGAATCCAACTTAGGAATCTAACATTTTGATCGAATATATGGGAGACAAGGATCCCACTTGAGCATCCAATATTTTGATCGCCCTAATGGGCGACAAGGATTTTACTTAAGGATCCAATGTTTTGATCCAGAGTTTTGATTGCCTCTATGGGCGGAAAATATCCTACTTAAGGGTCTACCATTTTGATTGCTTTTATAGCCGACAAGGTTCCCACTTAGTGATTCAGCATTTTGATAGCCCCAATGGGAGATAAGGATCTTATTCAGGGATCTAATATTTTAATAGCCTCTATGGGCGGCAAGGATCCTACTTAGGGGTCCATAATTTAGACTGCCTCTTTAGACTACAAGGATTCCAGTTGGGCATCCAACATTTTGTCCATCCCAATGGGAATCAAGGATCCTACATAGGGATCCAACATTTTGATTGCCTCTATGGGTGACAAGGATCCTACTTAGGGATACAACAGCTTGATCGCTTCTATAGAAAGCAAGGATCCCAACTAAGGATCCAACATTTTGATCGCCCTAGTGGGCGACAAGGATCCTACTTAGGGATCTAACATTTTGATTGCCTATATAGGCGGTGTAAGACAGTAAAAACCCTGACTTTTATATACAGAAGATAAATAATCATTTCTTAAAACGGGTGTTACACATGCTTAACAAACACACTCTTCTAGATAAAACATAAGGCAGTAATAAAACTCAATGATAAACACAGTTTAAATTATCTCAATAAAATAAAGTACTTGATTAATTAAATAGTCAAAAAAAAACTCAAAACAATGATAAATTGTCTCAAACTCAGTGTTACATATCAGAGCACCAACGAAAACTAAATAACATGGAAAATAGTAAATAAATGAAGTGGTCTCAACACCATCTTTCAGCTCAAACAAGAGCTACTCCTCTACCTGATTATATTTACTCCAGGAGACTACCGAACACCACAAACAAAATGAACAGGGGTGAGAATAAATTCATAGATGTTATCAGTGTATAAAATAGCAGGGATAGTTTCCAATAACATTAACATCAATTACACACCCACAAACAATTACAATGAAAATATGAAATGCTATGTGTCATACCCCAAATTTGTCCTACCTATTTTATTTTTATCTGGTTTAGGCTTCGTATTTCATTTGCATCATTTCCACTAGGTCATTCACATATCATATATTCCTAAGGCATGGGTTCAAAATCAGAGGTTGTGCCAATTAGGGTTTCCATTGGTTTGAGATTTCCTCAATTAGAATAAAGGTAGACTCATTTGGGTTTTCTCTTGAGCAGTGCACTTGTGAATTAGGGTTTTGATATCGTGACTATGTGAAGCATCATTTCCTCGATATCTATGGTTTTGTCCCTCTATCATCGCAAGCATTCTCTTTACTGAGGATTATCAAACCTTTTTCTTCATTCAGTGTGCAACTCAGATGGATTAGGGTTTTGCGTCCTTCATGTATGGGTTGGTTGAAGTCCATCAATACAGATGTTAGGGTTGTCGCTTGCATGTTCTGAAGGGTTCATCAATGGTTTCAATCAAGATCCTGATTTAGGGTTTATTTCCCTATTATTAATAGTGAGATTAGGGTTTCGTTTCAAAGAGCATTATCCTTTTATGCTTCAAGCCTCATTTACCTTTTCACAAGGATATCCTTTTAAGGTTTTGTTTTGTGAAGAGGGACTTCATCAAAGTAAAGGTTTGTGGTTCGAGTTCCAAAAGTTTGACGCGTGATACAAGAGATGTTGATTGTAGACTCATTTTGTGATCAAGGTTCCATTGAGAAGTGAAGTTGGATTCATTCATTCAAGAGATCTTTTTTATTAAGGTTTTAAGTGTGCAAGAAGTAAGAATTCATTCATGAGGTTCTCTTGGAAAACAAGATGCAAGTGTTAATGTTCAACAAAAATTTACATGATTCAAAGATTCAAATTCAAGCTATATTCAAGTTTCCTCAAACTTCAAAATATCATTTCACACTACTCCTCTCATCATTTTCAATTTCATCCAAGAATATTCATCAAGATCAAGCCAAAATTCATTTGTCTCAAGTCAAGGCATTTTCAAGAGTTCAAGGCTTAAGTTCATCATGGAAAGGGTTTTATTCGTGAAAAAAGTTGTTGAGATTAAGGATTCTTTGGTGATACATTGGTTGTTTAGGAGGCAAGTTAACTGGGATTGAAATTTGGGATTAGGGTTTTGTGTTAATTTGATTTTGATCAAATTTTTTAAGGAATTGTGATGTTCATCGAGACTTTAATTCATGCTAAGAATTGGAAGAATCGTGTACTTGGATTTCTTGTCAAGCAAGTAACTTGGGTCTTAAGTCACTTCATCATGTACTTCCATTCCATTCATTAGACATAATCTATCATGTTCATGTTCATCATAATCGTTTCAAGGCCATTCAGATTTTGTGTATCATGTTCATTCAAGAGGCTATAAACATGATTATTTCATGTTCATTCAACCATTTTTTGTAGGCCAGACAACTTGTTTATTTCAAGTCCATATCTCATGGAAAGTTCAAATTCAAATTCAAATTTACAAGATACAAGGCATCACCAAGATCATTCAAGAAAGGCTGAAAATTCAAAAGGAATATTGAAAGGAAAGATGCATTTTAATCCTTATTTGGAAAAAGAAATTCAATACATTTTAAGTAAAAGTCATTACAACTTCATTCAATGTCACATACAAATTATCTAAGCTACAAAACTACAAAAATATACACCATGAAAACTTAATCCTAATTCTAAGCTCCATGTCCAAAGGTTCACACTTCTTCAAGCTTTCAATCCCCTATTAAAAGCTAAAAAACCATATTTCAAAGCCATCAAACCTCCCTGCATCAGCCTACAAAACTATCCAAAAGAACCTGCTGCTACTGCTATTACAAACCAATCCAAAATTTGTTGTCCACTTGCTACAAAACCATTCAAAAAACCCAGCTCTGCTATGATGCCATATACTTGTCCACAATATGCCAAAAAGCTTTCAAACTAGGCCAATCCTTGCACAAGAATGGTAAAACAACAAACACAAGAAAAAGCAAGAACACTATACCTATGACTAAAATATTAATGAATAACAACAAGAATCCCCGGCAACAGCGCCAATTTTGGTCCGTTGTCGCAGACGAATCAAAAATGAGTTACTTTAAAAAAAATGTAGTTTAGCGACAGTGACTCGAGTATCGTATCACGAGGATTATTGTATTGTTATTAACCAACATAAGTGATTATGGGGGATTTAATTCAGGATCAATTTTTAAAGAGCTGTGCAAATAAGTGATTATAAAAATAAGTCGATCTACTGCTTTCAGGTTCCTGCTAATCATTGGTTTTTAACTTACCAATTCCCTAAGCGGCTTCGACCTCTATTCGATTTCAATACCAATTGATAAGCGCAATAGACATAAAATAGATCGAATTCCCATTCCGAATTAAGAAAATGGATTATTACAATCATGAATTAAGCAAACACGATAGAAAACGTGATTTAACGACTAAGCAACGTAAACAACGATTAAAGATTAGGAATACAATCATACGAATTTAATCAAGACACTCCATGAAATAACAGATTAAGAAAATGAAATTTCATAAAATAGAATTGAAAGAGAAACGAAATTGAATTGATAAGTTAAAAACCTCAAAGCATTGAAGCACGATAACAGTAGATCAACTCTGGATGATTAGTTCTTCATTCAAGCGTAAAAGCAAAATGTATTTTTTCTGAATAATAAAAAGGTCAAAACTAAATTACTGTAGCTGCTGCTAGGTAGAGCAAGGACAAGGATTCAGATCATAACCCAACTGGGTCGAAAATATAACCCAGACCCAAAACAAATGACCCAAAACTTAAATATAAAATGTTACAACTTCAACGAATTTTATGGCCCTTCTACAATCCGATTCAGTTCTTGACTTCTGAATGAAAATCGTAGCTTTTTCTCTTAGATTTCCAACGAATGGTAGCACGACTTATTCCGACTCCCGTAGCTCAAGTTATGAATTTATTCGTACATACTGCTAATGCTGAAAATAAAGTGCGAAAATAAAATAAGAGTAAAAATAAACTAAAATAGAAAAACACTATAAAATACAAAAATAAGCTAAACAAACCATGGAAATGCATAAGCACAATCATGAAAGAATGTGCATAAAATGCATTGATCATATAAATTCTTATAGAGACGAGAATAATTACAAAGTTCTCCTAAACAAAGCCACTTTTCAAGAATACTTTCAAACAAACACAAACAAATTTACAAAGCATTTTTAAAAGTGAGATAGCAACTAAGAGCCTGTAGATAACTACGGATGAAAAGGATGCTAACACCTTTCCTTTTCATAACCTACCCCCCAAATTCAAGAAAATTCTCAAAAGGTCTTTCATGTTCTTTTCACCCTTTCCTTTATTAGATAAAAGAAAAGTCGATGGCGACTCTTGATATCTTTAACGATTGCCATAAAATACAAATCACCCAAGTCAATTCTCCCATCATATTACAAAGGGCGAGAAGATAGGTCGCCATCCTTTATCCTGATCTAGACATAAGTCTGATGGATCCCTTTCAAGTGGTTTGAGACGGTTAAATAGTTGACACGAGTAGTTCATCGTGTTTTGATCTTTTTGTAATATATTACTTTTTTTAATATTGAGTGGCTCATGCTTTGTTAAATGCCATCAAGGTAACTTTATATTTTTATTTCAGGGCATAATGACCTTCCTGGGGTTTTTCCCTGATCCATTATCTTGATAATCCATAGCGTTAGGCAACTCACCTTGCTTTTACTCTGGTTGGAGTTCTCCTCTAAGAACCACAATTCTTGTGGCCAAAGATCTATTTTAGGGATCCTTAAGCTCAATTTCCCCTTGGGACAAAAATAATCACACTTAGGGATCCATTATTTTGATTGCGTCTATGGGCGACAAGGATCCTACTTAAGGATTCATCATTTTGATTGTCACTTTGGGTGACAAAGATCCCACTTGGGTATCCAGTGCTTTGATTACCCTAATGGATAGCAAGGATCCCTCTTGAAAATCCAGCGTTTTGATTGCCTTTATGGGCAGCAACAATCCTCCTTGGGCGTCTAGCATTTTGATCGCTCCAATGGAAGGTAAGGATCCTACTTACGGATCCAATATTTTGATTGCCTCTATGGGCGGCAAGAATCCAACTTAGGAATCTAACATTTTGATCGAATCTATGGGAGACACGGGTCCCACTTGAGCATCCAATAGTTTGATCGCCCTAATGGGTGACAAGGATTTTACTTAAGCATCTAATGTTTTGATCCAGAGTTTTGATTGCCTCTATGGGCGGAAAATATCCTACTTAACGGTCTACCATTTTGATTGCTTTTATAGCCGACAAGGTT
The DNA here is from genome assembly GCA_948472305.1 of Vicia faba. NCBI lineage: Eukaryota > Viridiplantae > Streptophyta > Magnoliopsida > Fabales > Fabaceae > Vicia > Vicia faba. The sequence goes on from OX451736.1 coordinate 1,451,808,037, forward strand.
CCCACTTAGGGATTCAGCATTTCGATAGCCCCAATGGGAGATAAGGATCTTATTCAGGGATCCAATATTTTAATAGCCTCTATGGGCAGCAAGGATCCTACTTAGGGGTCCATAATTTAGACTGCCTCTTTGGACGGCAAGGATTCCAGTTGGGCATCCAACATTTTGACCATCCCAATGGGAATCAAGGATCCTACATAGGGATCCAACATTTTGATTGCCTCTATGGGTGACAAGGATCCCACTTAGGGATACAATATCTTGATCACTTCTATAGAAAGCAAGGATCCCAACTAAGGATCCAAAATTTTTATCGCCCTAGTGGGCGACAAGGATCCTACTTAGGGATCCAACATTTTGATTGCCTATATAGGCGGTGTAAGACAGTAAAAACCCTGACTTTTTATATATAAAAGATAAATAATCATTTCTCAAAACGGGTGTTACACATGCTTAACAAACACACTCTTCTAGATAAAACATAAGGCAGTAATAAAACTAAACGATAAACACAGTTTAAATTATCTCAATAAAATAAAGTACTTGATTAATTAAATAGTCAAAACAGAAACTCAAAACAATGATAAAACGTCTCAAACTCAGTGTTACATATCAGAGCACCAACGAGAACTAAATAACATGGAAAACAGTAAATAAATGAAGAGGTATCAACACCATCTTTCAGCTCAAACAAGAGCTACTCCTCTACCTGATTATATTTACTCCAGGAGACTACCGAACACCACAAACAAAACGAACAGGGGTGAGAATAAATTCATAGATGTTATCAGTGTATAAAATAGCAGGGATAGTTTCCAATAACATTAACATCAATTACACACCCACAAACAATTAGAATGAAAATATGAAATGCTATGTGTCATACCCCAAATTTGTCCTACCTATTTTATTTTTATCTGGTTTAGGCTTCTCATTTCATTTGCATCATTTCCACTAGGTCATTCACATATCATATATTCCTAAGGCATGGGTTCAAAATCAGAGGTTGTGCCAATTAGGGTTTCCATTGGTTTGAGATTTCCTCAGTTAAAATAAAGGTAGACTCATCTGGGTTTTCTCTTGAGCAGTGGACTTGTGAATTATGGTTTTGATATCGTGACTATGTGGAGCATCATTTCCTCGATATCTAAGGTTTTATCCCTCTATCATTGCAAGCATTCTCTTTACTGAGGATTATCAAACCTTTTTCTTCATTCAGTGTGCATCTCAGGTGGATTAGGGTTTTGCGTCCTTCATGTATAGGTTGGTTGAAGTCCATCAATACAGATGTTAGGGTTGTCACTTGCATGTTCTGAAGGGTTCATCAATGGTTTCAATCAAGATCCTGATTTAGGGTTTATTTCCCTATTGTTAATAGTGAGATTAGGGTTTCGTTTCAAAGAGAAATATCCTTTTATGCTTCAAGCCTCATTTACCTTTTCACAAGGATATCCTTTTAAGGTTTTGTTTTGTGAAGAGGGACTTCATCAAAGTAAAGGTTTGTGGTTCGAGTTCCAAAAGTTTGACGCGTGATACAAGAGATGTTGATTGTAGACTCATTTTGTAATCAAGGTTCCATTGAGAAGTGAAGTTGGATTTATTCATTCAAAAGATCTTTTTTATTAAAGTTTTAAGTGTGCAAGAAGTAAGAATTCATTCATGAGGTTCTCTTGGAAAACAAGATGCAAGTGTTAATGTTTAACAAAAATTTACATGATTCAAAGATTCAAATTCAAGCTATATTCAAGTTTCCTCAAATTTCAAATATCATTTCACACTACTCCTCTCATCATTTTCAATTTCATCCAAGAATATTCATCAAGATCAAGCCAAAATTCATTCATCTCAAGTCAAGGCATTTTCAAGAGTTCAAAGCTTAAGTTCATCATGGAAAGGGTTTTATTCGTGAAAAAAGTTGTTGAGATTAAGGATTCTTTGGTGATACATTGGTTGTTTAGGAGGCAAGTTAACTGGGATTGAAATTTGGGATTAGGGTTTTGTGTTAATTTGATTTTGATCAATGTTTTTAAGGAATTATGATGTTCATCGAGATTTTAATTCATGCTAAGAATTGGAAGAATCGTGTACTTGGATTTCTTGTCAAGCAAGTAACTTGGGTCCTAAGTCACTTCATTATGTACCTCCATTTCATTCATTAGACATAATCCATCATGTTCATGTTCATCATAATCGTTTCAAGGCCATTCAGATTTTGTGTATCATGTTCATTCAAGAGGCTATAAACATGATTATTTCATGTTCATTCAACCATTTTTGTAGGCCAGACAACTTGTTTATTTCAAGTCCATATCTCATGGAAAGTTCAAATTCAAATTCAAATTTACAAGATACAAGGCATCACCAAGATCATTCAAGAAAGGCTGAAAATTCAAAAGGAATATTGAAAGGAAAGATGCATTTTAATCCTTATTTGGAAAAAGAAATTCAATACATTTTAAGTAAAAGTCGTTACAACTTAATTCAATGTCACATACAAATTATCTAAGCTACAAAACTACAAAAATCTACACCATGAAAACTTAATCCTAATTCTAAGCTCCATGTCCAAAGGTTAACACGTCTTCAAGCATTCAATCCCCTATTAAAAGCTAATAAACCATATTTCAAAGCCATCAAGCCTCCCTGCATCAGCCTACAAAACTATCCAAAAGAACCTGCTGCTACTGCTATCCCAAACCAGTCCAAAATTTGTTGTCCACTTGCTACAAAACCAGCCAAAAAACCCAGCTATGCTATGATGCCATATACTTGTCCACAATATGCCAAAAAGCTTTCAAACTAGGCCAATCCTTGCACAAGAATGGTAAAACAACAAACACAAAAAAAAAAAGCAATAACACTATACCTATGACTAAAATATTAATGAATAACAACAAGAATCCCCGGCAACGGATCCAATTTTGGTCCGCTGTCGCAAACGAATCAAAAACGAGTTACTTTAAAAAATGTAGTTTAGCGACAGTGACTCGAGTATCGTATCACGAGGATTCTTGTATTGTTATTAACAAACATAAGTGATTATGGGGGATTTAATTTAGGATCAATTTTTAAAGAGCTGAGCAAATAAGTGATTAAAATAAGTGATTATAAAAATAAGTCGATCTACTATTTTCAGGTTCTTGCTAATCATTGGTTTTTAACTTACCAATTCCCTAAGCGGATTCGACCTCTATTCGATTTCAATACCAATTGACAAGCGCAATAGATATAAAATAGATTGAATTCCCATTCCGAATTAAGAAAACGGATTATTACAATCATGAATTAAGCAAACACGATATAAAACGTGATTTAACAACTAAGCGACGTAAACAACGATTAAAGATTAGGAATATAATCATACGAATTTAATCAAGACATTCTATGAAATAACAGATTAAGAAAATGAAATTTCATAAAATAGAATTGAAAGAGAAACGGAATTGAATTGATAAGTTAAAAACCTCAAAGCATTGAAACACGATAACAGTAGATCAACTCTAGATGATTAGTTCTTCATTCAAGCGTAAAAGCAAAATGTATTTTTTCTGAATAATGAAAAGTTCAAAACTAAATTACTGTAGCTACTTCTAGGTATAGCAAGGACATGGATTCAGTTCATAACCCAATTGGGTCAAAAACATAACCCAGACCCAAAACAAATGACCCAAAACTTAAATATAAAATGTTGCAACTTCGACGAATTTTATGGCCCTTCTACAATCCGATTCAGTTCTCGACTTTTGAATGAAAATCGTAGCTTATTATCTTAGCTTTCCAACAACTTGTAGCACGCCTTATTCCGACTCACGTAGCTCAAGTTATGAATTTATTCGTACAGATTGCTAATGCTGAAAATAAAGTGCGAAAATAAAATAAGAGTAGAAATAAACTAAAATAGAAAAACACTATAAAATACAAAAATAAGTTAAACAAACCATGGAAATGCATAAGTACAATTATGAAAGAATGTGCATCAAAATGCATTAATCATATACATTCTTATAGAGACGAGAATCATTACAAAGTTTGCCTAAACAAATGCACTTTTCAAGAATACTTTCAAACAAACACAAACAAATTTACAAAGCATTTTCAAAAGTGAGATAGCAACTAAGAACCTGTAGATAACTACGGATGAAAAGGGTGCTAACACCTTTCCTTTTCATAACCTACCCCCCGAATTCAAGAAAATTATCAAAAGGTCTTTCCTGTTCTTTTCACCCTTTCCTTTATTGGATAAAAGAAAAGTCAGTGGCGACTCTTGCTATCTGTAACAATTGCCATAAAATACAAATCACCCAAGTCAATTCTCCCATCATATTACAAAGGGCGAGAAGATAGGTCGCCATCCTTTATCCTGATCTAGACATAAGTCTGATGGATCCCTTTCAAGTGGTTTGAGACGGTTAAATAGTTGACACGAGTAGTTCATCGTGTTTTGATCTTTTTGTAATATACTACTTTTTGTAATATTGAGTGGCTCATGCTTTGTTAAATGCCATCAAGGTAACTTTATATTTTTATTTCAGGGCATAATGACCTTCCTGGGGTTTTTCCCTGATCCATTATCTTGATAATCCATAGCGTTAGGCAACTCACCTTGCTTTTACTCTGGTTGGGGTTCTCCTCTAAGAACCACAATTCTTGTGGCCAAAGATCTATTTTAGGGATCCTTAAGCTCAATTTCCCCTTGGAACAAAAAGAATCACACTTAGGGATCCATTATTTTGATTGCCTCTATGGGCGACAAGGATCCTACTTAAGGATTCATCATTTTGATTGTTACTTTGGGCGACAAAGATCCCACTTGGGTATCCAGTGCTTTGATTACCCTAAAGGATACCAAGGATCCCTCTTGGGAATCCAGCGTTTTGATTGCCTTTATGGGCAGCAATAATCCCCCTTGGGCGTCTAGCATTTTGATCGCTCCAATGGAAGGTAAGGATCCTACTTACGGATCCAATCTTTTGATTGCCTCTATGGGAAGCAAGAATCCAACTTAGGAATCTAACATTTTGATCGAATCTATGGGAGACAAGGATCCCACTTGAGCATCCAATATTTTGATCGCCCTAATGGGCGACAAGGATTTTACTTAAGGATCCAATGTTTTGATCCAGAGTTTTGATTGCCTCTATGGGCGGAAAATATCCTACTTAAGGGTCTACCGTTTTGATTGCTTTTATAGCCGACAAGGTTCCCACTTAGGGATTCAGAATTTTGATAGCCCCAATGGGAGATAAGGATCTTATTCAGGGGTCCAATATTTTAATAGCCTCTATGGGAGGCAAGGATCCTACTTAGGGGTCCATAATTTAGACTGCCTCTTTGGACGTCAAGGATTCCAGTTGGGCATCCAACATTTTGACCATCCCAATGGGAATCAAGGATCCTACATAGGGATCCAACATTTTGATTGCCTCTATGGGTGACAAGGATCCCACTTAGGGATACAACATCTTGATCGCTTCTATAGAAAGAAAGGATCCCAACTAAGGATCCAACATTTTGATCGCCCTAGTGGGCGACAAGGATCCTACTTAGGGATCCAACATTTTGATTGCCTATATAGGCGGTGTAAGACAGTAAAAACCCTGAATTTTTATATACAGAAGATAAATAATCATTTCTCAAAACGGGTGTTACACATGCTTAACAAACACACTCTTCTAGATAAAACATAAGGCAGTAATAAAACTCAACGATAAACACAGTTTAAATTATCTCAATAAAATAAAGTACTTGATTAATTAAATAGTCAAAACAGAATCTCAAAACAATGATAAAATGTCTCAAACTCAGTGTTACATATCAGAGCACCAACGAAAACTAAATAACAAGGGAAATGGTAAATAAATGAAGAGGTCTCAACACCATCTTTCAGCTCAAACAAGAGCTACTCCTCTACCTGATTATATTTTCTCCAGGAGACTACCGAACACCACAAACAAAACGGACAGGGGTGAGAATAAATTCATAGATGTTATCAGTGTATAAAATAGCAGGGATAGTTTCCAATAACATTAACATCAATTACAGGAAAGACCTTTGAGATGTTTTCTTGGGTTCGGGGAGTAGATTATAGAAAGGGAAGGTATTAACACCCTTTCTATCCATGGTTATACATGGGCTCTTAGTTACTTGTTTAGATCACTTGCTTTGCTTTTAAATTGTTTGAAATGGTGCTCTTCAATTGTTTGAAATGGTGCTTTGTGTGTGATTTGGAAAGATGTTTTGAAAAGAGGTCATCGTTGTGGCAACCTTTGTAATGATTCTTGTATGAATGTATACAAAGGTGTTTTTGTTCTTTTTAAAAGTTTTCAATGTTTGAAAGTAGGGTTTTGAAATTGTGTTTGTGAAGTGTGTTTGAAAATAGCAAGGATGTTTTTGCAAGCTTTTGATCAAGTAACTAAGAGCTATCTACCCTATTTTACTCAAATATCTTTCTTATGTTTTTAACCCTTTTAACAGTGTTGTTTCACCATTGTATTTGGTGAACAACCTTGTGTTAGGATGTTAAACGGGACAGGTACGGGTCATCGTATAGACCATGACAGCAATTGTGTCAAGTATTTTTGGTAATTTTCTTGAGGGACTTTGATCATTTTGTTTAGGCAACTCAGATAGCGTCATCGAGGGACTATGATCTTTTGTTTGTTTTTGTTTTGCCAAAGTACTTACGTGCATACCATGGCCCATTTTTGAAGGCAACAAGTGGATTGTATCCCTAGGGGTGCAAGTGTGCATTGTGTTTGTTTTTCATGCATTTTTGTCTTTGATTAGGTCAAACTAATTGTTGATTTGATTTTGGCATACAAACCCTAATTCTCTAATCATGGCATAATTGAAAGCATTTAAATGCGGAAAAATAAATCTAAGCTATTACAACTTTGATATAGGGAGGGGGTACAATTTTGAATAAGGGATTATTTTGCAAGAAATTAAAATCCTAAGTTATTACAACCAAATTGAATTTACAATGCATAATATTTAAATGTACATAATAAATATATATAGAATAAAATGTATTATGCAAAAAGAAATTTTTATGTATGTAAAAATATTTTTAATGTAAAGAAATATGAAGAAATAAATAAACAAAAAAAGTTAATTTTATTTATTTTAGGGTAAACCCTAATTCTTTTAAGAAAATAATATTATATATTATTTATATAAAAAAAATATATTAATATGTACAAAAATAAAAATATATTGAATAAAAGTGTTTTTTTCAGTATAAAATAATAATACAAATAAAAATGTAATATTTTTGTGTTTTTGTTCTAATTATTTAGTAAAATAAAGTATATATATATATATATATATATATATATATATATATATATATATATATATATATATATATATATATATATATATATATATATATATATATATATATATATATATATATATATATATATATATATATATATATATATATATATATATATATATATATATATATATATATGCATAAAATAAAATAAAATATTTACAAAAAAATAAAATATATTCAAGAAAATATTTTCAATGTGAATAAAAATAAGAAATGAAAATAAAAGTATTATTTACATTATTTTTAAATTTAAACAAAATAATATAAAATATTTAATATGTTTTCTATATTAGAAAAATGAAATAAAATGCCAAAATAAATGTAAAAAAATATAAAAATATTTTTGGAGCATTTTTTATGTTTGAAAATAAAATATAAAAGTCAGAAATAAAATAAAAATGCAAAAATAACAAAAATACAAGAAATTGGACCAGGGGGTGTGAAAAGCAAGCATATGGGTGCAAAAAGAAGAACAAAACAGGCCCAGCCCATTTCCACTTCATCTTCTTCCTTGTGACAAACGCGCGCTTCCCCTGTACAAATTGTTAACTCCTTGAAACGTGATCTTTTGCCAAAACTCAAAACATGAAACTTGTAGAGCATTAAACAACGATTTCAACCATATAAAACATTAGATTTAACTCTCAAAGACCAGAGAGAACTTCACTGGCCCTAAAATTTAACCTAACTTTTTCAACATGTTCATGGATGAAATTCTCCTAGCACGATTAATATAAATGAAAATTGAGCATATGTATGGTTTCAGGGCAATGAGTACAACATCTTTTATTCACAAACCTAAGGCTAAATGTTCCTAAATAGAGAGATAGAAGTTCATGAAAAACCTATTTCAGTTGGATTTGAGTTGGACAATGCAGCAACTTTCAGTGAGGCCTGAGGTTCTTTTGAGCTTGCTTGATGTTCCCTGAACCTTTCCCAATGCTTAGTTTGTTTTGAAATGGCCTGAATCAGCCTCTAGAAGTCAACCTGCATAAGCTTGAAACAGAAATGGTGAACACCGTAAATGGAGTTACAGTTGGCAATGGAGGTTTGAGACAGCTTGAGTGAGTTGAATGGAAGGTGTTTGAAGTGGAAAGGAGCAAAATGCACGAGCAAAATGAGCTATGGCACTCAAGTTGCAGCAACTGCACTGTTTTGCAAGTTTTTGGTGTTTTGGTGTTCAAGGGTGTTTGAGAGATGATTGGCTCGTGTTTCTGGCTTACAAGGATGTGTAAAACTTGTTTGAAACCTTGGCTTAAGTTGAATATATCAGATATGTCTGTTGTGGACTTTTGGTACAATAACTTGGTTTTGAAGCAAAAATGTGAGAGTTGACAATGCAAGGTTGTACTCGCTTGTAACCTAGCTGCACAAAGTGGTTGAGCTTTGCCTGACATTAGGGAGCCTTGTTTGCAGCAAAAGGCTTGGTGTATGGCTCAAGAAATGAAACTTGACATAAAGCATGCTTTATGTAAATGGAAGTGTTATCTTTATGCCCAAAATGGAATTGTTCATTGTATAATGCTCCCTTGATCAGAACAATGCCTCTAACCAATGTATTTGCATTCAATTTTTGAGTGTAAATTGGTTTAGATACCTGTAATCAAGTACAAAGCTAGTTTGGTCAGATTTGCAACTTGTATGAACATGTATTGGCCATGGTTACAAAGTGAGTTTTTGCCAACTTCAAGCATTCGATACTCCCTGGACACAAATGTGTTTGAGGAGTTCTTGGACAATTTAGAAAGCTTTCAACATGTACTATAATCCATCTTTGAAATGAAACTTGAGAATCCAAGTGGAACTATGTGAAAAATGGCCAAGAAGATGGGTCAAAATCCTGCCTAAACTGGGGCAAAATTTCTCTAAGTTAAAAGTTTTAGGGACCCTTGTTCCAAAAATCATAACTTGAGATTCAAGCTTCTTTTTAGAAAACTTTGTGAATCAAAGTTATAAAATTTGTGATGGAATACAACTTTCATGATGTAAGTTTTGTTTGAATCCATTTGCATCTTGGTGAAAATGTGGGACAAAGTTAGGAAAAATTAAGAAATTTTCATAACTTAGAAAAATTCGAAGTTATGAAATTTTTCAATTTCAAACCCTAATTTGCAATTTTGGGTTTCTTGATAAACAAGTTTCATAATTTGACACATCTTGATGAAAAATGACCCTTGGCATTTGGTTTTGACCAAAAAGTCAAAGTTTGACTTTTCAGTGTACAGTCAAATTTTGATCAGTTGACTGAAAAATTCATCTGTCAATCCTATGCATTTGAGATCTTTCGAACTTGTTGAATAAGTCAAGATAATGTCATTGAGTCCATGGTTGAACTTGATTTGCCACTGGCTAGATCAAACAGTCAAAAATCACCTTTGTACAGTCAAAATCCTAAAAATGACCATTTTGCCCTTTTGGTGATCTGATCAAATTTCTTGTGGAATTGTGGTCCAAACTTGATCAAATGGTTCATATGAGTTCATAATGTTGATGTGGGTCAAAATTCATGAGGTTTGACTATAAATTGGCCATAGTTGACTTCTTCCCCAATACAGCTGACTTCTAGGTCAACTGTCCAATTGACTGGGCAAAAATTTGATTCAAGGCTTGAAACTTGGTGTGGGTAAACTTAGGAGTCCAACATGAAGTATGAAAGTCAATTTGAGCATTGAATGTCAAAATATACCTGTGCAAACTCAAACCCTAATTTAGGTCAACAGTGCAAGGAGATGTCTTGAGCAGAACAAACCCTAGCTTGATCTTGAGTTCCAAGAGTCTTGTGATGAGAAATGTTGATAAAATGAGAGGGAAAATTTTGGGGTACAACAATAATATTTCCACACAAGATAATTGAAACCGTACCGGACCATAAACCCGTATTGATAGTGGTTTAAGGTTTAAAGGTCTAATCGGGGTTAAATCGAGGTTCAACCGCTAAAAATTAAATAAGAAATTTTAATTTATTATATCATGTAATACTAACAAAAAAATTTAAATATTGTGACATATTTTTTTATAAATTATTGTTTTTTTTATATTTTATGCTAAAATTATAATATTAACATATATTTTGTATTATATATATATATATATATATATATATATATATATATATATATATATATATATATGTTTGAATTTTTTACCCTTTATGTTAGTAATTGAATGATGATTAATCTTGCATTAGTAAAAAAAATTAAAATTGTATTTTTTTTTATTACGAATTAATATTGTATTTGATTTAAAAAAACGAAAATAAATAATATAAACTAGAACTTAAAATACTTCTAATATACTAAGAGACAGAAAAACTTAATATCTAATAAAATATTAAATGTGAACTAAAAATATATATGCTTTTAATTTTTTACTAAAGTCTAAAAAAAATTCAACAAGAAATTATTGTCTATAGTATTAAAGGGGTAATTTAGTATTTGTTGTATTTGGAATATTCTCTTTCTTAAGGCCTATGTGGCATTCTTATCTTTACTATTTTTGTGTATAAATAGGTGTACTAGGTTTCATTAATTAATACAATCCTCTTTCAATCACTAGTGGCAGCTTTATATCATTCATCATTTTCTCTCTTCTTCCTCAATTTCATCACCTTGCATAAACAAAATTGGTATCTAGAGCACTTGGTTCTTCTGAAATTCTGGGAAACATGAGTGAAAAGTGAGGTGTGTGTTTAATTTCTGTTGAATCTTCAACAAAATCAGAGCAGAATTACACTGATTCTGTGGGTTTGGGAAACACTGAGTGAGAATCTGAGATCTGAGATTTGTGCAAGGTTTAAGATGAGTGGAGGCAGTAGCTTGAACACTAAACTTTCAATTTTTGATGACAAACGCTGGAACAGATGGATGATAAAGATGTGTGTTTTGTTTGGTGCTCAGGATGTTCTAGATCTTGTTACTAATGCTTATGTTCCAATTGCAGCAGATGCTATTGAAGAACAAAGATCTGCAGAAAGAGCTACGAGGAAGAGGGATCAGAAAGCTTTGTCTATATCCATCAGTGTGTGGATGAAAGTGTGTTTGAGAAGATTGCTGATTTGACGACGTCAAAAGAGGCATCGGATATACTGGTCAGATGTTACGGTGGTGACGCGTCAGTAAAGAAGGTGAAGCTTCAGTCCCTGCGAAAGCAATGTGAGAATCTCAACATGAATAACAGTGAGAAAGTTTCTGAGTACATCTCCAGAATGATTCTGATCACTAATGAGATGAAAGATTGTGGAGAAACACTTTCTGAACAGGTAATTATAGAGAATATTCTGAGGTCACTTACTCCTTAGTTTGATTACATTGTTATTTCTATTGAACATTCTAAAAATCTGGAAACCATGAGAACAGAAGAGTTGTAAAGTAGTCTAGAAGCGCATGAGTTATGTCTGACTGAAAGAACTTCTGAGAGGGAAGTGGAACAAGCTATGAAGGATTCTTTTGTCAAGAAGGACCAGAAGCATAATAGACGTGGTGATAAATTCCAGAAGTCAGAAACCTCAACTTCTGATAAAAAGAAATATCAAAAGGGAAAGGAAAGGTATGATAAGAAGAAGGTTCAATGTTACTGTTGTAAACAGTTTGGCCATTTTTCCAGAGATTGTAGAAACAGAGGAAGGAAATCAAAAGAAGCAAATATAGTCATAGGAGATTCTGATGATGAACATGTGCTACTGATGGCTTTTGATTTTGATGGAAAGTGTTCAGAAGATTGGTGGTATATGGACACTGGTTGTTCAAACCACTTGACTGGGAACAAACAATGGCTGATAGACTTTGACTCCAAAAGGAGAATAGAGATCATATGTGTTGATGATAAGTATCTTAATGCAGAAGGTATGGGAAATGTCAGAGTCAGAGTGAAGAATGGAAAAAACATTATGATCAAAGATGTTTGGTATGTTCCTGGAATTAAAAGCAATCTGATGAGTATGGGTCATCTCATTGAGAAAGGGTTCTCATTGGTTATGAAGGACAACCTATTGACGTTATATGATTCTAATAAGATGTTAATTATGATGTCTGAGCAGGGAAGCAACAAAACATTCAAGATGAATATAGAAACAGTTGAAGCAGAGTGTCTTAGTGTAGAAGGCGGTGAAGGTGACAGTAAGCTGTGGCACAAGAGGTTGGGGAACTTAAACTATAGAAGCTTAGGGCATCTAAGTTCTAAGAAGCTTGTACATGGAATTTCTAAGATTGAGAAGCCTGAGAAGTCATGTGAGATATGAATGAAAGGCAAGAAACCCAGATTTCCATTTGCATCAGAAGTAACCCCTAGAGCGAAGCATGCTTTAGGAGTAGTACATTCTGATGTGTATGGACCATTTCCAGTATCTTCACTTGGAGGAAATAAATATTTTGTGTCTTTTATGGATGAGTTCACAAGAATTACATGGGTAACACTCATCAAGTTCAACCGTGAAGTGTTTACTGAGTTCCAGAAGTTCAAGGTGAAGGCTGAGAAGCATAGTGGTCAGAAGCTAAAGATTCTGAGAACGAATGGTGGAGGTGAGTATAACTCTACAGAGTTCCAGAAGTTGTGTGAGGATAATGGAATAGAACATGAGGTTACTGCTCCATATACTCCTCGGCATAATGGTCTTGCTGAAAGAAGAAATAAAACTTTTCTTGATAGGACCAGAAGTACGCTGAAAGAGAAGAAGCTACCTCACATGTTATGGGGAGAAGTTGTTGCCGCATCAGCATATGTTCTAAATAGGTGTCTGTTGTACCCCAAAATTTTCCCTCCCATTTCTTCAAAATTTGCCAAGTCAAAGCTTCAAAATCTCCCCAAGGGTTGCACAGTTCAAGGGCCTCCTAACAGTCAAAAACTAGGGTTTTGGTTCTGACAAAGAAAATGAAGTTTCCAAGGGTCCAATCAAGTCCCACATGCCTATAAACATGGTCAAGCATCCTCATACCAAGTTTCAAGACTTACAGCACAAAATTGCACAGTCAAAAACCCTAATTGCACTACAGTCAACTGTAGGGGCAAAATGGTCATTTGATAGTCAAAAGTTCAAATTTTTGGTCAACATCTCATTTTGAAGCCACAAACATCATTTGATCAATGCTTGATCATGATTCTCAAAGCTTGGCTAAAAAAGTCTCAAGATGCAAAAGTTTCCATATTTGGACAGTTGAAAAAGTCAACTGTAACTTGACCAGGGCATAACTTTCACATGGTTTATCAGAAAAATTCCATCCAAAGCTCATTTTGAAGAGAAAGACATTTCCTACAACTCATCTTCACACTTCAAGTCCAAGAAATGCTCTCACAAAAAGTTATCAATTTCAACATTATAGGTCATTTTCAAAAGTCAACAAAAAGGGACTTTAAGTCAAAGGCCATAACTTGAGATTGGTACATCAAAATGACATGGGACCAAAGGAATTGGTTATAGGACTCAAAGACCTTTCCAAAATGTCCAAGAACATGAGCAAAGCTTAAATATTGAGCAAGATATGCCTTGTGGAAGTTGGGAAATTTTTGGATATTTTGAAAAGTCAACATTGCTTCAAATGTCCTAAAATTGCTAATGGGCCTCTTTTTCTTCCACAATTCATCATCCAAGGCATGTGCACGACCATTTGGCCCAAAGGGAAGTTTTTTATCATTTTTATTTATTTATTTGGATTTTTTATTATTAATAATTCATTTAATTAAAATAAATAGGTGAAAAATACTAAACCTAATGTTTTAAATCTTTTTGTGCAAGACAATCACTCATGATTCACTAAGGATTTCGTGCATACCAAAAAAGGAAAGAATTGGAGCAAATTGACATGATTCTTCATGAAGAAATATTGAAAAAGATCCTTAAGAATCAAATCTTGAAAATCATGAATGCAAAGGTTTTGATTTGTTTTCTTTGACCTAAATCATTCACACATAAGTACTGATGCAAACCCTATTAAAAACGACCACCAAGTTGCGCCATACAAAAAGAACCAAACTTGAGTTTTTTGCCAAAAAGTTGAAAACTGAAAACTAGGTTTTAGGGCTTTTCAAGATCAAACAACTATTCCATTGGCTTGCTGAGACTTCAAGGAAGGAATTGGAATCAAAATCATAAGCTTTAACACCAAGAAACGTGAGAACTATCGCGCCATGTACAGAAAATTTTTTGCATTCTTGCATCATGATTCATACGTTTTCTGTAGTTTTTAATATTTGATTTATGTTATTTGACTCACTACGAAGCTAACCACATGATCTAATTGAGTTTTTAGGCATTGTGCGTGATTTCACCATGGATACATGCTAGGGTTTTCAGAACCTTGAATTAGGGTTTCTTAGTTAAGTAAAAATTAGCACGTGAGACCTACGCCATTCAACTCAGCATGCTTGGACGATTTGGACGCACACCTCGCGCTCAATTTATGAGCTACTACGCGCTATTCGCTATTTTGGCATATGTTATATAGTGGGGGTTCAAAACCCTCGCAATCCAATTGTTTTTTGTTTCAGGAAAAAGCAAAGGAGGAAGAAGAAGATGAAGTGTAAAGCATTGGTTGGTCCATTCAAATTTTCGCGCGGAAATTCCACTAACCCTTATTTTATCTTATATTATTTGTTGGTTATATTGTAAACAAAGAACGCAAGTGGAGCAGTTGGCAAAGCATATTGGTGGTAATCCCTGGGACCTGGGTTCGAACCCCAGGTCCCCCATCCCTTTCCATATTATTTTTATTAGCATGTTTGCGTGCAGTTTCGTTACAAGGGAACACCGTACGTTCCTCAAATCCAGCTTTCCACGTGCTGGATGAGATCAATCCAAAGGGCATAACTTGAAGAACATCATAGGCCTTAGTCAACCATGCATATGGGAACGTGGAAAAGTCAAATAAGGCCTTAAAGACCTTGGGCCAGCAATGCTAACAAAACCTCCAAATGGGGACAGACCCCCCATGGTTTGAATTTTCATTCTTTTCTTTATTTTATTTATTTCAATTATTATTTCTTTTTAATTAATTTCTTTAATTTAGCTTATTTTCATAAAAATATAAAAACAATATAAAATCAGAAAAAAAGACAAAAATAAATATTTTTATTTAATGTTATTTTTTGTAAATAAATATCATTAATTGATTTTAGTTTTTAATTTAGGTTTAAATCTTAATGTTTTTCTAATAAACTTAAAATTTGTAGAATTAGGGTTTTTAATCAATTTTTATCCTTTTTCTTCTCTTTTCACTAATAATTAATTATTTATTTTTGTAAATCAAATGGCATGTAATTAATTAGGTTAATTTAGGTTTAACTTTAATATTTTTCTTAATAAATAAAAGTTATAGAACTAGGGTTAATTTAATTTTTGATTTCATTTAATCTTTCTCATTAAAAATTCACAATTCCAAAAAACCTCAAAAACAATTTCTTTTTTCATTTTAATTTCATTAATTTAATAATTTTATTAATTTAAGTAAAAAGGGTCCAACACCCTCGCTTTCAATTTCAATTCATATTCGCGCATTTTATACTTATGTACTTCTCCCAAAGCCGTGTAATATTTATCTTTCGCACTTTACTTTACTTATTTACTTTCTGTCAAATCGGGTCCTGGAAATTTTGGCAATGTGGACCCGCGCCTTTGTAATAGTTTAGAATTTTACCTTTCCACGCTTTCTTAACTGTTAAATAAATGCATGAAAGAATGAATGCCTAAAATAAAAACAAACGCATAGATCACTTTGACATGAACAAGATAAATGCAAACGAATCTGACACACAAATCACACACCACCCCTAGGGTACGCCTCACTGTTGCCTTGCCTCGAAAGGTGATCGTCGAGTAGAGGATGTCTTAGTAAGTCCTCATGATCCGGGAACCTGGCATGAGGGTAGCTTCTAAGGTGTCTTCCTATTGCTCCGGTGATCACCATGTCCCGAACCTCGAATTGACCCGAACACCTCCAATGGTGGTGCTACCTACCTCTCAATGGTGGGATGGCACTACTTTAAAGGACATTTACACAGACGAATTCCTTAGGGTAGGTAGACGACTCTAGATACTTGCTCTAATTTCAAAACAAATTCAAAAATACTTTTCACACCAACACATTTTCAAAAAGCTTTCGAAAGCAATTTTTCAAACACTCTTGAGGACCGATACAAGAGTCGAACTGGAATTTTCAAAGAAACTTTTTAAAACCCACAGTTGAAAAGCAAATAAACCATTTTTGAAAACACAAATGAGCAAGTATCTAAGAGCCCATGGATAACCATGGATAGAAAGGGTGCTAACACCTTCCCTTTCTATAAATCTACCTCCCGAACCGAGAGCAATCTCTATAAGGAATTTTTCTGTGCTTTTGTCCTTTCCCTTTGGAGAAAATAAAAGACGGTGGCGACTCTTGCTTCCGCGACATTTCGCGAACCAGCGTTAAACAGTCAGTTCCAGATCCACCGATCACAGAACTGGCGACTCTGCTGGGGAAAAACTTATAAAGTGAGGTGTACCTTAGGGTTAGTTCATAAATGTGTTTTCAATTGTATTGCTTTGCTTGCTTTAAATTGTGGGTTGCTTGGGAGTTCTATAGATCCTAACCCGGATCTGGGGATACCTTCTTAGAAAGTAGCAACAAGGCTGTGAGGGAACTGTGCGGGGTATACCGACATGGTTGAAACAGTCTGCTACGTTGATGTGGCACTTTGGTGTGTACCGGTAACCCTTGA
Organism: Vicia faba; assembly: GCA_948472305.1. NCBI lineage: Eukaryota > Viridiplantae > Streptophyta > Magnoliopsida > Fabales > Fabaceae > Vicia > Vicia faba. Next base: position 1,451,825,066 of record OX451736.1, read on the forward strand.
GTTCAGTCAAGGAGAGTACGGGGCCTCCGCGTGGTGTCATGAAGCATCAACAGACCTTAGGAACCTTAATTGAACTATCTTGGCCTCTTTAGGGTAGTGAGATAACTGACTTTGGTGCAGTCCGAGGTTGGTTGATACTCGATACTACACTCAATTGAGGGTTGCTTTCCTGGAATATTTCGGTCGCCAGTTCAGTGGCTAAATCGAAACGATGAACAATGAAAGCAATCCCGTGATATTGGGACCCTTAGAACCCGGTTGCTTCTAATAGGACAGGTTGAACCCACCAACTGAAAGAGGGTAATACCCAGACCCCATGCTGGCCTAAACTCTAAGGGTTTCTCTTGTGTGACTTGTGTGCCTTCCAACTTGACTACTTGCATGCTTGTTATCTGACACTTGAGTTCCTTGCAGGTTTTGTTTATAGTCCTTAATTGGGACTCATAACAGGGTTACTAAGTTCTTACAGGTTTTGTTTGTAGTCCTTAATTGGGACTCATAACAGGGTGTACTGAGTTTCTTGCAGGTTTTGTCTATAGTCCTTAATTGGGACTCATAACAGGGTTACTCACATTACCCCATGCATACCATAACATCATACCATTGCATACATCCTAACCCATTTCAAGGATCTCAAGGGCTTGTGATGCAGGTCATGGTGAATCAACTATCCCAGCCAGGGGCAAAGAGGATTTATTTTCCTCTAGACAGAGTTGTCAGGGGCTATGACCCACTTGATATGGTGAGCTCTGACTCTTGAAAAAGGTTCCCCTAACCAAGGTTGTTTGGAAACCAAAACCAGACATGATGACTAAAGTCAGGGGCTATGACCCACTCGATATGGTGAGCCTTGACCCTTGATAAAGGACTCTCAACAACATGAAGTACCTTCAATCAAGCTACCGGTTTCCAATTCTAACAATCTTCTTGTTTACCCCGCGAGGTCCTTGAAAACATTGCATGCATATCGTACATATCATTGCATAACAGGTACCCTTTCTCTACAGGTTGCTTACCTTTGTCGCTGTTTATTTCAGCAATGACTTCCCAACAAGATAATCGGGACCTTCTTGCTCAAGAGACTCGGTTCGGGGATATCCTCCTGAATCTATCCAAGGGGCAGGAGGAGCTAAGGACACTTCTCATGGGGACCTTTGTCAGGAACAGTGCTGAGGATGAAAGGCTGAAACACCTGCAAGCTGAGGTGGACGCATTGAAGGTCCAGATGCTGGGGCAGGTGACTATCATTCAAGGCTTAGCTCAAAGACAAGATGAGCTCGGGGTTCTCGTCAACCAACTGCTTCAGGGTAGCCAACTGGGGAAAATGTCTAAGGGTAAAAAACCAGTCGTCGGTCAACCACCTTTGAGACGAGGAGATAAGGGGAGAGCTCCTCAAATGGCTCCAGTGTCACAAATTCAGCATCAACCTCACCGGCTTCAGCCAGACAAGTCCAGGAGGCAATTCACCCCGCTCAACATGTCGTTGTTTCAAGCTTTACAACGACTGTTGAGATTGAATTTGATCACATTAAGGGCTCATCCCCAGAATCCCAACACAGCACATCCTACTTATGATCCCAATAAAAGGTGTGCCTACCACTCTGCCTGTCCAGGACATGATACAAATGAGTGTTGGGCTCTGAAGAACAAGATCCATGACCTGATTGATGAAGGAGCATTGGAGTTCACACAAGATGGTCAGGCTGAATTTTTCTACCATCCCTCCAAGACTCACCAGTTGAAGTAACAGGCCCGGAGAAGAGAAAACTTTTGTTCATTCGAATGTTCAAGTTGTAATTCTTTTTGATTGTTCAAACATTTGTTCATTGTTAAACATTGTTATTTCATTAATGCATCGCATATGTCTGTTTTGAAGCAATATATTCGTATTCACTATACGCAAATTATTTTCATATTTTTCTGTGATGATCAACTCTCGATTAATAATTCTAAGCCTCTTGAGGGAGGATGACGAAAACGATACCGCTATCTTTACAGTATGCTTTTGAACAGACCCCGCTGATGAGGCACAGGCATTGTTTCAATCCCTAAACACTGGAGTTATAAGGATGATAATCCCTCGTCAACCCCTCTGAGCCAAAGAAGTAGGAGTTTTTCTTTTCGAAATTTAAAACCCTTAATCATAACCTGGGGCAGGGTAGTCTCTCAGTTGATCCAAGTGCATAACGAATGGCACCAAAGAGGTCCTTACAGAAAAAAAAGAAGACAGTGATGGTTCCGAATAATCAATAAAGAAAGGCAGTCATTATCTCAAAAAATAAAAAACCCATTAAGTCAAAACCCATGAAGGAGACTTACAAAACTGGGGCATCCCGCTGACTGTAATTCCAAAAAAGGAAATAGTTCAGGCAAAAAAGAAAGGGATAACAAAAATCAGACAAGAAAGAGGTCTTACAAACCCTCAACAAAAAGGGAATGACTGCCTATTCAAAATAAGTTATCAACATCCGAATCATCACGGGAATATCAGAGCAAAGACTCAAACAAGGTCTAACGTATGATCAACTGAGTTTAGGTTTGGAGAACATCACGAAGAGCGGGTGGGTATAAATAATTCGAGCCTTTATCCTTTGTTTCTTAAACCGTGAACCAAGCCACGTTATAACCCTTAAAAGTCCTAGCTAAAGCATGGGTTAGTTCGAAAGCATACTGTTACGGCCTACGATAAATACGGAGTTGACATCATGTTTTACAAACATTCACTTGTTTTATGAAAAAGAATGCATTTTCAAAATCTTCAAGACAGACATAGGCTTTGCATTTTTAATATAACTCTGTTTGCATATGACTTTTTGTTTGAACAGCAGGAAAATTCGCACGATGAAAGCCTAGTGAACAAAGGCACTTCCAATCAAGGGGCATGGCATGATCATGGTCCATCATCTAGGGCAATCCAATCAAGATTCGGAGAATCTCTCAAAGGCCAAATAGCCTGGGGCAAACCTCTTCCTGAGTCACTTGGGGCATTCCAACAACGAATCTTGCATGATCAGATATCTTCTGGTAATATGGCAACACAAATAGCCAGGGGCACCCCCCTGCATTCTAAGAGCATGGACATAGTCGAAAGAATTCTACGCAAAATCAAAGACCCGCTAGGTTGACGTACCTAGGCAAAAATAAGGGCTTCCCGGCGAACCAAAAGGGTTCGGGAAAAATGAGGGATGAAATGAAAAAAATCTGTACACCCGGCAAGTCGAAAACCTGAAAAGGCGGCTTGGGCAAAAATGGGTATCCCGATGGACTGAAAACCCGAAAGGGCGATCCAGGCAAAAGTTAGGGATCAAAGCGTACGACTATGTCCTGTCATCTTGTCACCTGCCTACCAGAAGAAGTTTGGTCCATCAATAACTATCAGTACCTCACAGGTCTTCCTCTCCCACCTCAGAAACAGGGGCAATAAAGAGTTGTCTAAGTGATCTAATTAATCTGTCCATCAAGGTACTAAGATAGGTTCGGCTGAAGAACATAACCAGATATCTTAACTCCCCAGAGAGTGAGTCAGCAAGCAGTATACTCTCCTCAAGCAAAGCTACTATCAAATCTTAAAGAAGTTGGGTATCCTCCCGCAGAGCTCAACATTCCCCAGCAGCAATATACATATTTTCAACAAGCATCCCCGGCAGTCTTGGTCTAAAGATTGTTCCCCAGCGGTATATCAAACATTCAAGGGAGTCACTTCCACGGTACGATTCAGAAACTTCCCCAGGAGAGTCCAATCCAGCTTCCCCAGAAAAGTTGAGGTCCATCTCCCCAAGCAGCAAGCTTATCCCCAGTAGATTCTGGAAGCTTATCCCTCGCAGAGCACGAACGCGTCTCCCGGCTTTATTCAAAGAGTTATTTCCTCGCCAGGATATAACTGGGTTATCCTCAGCCAAAAGCCACGAAAGATCGTCCTCGACGAAGTCTTCTTATCCCCAGCGAAGTCTATCAACACTTCCAACACAACAATGGTATCCCCAGCAAGTTATCTTTATCAACAACTCAGCAAAGTATCTCTCTCCCCATAGAGTATTGCTCCCCAGCAAGATCGTTAGGGTACTTTTCTCCCCGCAGAGTAATCCATTCGCCAATTTTATTCCCCAACGGAGTTATCTTCTCCTACCGGTATTCTTGCAACTATCATCCCCAGCGGAAGCAAAAATCTATTCTCCAAACATCAGCCCAAGATATGACTTCCCGGCACCCGTCAAGGATTTATTTTCCTAAGACGAAAACATACATTCATAAACATCATATACATCATTATAGCATGCATATACGCATCATATCTTACAAATCTCATTTATGTTGAGAACATCATTGCTTGATCCATATCATGCATTGCATATGACTGACCTTTACCTTTCAGGAAAGATCCAGTTAAATTTTCAACTATATTTCAAGACCTAGTCTGGTTCAGTTGAATCGACTCCAAAGATTTCTATGTTTCTTATCCAATCAAAGGCCTTCTCTGGTTCAGTCAGATCGACCCTAAGATCTCCCTGTTTCTTATCCAGTTGAAGACATTTCAAGACCTAGACCGGTTCAGTTAATCGACCCTAAGATTTTCTGTTTCTTATCCAGTCCAAGGCCTTCTCTAGTCCAGCTAAATCGACCCCAAACAGATTTTCCTGATAAAGACTCAGTAGAAGACATCCAAGATTCTCTCAATGATACTGTTGAGGTTGTAGTCGCCTGTGGTTCTCTCCCCGATACTGTGGAGGTAGTAATCATCCCCAGATTCGCTCAGCGTTACTGTTGAAGTCGAAGTCGTCCAAGATTCTCTCAATGATTGCTGTTGAGGTTGTAGTCGCCTATGGTTCTCTCCCCGATACTGTGGAGGTAGTAATCATCCCAAGATTCTCTCAACGATTGCTGTTGAGGTAGAATTTATCCAAGATTCTCTCAATGATTGCTATTGAGGTTGTAGTCGCCTATGGTTCTCTCCCCGATACTGCGGAGGTAGTAATCATCCCAAGATTCTCTCAACGATTGCTGTTGAGGTTGAAGTTATCCAAGATTCTCTCAATGATTGCTATTGAGGTTGTAGTCGCCTATGGTTCTCTCCCCGATACTGCGGAGGTAGTAATCATCCCCAGATTCTCTCAACGATTGCTGTTGAGGTTGAAGTTATCCAAGATTCTCTCAATGATTGCTAGTGAGGTTGTAGTCGCCTATGGTTCTCTCCCCGATATTGTGGAGGTAGTAATCATCCCCAGATTCGCTCAGCGTTACTGTTGAAGTGAAGTCGTCCAAGATTCTCTCAATGATTGTTGTTGAGGTTGTAGTCGCCTGTGGTTCTCTCCCCGTTATTGCGGAGGTAGTAATCGCCTCAAGATTCTCTCAGCGTTACTGTTGAAGTAGAAGTCGTCCAGGATTCTCTCAACGATTACTGTTGAGGTTGAAGTCGCCCAGGATTCTCTCAGCGTTCCTGTTGAGTTGGTAATCGTCCAAGGTTCTCTCGGCGTTCCTGTTGAGGTAGTAACCATCCCTGGTTCATTCATCACCATGTGAAGATCCAGATCCAGCTCCTGTAACCAGTCAGGACACATCTATACAAAGAATCTGAAGACCAGCTCCTGTAATGGGTCAGGTAATCCTTTTCTTTTGTAGGCACGCAAGTTCTCGCTAAGGAATCTCTTATGCGATCGACATCCAGATGGCATCTATAAGCCCATCCACCTTCCATCACCTCTCAACATGGCATCTATAAGCCCATCATCCTATCTATCAATCTCCAAATGGCATCTATAAGCCCATTCCCACCATCATACTATTATGTGACCCAAATTTCTGGGCACTCTAGTGTTCAATCATCTTCCACCTTCGGACTACGAAAGGCACGTCAGCCAATCTACATCCTCAGGTCTAAGAAGATTGAACAGGGGCAACTGTTGTACCCCAAAATTTTCCCTCCCATTTCTTCAAAATTTGCCAAGTCAAAGCTTCAAAATCTCCCCAAGGGTTGCACAGTTCAAGGGCCTCCTAACAGTCAAAAACTAGGGTTTTGGTTCTGACAAAGAAAATGAAGTTTCCAAGGGTCCAATCAAGTCCCACATGCCTATAAACATGGTCAAGCATCCTCATACCAAGTTTCAAGACTTACAGCATAAAATTGCACAGTGAAAAACCCTAATTGCACTACAGTCAACTGTAGGGGCAAAATGGTCATTTGACAGTCAAAAGTTCAAATTTTGGTCAACATCTCATTTTGAAGCCACAAACATCATTTGATCAATGCTTGATCATGATTCTCAAAGCTTGGCTCAAAAAGTCTCAAGATGCAAAAGTTTCCATATTTGGACAGTTGAAAAAGTCAACTGTAACTTGACCAGGGCATAACTTTCACATGGTTTATCAGAAAAATTCCATCCAAAGCTCATTTTGAAGAGAAAGACATTTCCTACAACTCATCTTCACACTTCAAGTCCAAGAAATGCTCTCACAAAAAGTTATCAATTTCAACATTATAGGTCATTTTCAAAAGTCAACAAAAAGGGACTTTAAGTCAAAGGCCATAACTTGAGATTGGTACATCAAAATGATATGGGACCAAAGGAATTGGTTAGAGGACTCAAAGACCTTTCCAAAATGTCCAAGAACAAGAGCAAAGCTTAAATATTGAGCAAGATATGCCTTGTGGAAGTTGGGAAATTTTTGGATATTTTGAAAAGTCAACATTGCTTCAAATGTCCTAAAATTGCTAATGGGCCTCTTTTTCTTCCACAATTCATCATCCAAGGCATGTGCACGACCATTTGGCCCAAAGGGAAGTTTTTTATCATTTTTATTTATTTATTTGGATTTTTTATTATTAATAATTCATTTAATTAAAATAAATAGGTGAAAAATACTAAACCTAATGTTTTAAATCTTTTTGTGCAAGACAATCACTCATGATTCACTAAGGATTTCGTGCATACCAAAAAAGGAAAGAATTGGAGCAAATTGACATGATTCTTCATGAAGAAATATTGAAAAAGATCCTTAAGAATCAAATCTTGAAAATCATGAATGCAAAGGTTTTGATTTGTTTTCTTTGACCTAAATCATTCACACATAAGTACTGATGCAAACCCTATTAAAAACGACCACCAAGCTGCGCCATACAAAAAGAACCAAACTTGAGTTTTTTGCCAAAAAGTTGAAAACTGAAAACTAGGTTTTAGGGCTTTTCAAGATCAAACAACTATTCCATTGGCTTGCTGAGACTTCAAGGAAGGAATTGGAATCAAAATCATAAGCTTTAACACCAAGAAACGTGAGAACTATCGCGCCCTGTACAGAAAATTTTTTGCATTCTTGCATCATGATTCATACGTTTTCTGTAGTTTTTAATATTTGATTTATGTTATTTGACTCACTACGAAGCTAACCACATGATCTAATTGAGTTTTTAGGCATTGTGCGTGATTTCACCATGGATACATGCTAGGGTTTTCAGAACCTTGAATTAGGGTTTCTTAGTTAAGTAAAAATTAGCACGTGAGACCTACGCCATTCAACTCAGCATGCTTGGACGATTTGGACGCACACCTCGCGCTCAATTTATGAGCTACTACGCGCTATTCACTATTTTGGCATATGTTATATAGTGGGGGTTCAAAACCCCCGCAATCCAATTGTTTTTTGTTTCAGGAAAAAGCAAAGGAGGAAGAAGAAGATGAAGTGTAAAGCATTGGTTGGTCCATTCAAATTTTCGCGCGGAAATTCCACTAACCCTTATTTTATCTTATATTATTTGTTGGTTATATTGTAAACAAAGAACGCAAGTGGAGCAGTTGGCAAAGCATATTGGTGGTAATCCCTGGGACCTGGGTTCGAACCCCAGGTCCCCCATCCCTTTCCATATTATTTTTATTAACATGTTTGCGTGCAGTTTCGTTACAAGGGAACACCGTACGTCCCTCAAATCCAGCTTTCCACGTGCTGGCTGAGATCAATCCAAAGGGCATAACTTGAAGAACATCATGGGCCATAGTCAACCATGCATATGGGAACGTGGAAAAGTCAAATAAGGCCTTAAAGACCTTGGGCCAGCAATGCTAACAAAACCTCCAAATGGGGACAGACCCCCCATGATTTGAATTTTCATTCTTTTCTTTATTTTATTTATTTCAATTATTATTTCTTTTTAATTAATTTCTTTAATTTAGCTTATTTTCATAAAAATATAAAAACAATATAAAATCAGAAAAAAAGACAAAAATAAATATTTTTATTTAAAGTTATTTTTTGTAAATAAATATCATTAATTGATTTTAGTTTTTAATTTAGGTTTAAATCTTAATGTTTTTCTAATAAACTTAAAATTTGTAGAATTAGGGTTTTTAATCAATTTTTATCCTTTTTCTTCTCTTTTCACTAATAATTAATTATTTATTTTTGTAAATCAAATGGCATGTAATTAATTAGGTTAATTTAGGTTTAACTTTAATATTTTCTTAATAAATAAAAGTTATAGAACTAGGGTTAATTTAATTTTTGATTTCATTTAATCTTTCTCATTAAAAATTCACAATTCCAAAAAACCTCAAAAACAATTTCTTTTTTCATTTTAATTTCATTAATTTAATAATTTTATTAATTTAAGTAAAAAGGGTCCAACGCCCTCGCTTTCAATTTCAATTCATATTCGCGCATTTTATACTTATGTACTTCTCCCAAAGCCATGTAATATTTATCTTTCGCACTTTACTTTACTTATTTACTTTCTGTCAAATCGGGTCCTGGAAATTTTGGCGATGTGGACCCGCGCCTTTGTAATAGTTTAGAATTTTACCTTTCCACGCTTTCTTAACTGTTAAATAAATGCATGAAAGAATGAATGCCTAAAATAAAAACAAACGCATAGATCACTTTGACATGAACAAGATAAATGCAAACGAATCTGACACACAAATCACACACCACCCCTAGGGTACGCCTCACTGTTGCCTTGCCTCGAAAGGTTATCGTCGAGTAGAGGATGTCTTAGTAAGTCCTCATGATCCGGGAACCTGGCATGAGGGTAGCTTCTAAGGTGTCTTCCTATTGCTCCGGTGATCACCATGTCCCGAACCTCGAATTGACCCGAACACCTCCAACGGTGGTGCTACCTACCTCTCAATGGTGGGATGGCACTACTTTAAAGGACATTTACACAGACGAATTCCTTAGGGTAGGTAGACGACTCTAGATACTTGCTCTAATTTCAAAACAAATTCAAAAATACTTTTCACACCAACACATTTTCAAAAAGCTTTCGAAAGCAATTTTTCAAACACTCTTGAGGACCGATACAAGAGTCGAACTGGAATTTTCAAAGAAACTTTTTAAAACCCACAGTTGAAAAGCAAATAAACCATTTTTGAAAACACAAATGAGCAATTATCTAAGAGCCCATGGATAACCATGGATAGAAAGGGTGCTAACACCTTCCCTTTCTATAAATCTACCTCCCGAACCGAGAGCAATCTCTATAAGGAATTTTTCTGTGCTTTTGTCCTTTCCCTTTGGAGAAAATAAAAGACGGTGGCGACTCTTGCTTCCGCGACATTTCGCGAACCAGCGTTAAACAGTCAGTTCCAGATCCACCGATCACAGTGTCCAACGAAGAAGCTGGAGGAAATTGTTCCTTTAGAAAAGTGGACTGGAGATAAGCAAAGTGTTAGCCATCTGAGGGTGTTTGGTTCTGTATGCTACAAACACGTTCCAAAAGCTAGAAGACAGAAACTGGATGATAGAAGCAAAGTAATGTTACTGGTGGGGTATCACAGTACAGGTGCCTATAAGCTTTATTTTCCAGAAACCAACAAAGTTGAAATCAGCAGAGATGTTATTATGAAAGAGTCAGAAACATGGGATTGGAACAAGCTTCAATCATATTCTGGTGTAGCACCAACACCAGAGTTAGTTTCTGAAGATTCTTCAGAAAGTTATGAAGACGAGTCAGAAGATGAATCTGAAGACTCTAAAGATGAGTCAGAATCTCAGGGAGATTCTGATAGTGGATCTGATTCTGATCCAGATTCTGGTGATGATCCAGAATCTGGTGGTGATTATATTTCTGGAAGGGGAAACTCTGAAGACATATGGTCTGGAGGACAAGCTTCAAGAAGTAACTCTGAAGGTGCTAATTATGAAGGAAGTAGTTCTGGACAAGGTGCAGAAGCTAGCACTGTTCTGAGTTCTGGAGAAGCTTCAAAACAAGTTCAGAGGCCACAAAGAGTCAGACAAATTCCAAGTACGTTTGCAGATTTTAGCATGTTGCATGATACTGAAGTAGATTCTGAAGGAGAAGTCGTTCTGTGTGCCATGTTAGTAGATTCTGAACCAGTAGGTATTGAAGAAGCTCTCGAGAAGAAAGTATGGTTGAATGCCTAAATGAAGAACTTGAGGATATTGAAAGAAACAAAACTTGGAAGTTGACGAAGCTTTCATAAAAGAAGAAAGCCATCAGCGTCAGATGGGTTTTCAAGGTGAAGCTTAAGCCATATGGATCAATTGGCAAACACAAAGTGAGACTAGTGGCTAGAGGTTTTCTTCAGAAACCTGGGCTAGATTACTTTGACTTGTTTGCGCCTATAGCTATACATAAAACAATCAGACTGGTGATTACCTTAGCTGCAAACAGAAATTGGACTTTTATTCATCTAGATGTGAAGTCTACATTTTTGAATGGTCCATTACAAGAAGAGGAATATGTGTCACAACCTCCTGGATTTGTGAAAAATAATTAAGAAGGGATGGTATACAAGTTACATAAATCCTTGTATGGAGTGAAACAAGCGCCCAGAGCTTGGAATCTGAAAACTGATTTGTTTTTCAAGAGGCAGAAGTTTCAGAAATGTGAGATGGAATATGGCGTGTATGTGCAACATTATGGTGGCAATATGATTATGGTGTGTCTATATGTTGATGACATATTGCTAACAGGAAGTTGTCCAGAAGATATAATCAAGTTCAAAGAAGTTATGATGAATGAATTTGAGATGATAGATCTGGGAAATATGGTATATTTTCTAGGAATGGAGATTTTGTACTCAAAGAAGGGTATCATTCTACATCAGATGAAGTATGAACTTGAACTTCTAAAGAGATTTAAGTTGTAGAATTGCAAAGTTGTTATGACACCATCAGAATCCAATCATAAATTGGATTCTGATTCTGATGGTGATTATGTAGATGCTACGACCTTCAAGCATTTGGTTGGTTCTCTTAGGTACTTGTGCAATACCAGACCTGACATTTGCTATGCAATTGGAATGGTTAGCAGATTCATGAGTAAACCAAAGTGGTCTCATTACCAAGCTGTTGTCAAGATTCTGAGGTATATCAAGGGAACTCTGAAACATGGAGTGTTATTTCCTTCTGGAAAAAAGACAGAACCAAAATTAGTGAGTTATTCTGATTTTGACTGGTGTGGAGATAGAGTTGACAGAAGAAGTACTTTTGGTTACTTGTTCAAGTTTTTGGGAGGTCCAATTTCTTGGAGTTCCAAGAAACAGCATGTTGTGGCTCTGTCGACGTGTAAAGCTGAATACATTGTAGGTGTTGTAGTTGCATGTCAAGTTTTTTGGCTTCTGAATCTTCTAGAGGATTTGAAGATTTAGATAGAGAAACCTCTGAAGTTGTTGATTGATAATAAGTCTGTAATCAATCTTGCCAAGAATCCAGTGCTGCATGGAAGAAGCAAGCATATTGAGAAGAAGTATCATTTTCTGAGAAGTCAAGTGCAGAAAAGAGTGTTAGAAGTTCTGCACTGTAGCACTCAGAAGCAGTTGGCAGATGTTCTGATGAAGGCAATAAAAACAGACCAATTTCTTCATTTGAGAAATAAAATTGGTGTTGTTAATTTCTGATAAAATACTAAATTATGGGATGGTATTAAAGAGGTAATTTAGTATTTTATGTATTTGGAATATTCTCTTTCTTAGGGCCTATGTGGAATTCTTATCTTTACTATTTTTGTGTATAAATAGGTGTACTAGATTTCATTAATTAATACAATCCTCTTTCAATCATTAGTGACAACTTTATATCATTCATCATTTTCTTTCTTCTTCCATAATTTCATCACCTTGCACCAATATATAAAAACAAAACAAAAATAAACATTGGTGTAATTTGTAAGCCCATTATTGTTCTTTTAATGAATAGGCCAACTCCATTAAATATAAACTCAAGCCCTAACGTGAAGTTCTTTCCAGCCGCCACCCTATCAAATGAATGTATCATCTTCTCTTCATTCACTGTTAGCTCTCGTTTTTTCTTTATTTTTCTTTAACCACATAATTACTCTTGCTATATTTCTTCGTTATCTATACTTTTTACATTCAGATCTATGCAAATAAATATTAATTTTTAATTATTTTCTGTGATACGGTGGGAGAACTGACTTTGGATTTGCGTTTGTTTTCGCACTTGTTCGGTTTAGCAAGAGTCGCCATCGACTTTTTATTTTATCCTAAGGAAAGGTCAAAAAGCACAGGAAAGACCTTTGAGATGTTTTCGTGGGTTCGGGGGGTAGATTATGAAAAGGGAAGGTGCTAGCACCCTTTTCATCCATGGTTATCAATGGGCTCTTAGTTACTTGTTTTAGATCACTTGCCTTTGCTTTTCAATTGTTTGAAATGGTGCTTTGTGTGTGTGGTTTTTGAAAATCTTTTGAAAAAGATGCCTTATCTAGGCAACCTTTGTAATGATTCTTGTTTGAATATATACAAAGGTGTGTGTCTTTTGGAAAAGATAATTCAATGTTTTGAAAGTTGTTTGGAAATTATTTTTAAAGTTTATGTTGAGTAAGTTTGAAGGTTTGAGGCAGGTTTTGATAACTTGCTTGGTAAGGTTTTTGCACGTTTGTTGTGAGTTTAGTATAGGTTGTAATAGGTTATGCAGGTTTGGGTTAGTGTTTTTGTACAGGCAGGCTTGGGTTATGCAGGCTTGGAGTTTGCTTGCTAAAGGTTTCTTAGCAGGTTACAGGTTTTTTACTGGTTTTAGGCAGGTGGACGCCGTTCTGGATTTGTTGTTTGGAGGTTTTATGCAGGCTTCAGACTTGCTTCTGGTACAGGCTTGAGGCTTTCTGTTTATAGTTTTTGTGGTTCTCTTGCTCTGAATTGTCCTCCCTTTTGAACTGTTAGGAATGTTATATTTATTTATTCTTTAAGCCTGCCAAAAACTACAAACCTGCTTTACTCTGTCTTTCTCTCTCTCCATTAAAAAAAGCATATTTAATTGCTTAATATCTCTTTTTTGAAAAGGTTGTTGGCTTGAAAAATGATGAAAAGTTTTGACAAAGTTGCTTGCTTGCATCTTGGTTTTCCTCTGCAATGTACTTCCATATTTCCCGCCTTGACAGTTTTGTGTACTTTGATAGCTTAGTTGACAGTTTCTTGACAGCTTGGTTTGCTTTTATGCAACTTGGTTTGCTTAGTTTGTGTAACTTAGTTGACAGTCTGTGTAACTTAATTGACAATTTGTGCAACTTGGTTTGGCATTTCATTTTGACATTGTACAGATTGGTGTATATTTATGCAGCCTTGTACCTTCTTTGTGTTTGATTGTATACTTGCAAAGAATAATTTTACTTTCCTCTTTGTGAACCAAGAAGAGAAATCTTCTTGTGATTTGCAAAGAGGACGTCTAAAACATGATGAAAATCAAAACAATCTGATTCCGGCCAACAACCTTTAATGATGAGCTTTTATTTATCTGTCTGAAAATGCCTTTCAAATTAACTGTATTGACTTCTTTTTCTGTCTTTGCATGTAAATACCAGTTGGGGTAAGGGAAGAAGCAGTAGAAGATGAAGACTTCAAGAGACTTAGAATATAGATTTATTTTCTTTTCAATTATTTGTAATAAATATCATTGTAAATATTGTAAATAAATTTTCAGTATCCAAATAACATTTGTAACAACAATTAAAAATAAATAAAAATCTTTGTCAGATAATTCTTTATTTCTTCTGCATTGTCTATTTAATTATTTGAATTTCTTGAATTAAAATAATTGGAAATGCATCCCAATAATTGTAACTCAAATAAAATAAATAATCAACAAACGTTGCAGTCTCGCAAGCTTGCATTAACCACCATACGCCCAGCATTCCAGTTAACCATATGCATTGCACAGTTAAATAAACAAACGTCCATACGCCTTTCACTTCACTGATCAAACCAACGCTCTAACCTTTCAATTCAAAATCCTCAGCTCTTAGCCCAGATGTTTAGGTTTTTAGAAACAAACAACAATTTTGAACAAACGTAAAACAATGTAACAGTCAATTGAAAAAAACTGTGGATTCAATTCCTTCTGAGAATGCGTGTACAAACCCTAATTTTGGATTAACTGTCAAAGAAACGTCTGCTTGATCAAACCCTGAGTCAAACTCAACCAAATCAATAGAAACCCTAATAATTTGTTTAACTGATTCAAAATCAATGGAAACCCTAAGTTTGTTTGACTGATTCAAAATCAATGGAAACCCTAATTTTGTTTGACTGATTCAAACTCAATGGAAACCCTAATTTTGTTTGACTGATTCAAAATTAATGGAAACCCTATTTTTGGATTGACTGATAAAGAAAAATTTGTCTGACTGATTCTTAAGCCAATCTGAAAAATCAGGGAAAACCCTGAAGCTGTGATTTCTTGTGAAAAAGGGGAGGGCAAATTTTGGGGTACAACAGTTGCCCCAGTTCAAACTTCTTGAACCTGAAGAGTTAGATTGGCAGTTTTGTCATTCGCGACTCGAAGGTAAAAGATGATTGGACACTAGAGTGCCCAAAAAATTTGCACTCATCAAAGCATAGTTAAGGGAATGGGCTTAAAGATGCCATTTGGAGATGTGACAGAAACTTGTCGGAGATGGGCTTAAAGATGCCATCTGGAGATGGGACATAATCTTGTCGGAGATGGGCTTAAAGATGCCATCCAAGGACGTTTGTTGAACTGTATGTCGTTGGTGATTGGGTGAGTATCAGAAAGGTGTCCATGTTTTGGAACATCTCTGAGTTGGGGGTCTGAATAAGCAATAGATTGACATCCATGTTTGGAGAATCATTAAACTGTTTTCAGAAGTTGAAGTTGAATAAGCAATAGATCAGCATCCATGTTGGGAAGCGTCCGTAAATTGTTTTCAAAAGTTGAGCCTGAACAAGCGATAGATTAACATCTGTGTTTGGAGAATCCGTAAACTGTTTTCAGAAGTTGAGGTTGAATAAGCAATAGATCAGCATCCATGTTGGGAAGCATCCGTAAACTGTTTTCAAAGGTTGAGTCTGAACAAGCGATAGATTATCATCCGTGTTTGGAGAATCCGTAAACTGTTTTCAGAAGTTGAGTCTGTATGAGTAGCAGAATGACTTCCATGGCGATTGCAATGGGGAGAATCAAACTGCTGGTGTAAAGGACAAAATGGCATCCGTGCCTGGCGCGTATCTGAACTTTGAGGTTGATAGTTGAATTTAAATGATGGATAGAATGGCCGACGTGTCTGGGGCGTATCTAGTCTGTATCGGATTGCTGAAGTATGAATGAATAGCAGAATGACCGCCGTGTCTGGGGTGTATATGTATTGTATCTGAGCGATTGTTAACAAAAGCCTTTTAATCTTATCTTGAAAAGGGTAAAATGTTAGCTAAAACACAAAGTTATGTTGTAATGGTATGTATGATGCAATGAATTGTGTTTCATCAATGTTTATGATATATGAATGAAATGGATGCGCATGTAAGCTGAGTAGCTGTCTTGCATAAATCCTGGATAATGAAATCTTTGACTGCTTCCAGGGAAAGTAAATCCTTGACTGCTGCAGGGGATTGCAAGTCCTTTGATTGTTAAATATGAGAAGTCCTGGGACCACTGTTGGGGAAATCAGGAGTTTGGGTCGTATGCCAATTCTACTGGGGATTCTTGTTTTGAGGAGATCTTCACTGGGGAATGTCTGAACACTCTATGAGGAACTGAGAATGAGAGTCTTCATTCTACTTGGGGAATAAGAATTTTGTGGGGAATATCCATACTGTTGCGGAGTGGCTATCCTGTTGGAGAGTAAAAACTCAGGACTCTGGGAAAAGCTTATTCTTGTCTGGAAGAAGTTCAGGTTTAGGTTGTATGCCGCTTTAAGAATGAGAAACTTCATTTTGTCGGGAATATCAGGAAGTTGAATTGTATGTTATAGGTGAAAGGATGAGAAGCAGGAAGATATCTGCGTTTGGAGCATCTCTGGGCTGAGGATAAATTCTGAATGAGTGACAGAATGGCAACCGTGTCTGGAGCATATCTGGACCATATCGGAAGTTGAGATTTGTATGAGTAGAAGAATGACTTCCGTGTCTGGAGTGTATCTGAAACTGTAACTGGGATCTGAATAAGTGACAGAATGGCAACCGTGTCTGGAGCATATCTGGACTGTATCTAGAGTTTGAGATCTGTATGAGTAGCATAATGACTTCCGTGTCTGGAGTGTATCTGAAACTGTAACTGGGATCTGAATAAGTGACAGAATGGAAACCGTGTCTGGAGCATATCTGGACTGTATCTGGAGTTTGAGATCTGTATGTGTAGCAGAATGACTTCCGTGTTTGGAGTGTATCTGAAACTGTAACTGGGATCTGAATAAGTGACAAAATGGCAACTATGTCTGGAGCGTATCTGGACTGTATCTGGAGTTGAGATCTGTATGAGTAGCAGAATGACTTCCGTGTCTGGAGTGTATCTGAAACTGTAGTTGGGATCTGAATAAGTGACAGAATGGCAACCGTGTCTGGAGCATATTTGGACTGTATCTGAAGTTGAGATATGTATGAGTAGCAGAATGACTTTCGTGTCTGGAGTGTATCTGAAACTGTAACTGGGATCTGAATGAGTGACAGAATGGCAACCGTGTCTGGAGCATATCTGGACTGTATCTGGTGTTGAGATCTGTATGAGTAGCAGAATGACTTCTGTGTCTGGAGCGTATCTGAAACTGTAACTGGGATCTGAATAAGTGACAGAATGGCAACCGTGTCTGGAGCGTATCTGGACTGTATCTTAAGTTGAGAGTTTTCTTAAAATCTTGACTGGATTGCCCCAGGTTTAATGTGTTAGAACATAGTTTGATTCTACAACCCTCAATTAGAGTTTTGATGATAACAAAATACAAGAATAAATAAATTGTAAGATTTATATATAAGACATATATGCTACTTAAAATTATGTTGTGTATTTACAGAAGTTCTGATGGAATCAGCATCAGAAGATCAATATCAACATCAGCATCAAAAGATATGTCAGCATCAGAAGATCACACATGTGCTACACACTGAAGTTATCAGATCATACGCTGAAGCCTGATAACCAGAATCTGCCCATAAAATACTCTGACTCTGATCAAGATCCTAACCAAGTCATCAGCACTCAGAAACGTCAGCATAAAGGAAAGAACACTCTGAAGCGTTACTATGCATTCAAGACAGATTAATTACCAACGGCTTTGTCCAAGACAAGATCTTCTCAAAAAGGAAAGAACGTTATTATCATTGAAAGTGATTTATGGACAACAACGTATCTTTTCCTAGCTATTTAAACAAGACTGTGTGAGAAAAGAAATGGCTATTACTCTTCACGCACGCATACGAAAACGAACTCACTCATACAGTTTGCTAAAGCTTTCAACCACGCCTACTCAAAAGCATTAGCAGTCTAGTTTCATTTTAAGCTTAACATTGTGTATTATCACAGTTGTGATATATAGTTTTACTAGAAAACATCAAACACACTTTTGTTCAATTATCTGTAAGAGAAATTTCCTTGAGATAAACCGGTCTGTGGTTAGACTCAAGAAGGCTTTAACAGTTGTTAAAGTAGTTGTTGTATTCAGTTGAATATAGTGGATTAAGACCTCGTTGGAGAGAGGCGAAATCACCTTGACGGGTGGACTGGAGTAGTTTGAGATCAAACAAACCAGGATAAAAATACAGTGTTGTCTGCATTTGATTTAAAGTTTTACAATTCAACCCCCCTTCTTGTGTTTTTCACATCTTCAATTGGTATCAGAGCGCCTGGTTCTGAGCTTATAACACTTAACTGTGTCAGTACAAGATCCAGCGTCAGAAAAACACAATGGCAGAACCACATCAAAACATCAGCAATGACAACAATGAAGAAAGAGACAGATTCAGTGGCAAACCTCCAGTCTTTGATGGAGAGAACTTTGACTACTGGAAAGACAGAATTTAAAGCTTCTTTCTGGCCCATGATGCTAATCATTGGGACATGGTGACAGATGGATACACGCACCCAGTGGATGGAAGTGGTCAGAAGATTGACAGGAAAGTAATGTCTGATCAGCAAAAGCGTGATTTCAGAAATCATCACAAGGCCAGAACAATTCTTCTCAGCGCCATCTCTTATTCTGAATATGAAAAGATATCAAACAGAGACACTGCAAAGAATATGTTTGACTCTCTGAGAATGACGCATGAAGGCAACATTCAAGTCAAAGAAACCAAAGCTCTTGCGCTCATTCAGAAGTATGAGGCATTCAAGATGGAAGAAAGTGAATCAATAGAGACTATGTTTTCAAGATTTCAAATTCTGGTTGTTGGTCTCAAAGTTCTTGACAAAGGGTATTCCATTGCTGATCATGTTAAGAAGATCATCAGAAGCTTGCCAAAACAGTGGAGGCCAATGGTCACAGCGCTGAAGCTAGCTAAGGATCTCAACAAAATCTCTCTGGAGGAACTTGTCAGCTCCCTCAGAAGTCACGAGATAGAGCTAGAATCAAATGAACCTCAAAAGCAAGGTAAGCCATTAGCGTTAAAATCTAACAGAAAATATGACTCCAAAGTTTTGCAGGCTGTTGAAGAAACCTTTGATGGGTCCTCATCAGAAGAAGATGAACTATCTCTCCTCTCCAAAAGGGTGAATAAATTATGGAAGCAGAGGCAAAGGAAGTTCAGGAATCCCAGAAGATCAGAAAATCAGAATGAATCTTTCTCCAGATACAGAAGGTCAGAATCCTCCTCTGGACACAGAAGATCTGAAGGCTCTTCAGGAAGCAGAAAGCCAAACAACAAAGATATCATATGCTATGAATGTAACGAGCAAGGACACTACAAAAGTGATTGCCCAAAGCTTCAGAAGGAAAATCACAAAAAGAAGTTTGGCAAGGAAAAGAAGAAAAGTCTCATGGCTACATGGGATGATTCTGACACATCTGAAGCTGACTCAGAATCAGATGATGAAAGAGAAAACATAGCTCTCATGGCAAACATAACAGAAGATAGTGAAGCTTCTGAGTCAGACTCTGAATCAGATACAGAAGAGGTATTTCCTGACTTTGCTATTAACTTTACTAAGGCTGAACTAGCTGAAATCCTTAATGAAATTCTGGAAAGATATCAGCAGATTAGAGTCAAATTCAGAAACCTGAAAAGGAATCTTGCTTCTCACTCTGATAAGACTGAGAGTCTCAAATTGGAGAATTCTTAGTTAAAAGACAAAATTTCAAAATTAGAAAATCCATTGCAAAACTCTCAGAAGGAAACAATCCTTGAAACTCCCAGCAGTGCTGATGAGATCATCAAGGAGTATGATCACAGCTTTCAGAAGTTTCTAGCTAAAAGCATAGATAAAAGCAAAATGGCTTCAATGATCTATGGAGTTAGCAGAAATGGCAGAAAAGGAATAGGATACCAAGGTAAGGTACCTACACCAAAGAATGCCATGGATTTAGTTATAAAACGCACTTCACTTGATTCACACTTTGTATATGGGCACACACATGACATCAAATATACTAGTAGTAATTATTCTGTCAAACCAAAATTCAACCAGAGTTTTGGTAAATCTAACAAATCAGGATCCAAGAAAACATGGGTACCTAAGGATAAAATAATACATGTGGCAGATATCTTTAGCAGCAAAGCAGAAACACCAGTCATGGTACCTGGACTCTGGCTGCTCGCGACACATGACGGGAAGAAGGCATATGTTCCAAATCCTGGAACTTAAGCCTGGAGGCCACGTAGCCTTTGGAGGCAATCAAAGAGGAAAGATCATTGGCTCTGGAACAGTAGGTAATAGAAATCTTCCCTCTATAAGTAATGTGTTATTAGTAGATGGATTGATGCATAACCTGTTATCCATAAGTCAATTAAGTGATAACGGTTATGATATAATCTTTAATCAAAATTCATGCAAAGCTGTTAGTCAGAAAGATGGGACTATCCTATTTAATGGAAAGAGGAGAAACAACATTTATAAAATCAAACTTTCTGAACTGAAAAGTCAGAATGTAAAGTGTCTTCTGTCTGTTAACAACGAGCAATGGATCTGGCACAGAAGATTGGGACATGTTAGTATGAGAAGAATATCTCAGATTAACAAACTCAATCTGGTCAGAGGACTTCCTAACCTAAAGTTCAATTCAGATGCTTTGTGTGAAGCATGTCAGAAAGGCAAGTTTGCAAAACCATCTTTCAAATCTAAAAACGTTGTTTCCACCTCTAAGCCATTAGAACTTCTGCACATTGACTTGTTTGGACCAGTTAAAATTGCTTCAGTCAGTGGCAAGAAGTATGGGTTGGTAATCGTAGATGACTATAGCAGATGGACATGGGTAAAGTTCTTAAGACACAAGGACGAGTCACACTCTGTGTTTGTCACCTTCTGTAACCAAGTTCAGAATGAAAAGGATCTTAGAATCGTCAAAGTCAGAAGTGATCATGGTGGAGAGTTTGAAAACAAAGATTTTGAATCATTTTTTAATGACAAAGGCATTCTGCATGATTTCTCTTGTCCTAGAACTCCCCAGTAAAATGGAGTTGTAGAACGAAAGAACAGAACATTGCAAGAAATGGCCAGAACCATGATCAACGAGACTAACATTGCTAAGATCTTCTGGGCAGAGGCAATAAACACAGCGTGTTACATTCAGAATAGAATCTCCATAAGACCTATTCTGGAAAAGACTCCATATGAATTGTGGAAGAACAGAAAGCCCAACATTTCATATTTTCATCCATTTGGATGTACTTGCTTTATTTTAAATACTAAAAATTCTTTGTACAAGTTTGACTCTAAAGCACAAAAGTGTATTATGTTAGGATACTCTGAACGCTCAAGAGGGTACAGAGTATACAATACAGAAACACGGATTGTGGAAGAATCAATCAGTGTTCGTTTTGATGATAAGCTTGACTCTCAAAAGTCAAAGCAGAATGAAGTATTTGCAGGTATGGAAGTTGAATTCACAGGTACTGAAGACAAGTCATCAGAAGCTCTTAACAGAGACACTCCCTCAACATCATAAAGAGGCACTGCAAGCAATCCAGCACCTTCTGTTAATCAACTTCAGAAAAGACCATCCAGAAGCAGCATGGATCACCTAGAAGAAACAATCTTAGGAAGAAAGAAAGATCCAATCAGAACAAGAGCCAGCTTCAGAAACTCTGAAGAATCCCTCATGGGACTTATTTCTCTAATTGAACCATCATCAATTGGTGAAGCACTTCTGGACAATGACTGGATTCTAGCAATGCAAGAGGAGCTGAATCAATTCACAAGAAATGACGTATGGGATCTAGTTCCCAAACCAAAAGGATTCAACGCTATTGGAACAAAATGGGTGTTCAGAAACAAACTGAATGAACAAGGTGAAGTCATCAGAAACAAAGCACGATTGGTAGCACAAGGTTATAGTCAGCAAGACGGGATAGACTATACAGAAACCTTTGCTCCAGTCGCCAGGTTAGAATCTATCAGACTCTTAATTTCATTTGCTGTTAATAAAGGCATCACTCTGTATCAGATGGATGTTAAGAGTGCATTCTTAAATGGCTATATAGAAGAAGAGGTATATGTGCACCAACCCCCTAGTTTTGAAAGTTCCAAAAATCCAGAATATGTTTTCAAACTAAAGAAGTCACTCTATGGTCTGAAACAAGCTCCCAGAGCTTGGTATGAAAGACTAAGTAACTTCCTGTTAGAAAAGGAATTCACCAGAGGGAAAGTGGACACAATTCTATTCTGTAAGACAGTTAAGAATGACATTTTAGTATGTTAGATTTATGTTGATGATATCATATTTGGATCTACTAAACCTTCTATGGGAAGAAAGTTTGCTAAGTGTATGCAGGCAGAATTTGAGATGAGCCTAATGGGGGAACTGAAATTCTTTCTGGGCATTCAGATCAATCAAACCCCAGAAGGAACTTACATTCATTAGAGCAAATATGTCAGAGAACTTCTGAAGAAATTTGATCTCTCAGAATGTAAGCCATCAAAGATTCCAATGCATCCCACGTGCATTCTGGAAAGAGAAGAGGTAAGTAAAAAGGTAGAACAGAAGGTCTATAGAGGTATGATTGGTTCTCTTCTTTATCTGACGGCTTCAAGGCCTGACATTTTATTCAGTGTATGCATTTGTGCAAGATTCCAATCAGATCCTAGAGAATCTCACTTAATAGCAGTTAAGCGAATTTTCAAGTATCTGAAAGGCACTACTAATCTGGGTTTGTTTTATAGAAAATCAAGTGATTACAGCTTAGTAGGATACTGTGATGCTGATTTTGCTGGAGACAGAGTAGAACGTAAAAGTACTTCTGGAAGCTGCCAGTTTCTGGGAGAAAATATGATCTCATAATCCAGCAAAAGACAATCCACAATTGCTCTATCAACAGCAGAAGTTGAATACATAGCAGCAGCTGGATGCAGCACACAAATGCTCTGGATGAAAAGTCAACTTGAGGACTTCCAGATATTTGAGAGTAACATTCCTATCCTCTGTGGCAATACTTCTTCCATTTGTCTTAGTAAAAATTCAATTTTACATTCTAGGGCTAAGCATATAGAAATAAAACATCATTTTATTAGGGACTATATTCAGAAAGGGATTTTAAATTTAAAATTTATTAACACAGACCATCAATGGGCTGATATTTTCACAAAACCACTTTCTGAAGATAGGTTCAACTTCATTCTGAAACATCTCAGCATGAAGCTCTGTCCAGAATAAAATTGTTTTAATTTTATATATTAACCTTCAGAATTTTGTTTATTTTCTGTGAACTACTGATCAATCTTCTTTCAGAACTTTAGAAATGAAGATTGTATCAGAATCTATCCATGAAGATCTGAGCGCTTCATTTCTAGGATGGAAATGTGTTGTTCACTCAAGCAAACAAGTGTCATCCAGTCATCAGCCATTTTCTGAGGCTGAACACGCGTTCACGTTTCTGAAAAGGCAAAAGCGCTGATTGGATGCATTGAGACACATGTCATGGGTAACCGTTCCAAATATCTTTCTGAATCCCCTAAAATCAGCTATCATTAAATGCTAATAATCATTATTAATTTCTCTCTCTTAAACGTTTATGTTTTCAAAACCTTTTTAGAAATCTATTTAAACACACTTCACACCATTCACATTCTTTTACCTTCACCTTCGTTTTCTCTGAATATTTATGTTTTCAGTGTTCTTCTTTCTCAAGAAAACATTTCAATCTTTTTCAAAAAACCTCGTGTGAACATGGCTTCTTCCAGCATTCCTTCTTCAGGTTCCCAGAAAACTGTTTCATCTGAACAATATGAAGTACCCTTCAGAACACTTCTAACCCCAATCAAGAATCTTGAAGTTCTGTCAGAATTAATAGTGGATTTCAACAGTCTCAAGGAGAATGGTTTTGATTTATCTGAAGAGGTTAAAGCTCAAGGTTGAGAAAAGTATTTTGACAGGCTGGTGGGTCCAACATTTCCTATTCTGGTAAAGGAATTTTGGATTCACGCTTCTTCTTCAAACCATCAAGTCACTTCATATATCATGGGGAAGAAGATTGTTATCACTGAAGACCTCATTGCACGCTTGATAGGCTACAATGGTGGTGGTGTTCGTTGCATAGATATGGCAGAAAGGTGTGCAGATGTTGCCCTAATTGCAAGGGAAATTTTCACGCTGGGGCTTCCCTCCAGCAAGATAAGGGATTTGAAAGACAAGCACAGAATTTGGGCCAAGATCATTCTGGGTTGTTTCAACCACAGGAAGCCTACCAGCTCTCCTGATTACATTAATATAGATCAGCAGTTTGTGATCTATTTCATCTCTCAGAAGGTCAAGATAAATCTAGCTCATCTTCTGTTCAACCATCTCAGAACAAGTGTTAAAGAAACAAGGGAAGAGAAACGAACAAAAAGGGATTGGATACCCTTGGGAAGACTGATATCAGATATTCTTACAGAGAATAGGCTGATTGATCATCTGACAGAGGCACAAGAAATCAGCACTCTGGAACCTACTGTTGGCAAGCAGCTGAATGCCAAAAATATGAAGAAAATGAAGTTAATAGAGAACATTAAGAAGGAGCCCAGCGTCACTCCTTTTGCTGAAATCTCCAGCAGAAGAGTCCCTCTGGACAACTTCCCTCTGTTCTTAGAAATTGACTCTAAGCCAGAAATCATTTTGAGATATCTGGATGCTTGTAAAGCTGATGGTACAACACCAAATCT
Source organism: Vicia faba (assembly GCA_948472305.1). Taxonomy (NCBI): domain Eukaryota; kingdom Viridiplantae; phylum Streptophyta; class Magnoliopsida; order Fabales; family Fabaceae; genus Vicia; species Vicia faba. Next base: position 1,451,849,543 of record OX451736.1, read on the forward strand.
GAATATTCAAGATCTTCAGCAGAAGGCTCCAGAGGTTGTTCTGAAGAAGACAAAGAAAAGAAAAGCTGTTACAGACGGATCATCTCAGCAGACTCCGAAGAAAAGAGGTAATCTTTCTTTTGTCACTGTTTTAGATTCAATTGTTGTTTCCACCTCTATTCCAATTCCAATACCCACTCCATCTGAAATCCTAACACCTCAAACCTTTGATGATTTTGACCTTGACTTTGACCCTTCTGAGTCATTAACCCTCAGAAGATCTCGCCCCCAACCACAAAATCCAAATACTTAAGCCATACCAGAACAAGAACTTGCACAAGTTCTTTCTGATATAGACCAACACACTTCTTCTCCCGAAACAGAAAATCCAAATCCAAATCCAAATCCAAACACAGAAGCATAACCTGAAACTCCCCTCTCACCAATACCAGAAATTTCACTCTCTCCAGAACCAGAAATCCCACTACCTTCATCTCCTAAACCAGATATTAATCCACCCTCTCCTCAACATGAACAATCTCCATAACCTGAGACTCAAACCTCTGAGGCTCAACCCTCTGAATCCCCTGAACCACAACCTCTGGCCATTCAATTGCCCTGTGGTACCACTGTGAATATTCCTCAACTTTCCTCTTCACCAGAAATAACTCCACAAAATTCCCCATCAAGTCCAATCGTAATTCCTGACTCTCCCACTCCCTCACCTAAGAAAAATTCAGATGACCACAGCAAGACTGTCATTGATCTAACAGTCTTTGAACGCCTTGCTGCAATAAACAACAAAACTGCTATCCCTAAACCAAAACATCCAGATGTTGGTTCCAGCATATTGAACTTTGAAACAGATATACATAAGTGGATCACTTCTCTGAAACAAGCAATCTGGAACTGGTTGATCCTGCTGTATCAGACCTCCTCTGGACAAAATTCAGAAGATGGGTATGCTCTGAAACCTTTAAGTTGCAAGACCAGAGCTACGGACAGGCTCAACAGAACTTCAGCAATCTGCTGAAAGAAATGGAAGGTCCAGTTCTGAGCAAGCTGCTTAAGGAAAAAATTCTCCATCTGGACATTGCTCCTTGGTCTGAAAAGCGTCCAGCATCCAAAGTTCAACCTGCAGAAGAACAGACGATTATAGCTGAAGAACAGGTTCAAGAAGAAGATATTGAAGAAAGCTCTGAGAAGCACCCTGTTTCTGAAGATCCTCAAGCTTCCTCTCTTGATAGGCAGACTCTGGAGGACTTGAAAAGATCTGATATGCTGATGAATGAAAGAATGGATAAGAAGGACATCAAAATTGATGCTATAGCAAACATGGTATCTCAGCAACAGGAAACCAGCACTTAAATCAAGAGCATGTTGGAAGCTCTGTTCACACGTCTTCCACCTCCCTCTTAGAATTTTCTTGTGTTTTCCTTGTTTTCTTTACATGTTTGTCTGTAATATTTTACGTGTTCTGAACTTATCATTGCTTCTGTTTTTAATATAAACGTTTTTTTAGCTCTGATCATTTTAACTCTGATTATTTGTGCTTTTTGATAACTGACAAAAAGGGGGAGAAAGAATGATATTTTTCAATAACGGATTACTGAGACATAAGTCTCAAACATTCTAACATTCTGATATATTTGAATTTCCTTCTTCTGAAAAGCTTACAGGTACAAGAATCTGATGAACTCTGATAAAGTAAAATTCGGATGCTCAAGGTCTCATGGAATTAAAGGGAAGTAATCAACTCAGGGGGAGTTTTTCTCTTTGTTACTCTGATACCTTTTATTCCTTATCTTCTTATCTCTGATACCTTTTATTCGTTATTTGTTTATCTCTGATACCTTTTATTCTTTAATTTTAATTGAAAAAAATCTGGTTTTTGTCATCATCAAAAAGGGGGAGATTGTTAGAACATAGTTTGATTCTACAACCCTCAATTAGAGTTTTGATGATAACAAAATACAAGAATAAATAAATTGTAAGATTTATATATAAGACATATATGCTACTTAAAATTATGTTGTGTATTTACAGAAGTTCTGATGGAATCAGCATCAGAAGATCAATATCAACATCAGCATCAGAAGATATGTCAGCATTAGAAGATCAAACATGTGCTACACACTGAAGTTATCAGATCATACGCTGAAGCCTGATGACCAAAATATGCGCATAAAATACTCTGACTCTGATCAAGATCCTAACCAAGTCATCAGCACTCAGAAACGTCAACATAAAGGAAAGAACACTCTGAAGCGTTACTATGCATTCAAGACAGATTAATTACCAACGGCTTTGTCCAAGACAAGATCTTCTCAAAAAGGAAAGAACGTTATTATCATTGAAAGTGATTTATGGACAACAACGTATCTTTTCCTGGCTATTTAAACAAGACTGTGTGAGAAAAGAAATGGCTATTACTCTTCACGCACGCATACGAAAACGAACTCACTCATACAGTTTGCTAAATCTTTCAACCACGCCTACTCAAAAGCATTAGCAGTCTAGTTTCATTCTAAGCTTAACATTGTGTATTATCACAGGTATGATATATAGTTTTACTAGAAAACATCAAACACACTTTTGTTCAATTATCTATAAGAGAAATTTCCTTGAGATAAACCGGTTTGTGGTTAGACTCAAGAAGGCTTTAACAGTTGTTAAAGTAGTTGTTGTACTCAGTTGAATATAGTGGATTAAGACCTCGTTGGAGAGAGGCGAAATCACCTTGACGGGTGGACTAGAGTAGTTTGAGATCAAACGAACCAGGATAAAAATACAGTGTTGTCTGCATTTGATTTAAAGTTTTACAATTCAACCCCCCTTCTTGTGTTTTTCACATCTTCATAATGAGCTTTGAAAGATTTGTTGAAATCTTGATTGGACTGCCCCAGGTTCACTGAGCTTTTGAAAGATTTGTTGAAATCTCGACTAGACTGCCCCAGGTTTACTGGACAATACTATATTAAATCCCCTTTTGTTGATAGGAGAATTTTGTAACGGAAGTGTCATCCCACTTGAAGTGATTTTACTCACTGAGAGAGCTTTCGTTCCTCCGAACATTCACTGTATGAATTTCTTTGCTGTTAAACAAGTAAACCATGTGCAAACAATGATATTCAAATAATGCAAAGTTTATGCTTGTCTCGAAGTTTTGGAAAATGCGTTTTTTAGCAGAAAACTTTTTATAAGACAAATTCAACACAAGATTTTAGGGCAAAGCCTTACAGGAGTCAGGATACCTTTTGTAACAGTATGCTTTCGAACTAACCCATGCTTCAATTAGGACTTTTGAAGGGTTGTAACGTGGCTTGGTTCACGGTTTAAGAAACAAAGGATAAAGGCTCAAATTATATTTGTTCCCACCCGCTCTTCGTGATGTCCTTCAGTCCTAGACTCAGTTAATTGTGCGTCGAACTCTATTCGAGTTTGGAACGACATTTTGATGATGGTCCACACCAGTTGAGTTTTTTGTAGGCAGTCATCATTTTTGCAACATTTTTCATGTTATTGAGGATTTATAATGACCTCTTTCTTTTGATTCGTTATCCCTAACTTTTTCCTGACTGTTCCTGTTTTTCGAGATTACAGTCAGCGGGATGCCCCGGCTTTCTTAAGCCTCCTTTATAGGTTTTGGCTCAGTGGACTTTTCTCTTTTGAGAGATTGACTGCCTATGAGATAAAGAACCATCACTGTCTTTTGGTTCCAGAGGAATGCTTTTGATGTCGTTCGTTATATTATGAACTGAGAGTTTGCGACTTCAATGCGCATCTCTCTTTTTTTTGAATTAACTGAGAGACTAACCTGCCCCAGGTTTAAATCAAAGGTTTCATTTTGTTTTAAAACAGAAAACTCCTACTTCTTTGGCTCGAAGGGGTTGACTAGGGATTATCTTCCTTATAACTCCAGTGTTTAGGATTTGAAAGAATGTCTGTACATCATCAGCAAGGTCTGTTCAAAAGCATACTGTATAGGATTATGGCATTGTTTCGTCATCCTCCCTCTAAAGGCTTGTAGCTTTTTATCAAGAGTTAAACATCATAAAGAAAGTAGAATGCATAGTTTAAGAATAGTGAAAACGAATGGATGAATTCAAGACAAACATATGCAATGCATTAATGAAACAGAGTTTGACATCAACAGATAATTGTTTGAATAACAAAAGAAATTACAACTTGAAAATTCAAATGGAACAAAATTCTCTCAGTTCGAGCTTTGTCATTTCAGGTGGAGAACTCTGAGCGGAAGATTTTCATCTCGCCATCCGGCATGAATTCCAGCACTCCTTCGTCAATCAAGTCTTGGATCTTATTTTTCAAAGCCCAACAGTCATCGGTGTCATGTCCAGGACTATGAGAGTGGTATACACAAAATGCGTCGGGGTGATAGCTAGGAGTAGAGGTATTGGGCTTCCGAATAGGATCCCTTAAAGCAAGCAGGTTGACCTCCAACAAGCGTTTCAGTATTAGAGATGATGGTATGTCAGTCTCAGAGAAATGTCTTCCAGACGTATTTTTCTTATGCCGATTACCCTGTGGACGCTGACGAGGTTGTTGTTGGGCTTGTGACCCTGAAGCAAGTTGAGGAGCCTTTCCCTTTTCTGCTTGTCTCAAAGGAGGTTGAATGATGACTTGATCTTCAACCCTAGTTGTTTGCCCCACTTGGTTGTCCCGAAGCAGTTTGTTGACGAGAACCCTGAGCTCTTCTTGTCTTTGAGCCAAGTCTTGAATGAGAGTCATCTGGCCCACCAGTTGTCCCGTCATATGGATCTTCATTGTTGCCAGCTCAATCTGTAGTTCCTCCAACTGATCATTCCTGACACTGCTTGAATTCCCGAGGACCATGCCCCTTGTGAGGAGAGCTTTCACTTCTTCTTGCCCCTGGGACAGGTTCAAGAACATTTCTTGAAGTTGAGCATTTTGATCCTGGATATCTTTGACAGTCCTTTCTAGAGCCATCTCTACTGAAATAAACAGTAGGAGAATAAGGAAACCTGAAAAGGAAAACCTGTTATGATACAATGCATGATATGTGGATGCATGTTTTCAAGAATCTCGCGGGGTAAACACAAGAAAATGTTAGAGAATGAACTTTGGTCAACATCTTTGATTGGAGAATTTTGTATCGGTGGATCTCTTTCCACGAGAATCAAGCTCACCATGTCGAGTGGGTCATAGCCCCTGATTCAAGTTGTTGCACTTGATCTTTGACGGTGTTTTTTTAGAGGAAAATGAAACCTCTTGCCCTTTGGTAGATGTATTGTGATACGGTGGGAGAACTGACTTGAGTTTTTGCGTTTATATTTGCACTTGTTCGGTTTAGCAAGAGTCGCCACCGACTTTTTATTTTATCCTAATGGAAAGGTTAAAAAGCACAGGAAAAACCTTTTGAGATGTTTCGTGGGTTCGGGGGGTAGATTATGAAAAGGGAAGGTATTAGCACCCTTTTCATCCATGGTTATCCATGGGCTCTTAGTTACTTGGTTTTAGATCACTTGCCTTGATTTTCAATTGCTTGAAATTGCGGTGTGTGTGTGTTTTGAAAATGTTTTGAAATAGACGCCTTTGTTTCAGCAACCATTGTAATGACTCGTGTTTGAGTATATACGAAGGTGTGTATCTTTTCGAAAAGATGTTTCAAATGTTTTTGGAAGTTTGTTTTGAAAGTGTTTGTGGTTTGGATTTGAAAAGTAGGCAAGTGTTTTTGCAAGTTTGTCAAGTAACTAAGAGTTTGTCTACCCCTATGGTACTCAAAGGTTTTTCTCATGTTTTAACCCTTTTTAACAATTTTGTTCCACCATTGTATTTGGTGGGCAATCTTGCGTTTAGGATGTTAACGGGACAGGCGCGGGTCATCGTATGGACCATGAATGCAATGATGCCAAGTGTCTTTGGCAATTTTGCTTGAAGGGACTATGATCATTTGATTAGGCAACTTTCGAAAGCGTCATCGAGGGACTTATGATCATTTGAATTGTTTTGCCAAAGAAACTCGACGTGCAAGCATGGCCCATTTTGGAAGGCAACAAGCGGGATTACCCTAGGGGTGCAAGTGTGATTGTGTATGCATTTATCTTGTATTAGGTTATCTAGCGTTTGATTTTATTTACATACAAACCCTAGGTCTAACCATGGTATATTTGAAAGCGATAAATTGCGGGAATTTAAAGTCTACGCTATTACAAATGGATATCCGGGAATGGGGGTACAATTATTTACAAATGGGGGATGAGACTTATTAGGAGAGTAGTGTCCAAATAATTTACAACCAAATCGAATCAATCGCAATCTCAAATGTAAAGTAATAGCAATGTGAAAAAGGGACAAGCAAATGTATCAATGTATAAAAAGATAAAATGTGTATTGTAAATGTGTACGTGATTTATTTACAAGGTGAGAAATGTATTTATTAAGTATTCTTATCTTGTTTTGTATTTTTGTCAATTATGTACAAGTAAAATATTTTAAGAAAAGAAAAGGAAATGTTTTAAGTTCTAATTTATTTTTAGGTATTTTATTGTTTTTATGTTAGTATTCTTTATGCACAAAATTTTAACTAAAGAAAAGAAAAGAAAATTGTTTCACTTTGAGAAAATTAATATTAAGGTTTATATGTTCACTTAAAAATGTAATAAAAATAAAAAGAAACAAATAAGAACATTAAAAAAAAAGGTATTATTTTATCTACAAATAAACAATTTATGTTATAAAGAAAATAATATAGTGTTAGTATAAAAAGTAGGAAATAAATAAAAATGGAGAGGAGTTAAATGGGCTTGGTGTGAACTTGCTATGGCCCAAACAAATGAAGCAGAATAAAAGAGATAAGGGGGGGTGCGCTTGGAAAAACGAATGGGCTTAGGCGTGTTTGGCAGAGGCAGGCCCAATGCACTTCACAAATTTGTGAGGGTTTCAATTGAGTTGTGTTCATTTGGATTCTAGGGTTTCAGACGAAAGCGGCGCCGTTCACTTCGTTTCCATCCTCTTCATCTTCTTCGCTTCTCAAGCCATGCGTCTGAACAAGTCTCCTCTTCGCCTAAAGTTACCATGCGCTGCCTCCATCTCCCTCTTTCCAAGGTCGGGCAAAACAGTGATGATACGAAAGGTATGAATCTGAGCTTTGTTGGCTTAACGCTTTTCTTTTGGGGTTTCAATTCATATGTTTATTAGCTCTGATTGATTTTTATTATTTATTTCTGTTTGAGATGTATGAAAATGAAGAGAAGATTATACCTTTGGGAGAAAGGATGGAGGAGGACGGCGGCGCTTCCGGTGGCCAGAGGCGGAGGGGGTAGTGGTGCTGAGCTCGCTTTGCTGGAAAACCTGGTACTTGTCTCTTTTCAGGTTTTATGATGATGATGTCTGAGAACCTTTGGATAATTTCCTTTTCTCTCTTTTTGTTTGCTTCGAATGCTTATTCTGAGTTGTCTCTGAATATTTGTTTATTGCTGATATGCTTTCAATGATGATTCATCTGAGATGCCTTGTATGCTGATATGCTTGCTTGCTCGCCTTTTCCTCTTCTCATACTTGCTTGCTGATATGCTTGATATGAAATATTTGCTTAATGATGTATTTGTTTGCTCTGAGCTTGATAGTGTTGGTATTTGTTGCACCCTATGATGAAAGTTTTCTGAGGGTTTGGTTGGTGGTCTGAATGCTTAGGTGTTGATATGCGGAGATATTTTGTATGTTGTGTTAGATTGATTCTGGTTTTGGAAAGGGCTTTGAAGGTTTAGCTTGTAGTTCTGGTTTGGGGTTACAGGCTTTGTATGCTTGAAAACAGGTTATAGGCTTGAGGGCCTTGAGGTTATGGCTTTTGTTGAGGCTTCAGGCTTAATGACAGTTTACAGGTTTAAGGTTTATGGTGTTTTGGTTGAGATTACAGGTTAGGCTTGAAGTTTTGAAAGGCTTCAGGCTTTTTGATATTTGATACAGTTTGGCTTTTGTTTCTGGTTTTTGAGGTTTGATGAACTTGGAGGCTATTAGGCTTTGTGTGGCTTCTGATATCTATGTTATGCAGGTTGATGGCTCTTGTATTATTTTTCAGGGTCTTGGCCTTTTTGTCTTTTAAGGGCAGGAGGTGTTATATTTTTTGTATATTCTTTCTTTTTGAACTTGGTCAATGCTTGGACAGGTTTGCAAGGCTTGAGGTTTTCATTCTTTGTGATCACTTCTGCTGTATGCCTTCTGTCTCCTTTTTCTATGTGTTCTGATACATCTTGTTTATATCTTTTGTTTAGCCTCTAGCCTGCTGTACTGTAAGCTGCTTTCCTCTCTCTTTCTCTCTCCAGATTAAAGAAAAGCATTTTTATTGCTTAATTTTGTCTTTTCTGAAAAAGTAATTGGCCTAGGAAGATGATGTATTCTGAACATTGCTTGCACTATTGTTTTCCTCTACATATTTTCCATGTTTCTTGCATACTTTGTGTACTTTATTGACAGCTTTTTGGAGTTTGATATCTTTTGGTAACCTTGGACAATTTTGACAGCTTTGGCTTGGTTTGAAATTGTAATTCAGTTTGCCTTTACTTGTACACACTGTTTGGAAACTTGGTTGACAATTTTTGGATTTATGCAGTATGTTTGAAAATTTGAATTTGTGCATTTCACATTTTTGCAAGACATTATATCCCTCTTTGTGAACCGATAGCAATCTCGTGATTTGCAGGGAGGGCAAACTGATTCCGGCCAGTTGCTTTTAATGATGAATCCAATTTTTATCTGCTTTTAATTTCATTTCATCTGCTTTTGACTTTTTCTTTTTCTTTGTTTTGCAGATGAAAAAATAATTGAGCAACAAGGGAGTATTGGATAGAAGATGAAGACTTAGGAATTTTTAGGACATAGTTTTATTTTCCTTTTAATCATTGTAACATTATTATTGTAAATACTTTGTAAACAATTACTGTATTTAAATAACAATTGTATAAATAATTAAAGATAAATAAAAAAGTCTTTTTATTGACATTCATTTTTAATTCTTCTTCAAATGTTTATCTAATTGTTTATAATTCTTAAATTATAATAAAATGGAAATAAATTCCAATTATTCTAACTTAAAATAAATAAACAATTGATAAACACTGTGGTCTTAGCATCAATCAATAATAAACCCGGCGCTCCAATTATCCAAAGCAATGCACAATTAATCTCAACAAATGTCCATATCCCTTTTCTTTTAATGATTCAATCAAACAATGTAAGCTCCCAATCAGAAACCTCAGTCCATATTCCAGAGTAAATTGAAAAGCACTGTAGACTTGATTCTTTCTGCGCGCACAAAAGAAAACCTAATTCTCGATTAAATGTTAGAGAAGCGTCCTCCTGATCGAAACCTGAGCCAACTCAACCAAACCCTAAGCAATCTGCTTGAACTGTTTTAAAATCAATGACAACCCTAAATTTTGTCTGACTGACAAGAAAAGTCTGTTTGACCGATTCTTGAGCCAGTCTGAAAAATCAGGAAAAGCCCGAAGCTGTGATTTCTTGTAAAAAAGAGGAGGGCAAATTTTGGGGTACAACACGTATGATTCAACGTGACCCTGCATCAAAAGACCCTCGAGATCCTTGAAATGGTTATGGTAAAAAATGCTATGGTATGATGTTATGTACATGTGTGCAAAAGTAAGCAAGTGTATATACAGGTGATCATATTCACACAGAACAAACAAGTCCTTAGGTTTAGGCTTACATGGGGTTTGTAGGTAAGTACCCTCTTGAAGTTAGTTGGCTCAAACCTGTCCTAAAATAGAAACCGGGTTCTAAAGAGCTCAATATCACTAGATTATTTTTTGTGTTCATGGTTTCAGTTTAGCCACTTTACTGGCGACCGAAATATTCCAAGAAAACAGTCCTCAATGAGTGTAGTATCGAGTATCTACCAACTTCGGATTGCACCAAAGTCGGTCATCTCACTACCCCTAAAAAAGGCCAAGATGGTCAAGTAAGGTTCTAAGGTCAATTGATGCTTCACGACACCACGCGGCGGCCACGTACTCTCCTTGATTTAACTCAAGGGTTACCGGTACCAACCAAAGTGCCACATCAACGTAGCTACTGTTTCAACCATGTCGGTATACCCCGCACAGTTCCCTTACAGTTTATTACTACTTACCTAAAAAGGTGCCCCCAAATCCGGGTGTAGGATTTAAAACAAACCCAAACAAGGAACCCAAAAAGTAAAGCAATCAAAGAAATCAAAGTAAGCATGTATAGGTGATCTAAAACCCTAAGGTAACCCCATTTTTAGAAATGTCCCCAGCAGAGTCGCCAGTTCTGTGATACAGTGGGAGAACTGACTTTGGATTTGCGTTTGTTTTCGCACTTGTTCGGTTTAGCAAGAGTCGCCACCGACTTTTTATTTTATCCTAAGGAAAGGTCAAAAAGCATAGGAAAGACCTTTGAGATGTTTTCGTGGGTTCGGGGGGTAGATTATGAAAAGGGAAGGTGCTAGCACCCTTTTCATCCATGGTTATCCATGGGCTCTTAGTTACTTGTTTTAGATCACTTGCCTTTGCTTTTCAATTGTTTGAAATGGTGCTTTGTGTGTGTGGTTTTTGAAAATGTTTTGAAAAAGATGCCCTGTCTAGGCAACCTTTGTAATGATTCTTGTTTGAATATATACAAAGGTGTGTGTCTTTTTGAAAAGATAATTCAATGTTTTGAAATTTGTTTGGAAATTGTTTTTGAAGTTTGTGTTGAGTAAGTTTGAAGGTTTGAGGCAGGTTTTGATAACTTGCTTGGTAAGGTTTTTGCACGTTTGTTGTGAGTTTAGTACAGGTTGGAATAGGTTGTGCAGGTTTGGGTTAGTGTTTTTGTACAGGCAGGCTTGGGTTATGCAGGCTTGGAGTTTGCTTGCTAAAGGTTTCTTAGCAGGTTACAGGTTTTTTACTGGTTTTAGGAAGGTGGATGTCGTTCTGGATTTGTTGTTTGGAGGTTTTATGCAGGCTTCAGACTTGCTTTTGGTACAGGCTTGAGGCTTTCTGTTTACAGTTTTTATGGTTCTCTTGCTCTGAACTGTCCTCCCTTTTGAACTGTTAGGAATGTTATATTTATTTATTTTTTAAGCCTGCCAAAAACTGCAAACATGCTTTACTCTCTCTTTCTCTCTCTCCATAAAAAAAAGCATATTTAATTGCTTAATATCTCTTTTCTGAAAAGGTTGTTGGCTTGAAAAATGATGAAAAGTTTTGACAAAGTTGCTTGCTTGCATCTTGGTTTTCCTCTGCAATGTACTTCCATATTTCCTGCCTTGACAGTTTTGTGTACTTTGACAGCTTGGTTGACAGTTTCTTGACAGCTTCTTGACAGCTTGGTTTGCTTTTATGCAACTTGGTTTGCTTAGTTTGTGTAACTTAGTTGACAGTCTGTGTAACTTAGTTGATAATTTGTGCAACTTGGTTTGGCATTTCATTTTGACATTGTACAGATTGGTGTACTTTTATGCAGCCTTGTACCTTCTTTGTGTTTGATTGTATGCTTGCAAAGAATAATTTTACTTTCCTCTTTGTGAACCAAGAAGAGAAATCTTCTTGTGATTTGCAAAGAGGACGAGTAAAACATGATGAAAATCAAAACAATCTGATTCCGGCCAACAACCTTTAATGATGAGCTTTTATTTATCTGTCTGAAAATGCCTTTCAAATTAACTGTATTGACTTCTTTTTCTGTCTTTGCAGGTAAATACCAGTTGGGGTAAGGGAAGCAGCAGTAGAAGATGAAGACTTCAAGAGACTTAGAATATAGATTTATTTTCTTTTCAATTATTTGTAATAAATATCATTGTAAATATTGTAAATAAATTTATAGTATCCAAATAACATTTGTAACAACAATTAAAAATAAATAAAAATCTTTGTCAGATAATTCTTTATTTCTTCTGCATTGTCTATTTAATTATTTGAATTTCTTGAATTAAAATAATTGGAAATGCATCCCAATAATTGTAACTCAGATAAAATAAATAATCAACAAATGTTGCAGTCTCACAACCTTGCATTAACCACCATACGCCCGGCATTCCAGTTAACCATATGCATTGCACAGTTAAATAAACAAACGTCCATACGCCTTTCACTTCACTGATCAAACCAACGCTCCAACCTTTCAATTCAAAAGCTTCAGCTCTTAGCCCAGATGTTTAGGTTTTGAGAAACAAACAACAATTTTGAACAAACGTAAAACAATGTAACAGTCAATTGAAAAAAAATGTGGATTCAATTCCTTCTGAGAATGCGTGTACAAACCCTAATTTTGGATTAACTGTCAAAGAAACATCTGATTGATCAAACCCTGAGCCAAACTCAACTAAATCAATAGAAACCCTAATAATCTATTTAACTGATTCAACATCAATGGAAACCCTAGTTTTGTTTGACTGATTCAAAATCAATGGAAACCCTAATTTTGTTTGACTAATTCAAAATCAATGGAAACCCTAATTTTGTTTGACTGATTCAAAATCAATGGAAACCCTAATTTTGGATTGACTGATAAAGAAAAATCTGTCTGACCTATTCTTAAGCCAATCTGAAAAATCAGGGAAAACCCCGAAGTTGTGATTTCTTGTGAAAAAGGGGAGGGCAAATTTTGGGGTACAACATTTGCTAAATACAATTACTTCCCTCTTAATCCTTTTTTATAGACTCTTTCTTCTTCTTTAGACTCGAATCATCTCTATCTTAAAAAATAAATTACAGTCAAATATCTTAAATCGTGTAAACCATCGGTTTTGTCCGGTTGCATCGGTTTTTTCCTGATTTACCGTTTTTTCTTCTAGTTTTTAGTTTGAGTGTGGTTATCAAACATCAATGGACCAGAGTTAGGTCTGGTTACCAGTTTAATCGGTTAAACCAGTCAGTCTGATCAAATTTTTATTACCTTGATTCCACAATCTTTACAGGATTAATAGAGTCAACTTGAAACATGTTAGAGTTCAAAAGGAAACTCTAAAACAACTCTAATTAACTCAAAAACAACTCTAACTAACTCAAAAACAACTTTATCAAACTCCCACATAACAAATCTGATTCTTAAACTTATTAAAAGGCAATGAAAAGTCATCAAACTCAAAATTGTTGAAAACTCGTAGAACTGGACAATGAACCCGAAAACTTCGATCTGCCACCCGCCAACCCTCCTTGTGTGTCGTCGCGTCGCAGTCCGTTCCAAGCGTCGATCCGCATGAATGTTACTGCGTAAATCCCCGCGTACGCATGCTGTAAAGTACAACTTTTCCACCACGCCGCGGCATCTGCAACTCATCATTGTTATACGGAGCGACCTCGCACCTATGTGTCGATCGCGTGCCACTTTTGCTGATTTGGCGCGGAATCGCTGCCGTCGAAAAAAATGCTAGTTGGAATTTGTCGTGGCTTTTTCAGTTTTTACAATCTACTGACCCTTTTCACCCATTGGAATCCAACGACCAAAAACACATATAAACAGCCACAGATGAATTATATCATAATCAAATTATTAAAATTTTGTCTCAAGGGATCAACCACAGATTATCATATACCAAAAATGCAATCAACAAGGCAAAACAATTCATATTTCATCAAAATAAAGAGAAACATATCAATTGTTGCCTCAAAGGGTTTTGCGCAAACCCTTTTTTAGCCACAAACATACAACACAAACTCAGAATGAGAAGAAGAAGAAGAAGAAGAAGAAGAAGAAGAAGAAGAAGAAGAAGAAGAAGAAGAAGAAGAAGAGGAAGATAAGAGGGTAAGGATCCCTCACTATTCGACTGTCTAAACACCTATATGTGAATAGTCCCTCTACCTCAAAAAATTGCAGATCATTGAACTCTTGGATTTTGAGATCTACATCTCTCTTCCTTCCTATGATTGCTCTAGCTTCTGCTTCTTTACCTTTTTTCCTAACTTTTCTCAATTTCACAATCTGAAAAAATTCTACCTCACTTATCTATTTATTTTACCCTAGTTCCCTTATTCTCTTCTCACCCATCAACTCACTTCACACCCTCACTTAAATTTTTATTTTCTAATATATTTCTATAATTTTATTTTAATTGTTATAATACTCTAATTAAATTAAATTAATATTATTATCTAATTATTCTAATTAACTCAAGTATCTTGATTAAATTAATAATTCTATTATTTCTTACATTAATTAAATATAAATCAATAACAATAATTTTAATAAAACACATATATTATTCAAATCAATTAAACAAATTAATATAAATTTAATTAAAAATAAATAATTAAAGTTGGGATGTTAAAGGCGACAAAGAAGATCAAACATGTGCTACACACTGAAGTTACCAGATCATACGCTGAAGCCTGATGACCAGAATCTGCGCATAAAATACTCTGACTCTGATCAAGATCCTAACCAAGTCATCAGCACTCAGAAACGTCAGCATAAAGGAAAGAACACTCTGAAGCGTTACTATGCATTCAAGACAGATTAATTACCAACGGCTTTGTCCAAGACAAGATCTTCTCAAAAAGGAAAGAACGTTATTATCATTGAAAGTGATTTATGGACAACAACGTATTTGTTCCTGGCTATTTAAATAAGACTGTGTGAGAAAAGAAATGGCTATTACTCTTCACGCACGCATACGAAAACGAACTCACTCATACAGTTTGCTAAAGCTTTCAACCACGCCTACTCAAAAGCATTAGCAGTCTAGTTTCATTCTAAGCTTAACATTGTGTATTATCACAGTTATGATATATAGTTTTACTAGAAAACATCAAACACACTTTTGTTCAATTATCTGTAAGAGAAATTTCCTTGAGATAAACCGGTCTGTGGTTAGACTCAAGAAGGCTTTAACAGTTGTTAAAGTAGTTGTTGTACTCAGTTGAATATAGTGGATTAAGACCTCGTTGGAGAGAGGCGAAATCACCTTGACGGGTGGACTAGAGTAGTTTGAGATCAAACGAACCAGGATAAAAATACAGTGTTGTCTGCATTTGATTTAAAGTTTTACAATTCAACCCCCCTTCTTGTGTTTTTCACATCTTCATAATGAGCTTTGAAAGATTTGTTGAAATCTTGATTGGACTGCCCCAGGTTCACTGAGCTTTTGAAAGATTTGTTGAAATCTCGACTAGACTGCCCCAGGTTTACTGGACAATACTATATTAAATCCCCTTTTGTTGATAGGAGAATTTTGTAACGGAAGTGTCATCCCACTTGAAGTGATTTTACTCACTGAGAGAGCTTTCGTTCCTCCGAACATTCACTGTATGAATTTCTTTGCTGTTAAACAAGTAAACCATGTGCAAACAACGATATTCAAATAATGCAAAGTTTATGCTTGTCTCGAAGTTTTGGAAAATGCGTTTTTTAGCAGAAAACTTTTTATAAGACAAATTCAACACAAGATTTTAGGGCAAAGCCTTACAGGAGTCAGGATACCTTTTGTAACAGTATGCTTTCGAACTAACCCATGCTTCAATTAGGACTTTTGAAGGGTTGTAACGTGGCTTGGTTCACGGTTTAAGAAACACAGGATAAAGGCTTAAATTATATTTGTTCCCACCCGCTCTTCGTGATGTCCTTCAGTCCTAGACTCAGTTAATTGTGCGTCGAACTCTATTCAAGTTTGGAACGACATTTTGATGATGGTCCACACCAGTTGAGTTTTTTGTAGGCAGTCATCATTTTTGCAACATTTTTCATGTTATTGAGGATTTATAATGACCTCTTTCTTTTGATTCGTTATCCCTAACTTTTGCCTGACTGTTCCTGTTTTTCGAGATTACAGTCAGCGGGATGCCCCGGCTTTCTTAAGCCTCCTTTATAGGTTTTGGCTCAGTGGACTTTTCTCTTTTGAGAGATTGACTGCCTATGAGATAAAGAACCATCACTATCTTTTGGTTCCAGAGGAATGCTTTTGATGTCGTTCGTTATATTATGAACTGAGAGTTTGCGACTTCAATGCGCATCTCTCTTTTTTTTGAATTAACTGAGAGACTAACCTGCCCCAGGTTTAAATCAAAGGTTTCATTTTGTTTTAAAATAGAAAACTCCTACTTCTTTGGCTCGAAGGGGTTGACTAGGGATTATCTTCCTTATAACTCCAGTGTTTAGGATTTGAAAGAATGCCTGTACATCATCAGCAAGGTCTGTTCAAAAGCATACTGTATAGGATTATGGCATTGTTTCGTCATCCTCCCTCTAAAGGCTTGTAGCTTTTAATCAAGAGTTAAACATCATAAAGAAAGTAGAATGCATAGTTTAAGAATAGTGAAAACGAATGGATGAATTCAAGACAAACATATGCAATGCATTAATGAAACAGAGTTTGACATCAACAGATAATTGTTTGAATAACAAAAGAAATTACAACTTGAAAATTCAAATGGAACAAAAGTCTCTCAGTTCGAGCTTTGTCATTTCAGGTGGAGAACTCTGAGCGGAAGATTTTCATCTCGCCATCCGGCATGAATTCCATCACTCCTTCGTCAATCAAGTCTTGGATCTTATTTTTCAAAGCCCAACAGTCATCGGTGTCATGTCCAGGACTATGAGAGTGGTATACACAAAATGCGTCGGGGTGATAGCTAGGAGTAGAGGTATTGGGCTTCCGAATAGGATCCCTTAAAGCAAGCAGGTTGACCTCCAACAAGCGTTTCAGTATTAGAGATGATGGTATGTCAGTCTCAGAGAAATATCTTCCAGACGTATTTTTCTTATGCCGATTACCCTGTGGACGCTGACGAGGTTGTTGCTGGGCTTGTGACCCTGAAGCAAGTTGAGGAGCCTTTCCCTTTTCTGCTTGTCTCAAAGGAGGTTGAATGATGACTTGATCTTCAACCCTAGTTGTTTGCCCCACTTGGTTGTCCCGAAGCAGTTTGTTGACGAGAACCTTGAGCTCTTCTTGTCTTTGAGCCAAGTCTTGAATGAGAGTCATCTGGCCCACCAGTTGTCCCGTCATATGGATCTTCATTGTTGCCAGCTCAATCTGCAGTTCCTCCAACTGATCATTCCTGACACTGCTTGAATTCCCGAGGACCATGCCCCTTGTGAGGAGAGCTTTCACTTCTTCTTGCCCCTGGGACAGGTTCAAGAACATTTCTTGAAGTTGAGCATTTTGATCCTGGATATCTTTGACAGTCCTTTCTAGAGCCATCTCTACTGAAATAAACAGTAGGAGAATAAGGAAACCTGAAAAGGAAAACCTGTTATGATACAATGCATGATATGTGGATGCATGTTTTCAAGAATCTCGCGGGGTAAACACAAGAAAATGTTAGAGAATGAACTTTGGTCAACATCTTTGATTGGAGAATTTTGTATCGGTGGATCTCTTTCCACGAGAATCAAGCTCACCATGTCGAGTGGGTCATAGCCCCTGATTCAAGTTGTTGCACTTGATCTTTGACGGCGTTTTTTTAGAGGAAAATGAAACCTCTTGCCCTTTGGTAGATGTATTGTGATACGGTGGGAGAACTGACTTGAGTTTTTGCGTTTATATTTGCACTTGTTCGGTTTAGCAAGAGTCGCCACCGACTTTTTATTTTATCCTAATGGAAAGGTTAAAAAGCACAGGAAAAACCTTTTGAGATGTTTCGTGGGTTC
This sequence comes from Vicia faba, assembly GCA_948472305.1. Taxonomy (NCBI): domain Eukaryota; kingdom Viridiplantae; phylum Streptophyta; class Magnoliopsida; order Fabales; family Fabaceae; genus Vicia; species Vicia faba. The sequence goes on from OX451736.1 coordinate 1,451,867,105, forward strand.
GGGGGGTAGATTATGAAAAGGAAAGGTATTAGCACCCTTTTCATCCATGGTTATCCATGGGCTCTTAGTTACTTGGTTTTAGATCACTTGCCTTGATTTTCAATTGCTTGAAATTGCGGTGTGTGTGTGTGTTTTGAAAATGTTTTGAAATAGACGCCTTTGTTTCAGCAACCATTGTAATGACTCGTGTTTGAGTATATACGAAGGTGTGTATCTTTTCGAAAAGATGTTTCAAATGTTTTTGGAAGTTTGTTTTGAAAGTGTTTGTGGTTTGGATTTGAAAAGTAGGCAAGTGTTTTTGCAAGTTTGTCAAGTAACTAAGAGTTTGTCTACCCCTATGGTACTCAAAGGTTTTTCTCATGTTTTAACCCTTTTTAACAATTTTGTTCCACCATTGTATTTGGTGGGCAATCTTGCGTTTAGGATGTTAACGGGATAGGCGCGGGTCATCGTATGGACCATGAATGCATTGATGCCAAGTGTCTTTGGCAATTTTGCTTGAAGGGACTATGATCATTTGATTAGGCAACGTTCGAAAGCGTCATCGAGGGACTTATGATCATTTGAATTGTTTTGCCAAAGAAACTCGACGTGCAAGCATGGCCCATTTTGGAAGGCAACAAGCGGGATTACCCTAGGGGTGCAAGTGTGATTGTGTATGCATTTATCTTGTATTAGGTTATCTAGCGTTTGATTTTATTTACATACAAACCCTAGGTCTAACCGTGGTATATTTGAAAGCGATAAATTGCGGGAATTTAAAGTCTACGCTATTACAAATGGATATCCGGGAATGGGGGTACAATTATTTACAAATGGGGGATGAGACTTATTAGGAGAGTAGTGTCCAAATAATTTACAACCAAATCGAATCAATCGCAATCTCAAATGTAAAGTAATAGCAATGTGAAAAAGGGACAAGCAAATGTATCAATGTATAAAAAGATAAAATGTGTATTGTAAATGTGTACGTGATTTATTTACAAGGTGAGAAATGTATTTATTAAGTATTCTTATCTTGTTTTGTATTTTTGTCAATTATGTACAAGTAAAATATTTTAAGAAAAGAAAAGGAAATGTTTTAAGTTCTAATTTATTTTTAGGTATTTTATTGTTTTTATGTTAGTATTCTTTATGCACAAAATTTTAACTAAAGAAAAGAAAAGAAAATTGTTTCACTTTGAGAAAATTAATATTAAGGTTTATATGTTCACTTAAAAATGTAATAAAAATAAAAAGAAACAAATAAGAACATTAAAAAAAAGGTATTATTTTATCTACAAATAAACAATTTATGTTATAAAGAAAATAATATAGTGTTAGTATAAAAAGTAGGAAATAAATAAAAATGGAGAGGAGTTAAATGGGCTTGGTGTGAACTTGCTATGGCCCAAACAAATGAAGCAGAATAAAAGAGATAAGGGGGGGTGCGCTTGGAAAAACGAATGGGCTTAGGCGTGTTTGGCAGAGGCAGGCCCAATGCACTTCACAAATTTGTGAGGGTTTCAATTGAGTTGTGTTCATTTGGATTCTAGGGTTTCAGACGAAAGCGGCGCCGTTCACTTCGTTTCCATCCTCTTCATCTTCTTCGCTTCTCAAGCCATGCGTCTGAACAAGTCTCCTATTCGCCTAAAGTTACCATGCGCTGCCTCCATCTCCCTCTTTCCAAGGTCGGGCAAAACAGTGATGATACGAAAGGTATGAATCTGAGCTTTGTTGGCTTAACGCTTTTCTTTTGGGGTTTCAGTTCATATGTTTATTAGCTCTGATTGATTTTTATTATTTATTTCTGTTTGAGATGTATGAAAATGAAGAGAAGATTATACCTTTGGGAGAAAGGATGGAGGAGGACGGCGGCGCTTCCGGTGGCCAGAGGCGGAGGGGGTAGTGGTGCTGAGCTCGCTTTGCTGGAAAACCTGGTACTTGTGTCTTTTCAGGTTTTATGATGATGATGTCTGAGAACCTTTGGATAATTTCCTTTTCTCTCTTTCTGTTTGCTTCGAATGCTTATTCTGAGTTGTCTCTGAATATTTGTTTATTGCTGATATGCTTTCAATGATGATTCATCTGAGATGCCTTGTATGTTGATATGCTTGCTTGCTCGCCTTTTCCTCTTCTCATACTTGCTTACTGATATGCTTGATATGAAATATTTGCTTAATGATGTATCTGTTTGCTCTGAGCTTGATAGTGTTGGTATTTGTTGCACACTATGATGAAAGTTTTCTGAGGGTTTGGTTGGTGGTCTGAATGCTTAGGTGTTGATATGCTGAGATATTTGGTATGTTGTGTTAGATTGATTCTGGTTTTGGAAAGGGCTTTGAAGGTTGAGCTTGTAGTTCTGGTTTGGGGTTACAGGCTTTGTATGCTTGAAAACAGGTTATAGGCTTGAGGGCCTTGAGGTTATGGCTTTTGTTGATGCTTCAGGCTTGATGACAGTTTACAGGTTTAAGGTTTATGGTGTTTTGGTTGAGATTACAGGTTAGGCTTGAAGTTTTGAAAGGCTTCAGGCTTTTTGATATTTGATACAATTTGGCTTTTGTTTCTGGTTTTTGAGGTTTGATGAACTTGGAGGCTATTAGGCTTTGTGTGGCTTCTGATATCTATGTTATGCAGGTTGATGGCTCTTGTATTATTTTTCAGGGCCTTGGCCTTTTTGTCTTTTAAGGGTAGGAGGTGTTATATTTTTTGTATATTCGTTCTTTTTGAACTTGGTCAATGCTTGGATAGGTTTGCAAGGCTTGAGGTTTTCATTCTTTGTGATCACTTCTGTTGTATGCCTTCTGTCTCCTTTTTCTATGTGTTCTGATACATCCTGTTTATATCTTTTGTTTAGCCTCTAGCCTGCTGTACTGTAAGCTGCTTTCCTCTCTCTTTCTCTCTCCAGATTAAAGAAAAGCATTTTTATTGCTTAATTTTGTCTTTTCTGAAAAAGTAATTGGCCTAGGAAGATGATGTATTCTGAACATTGCTTGCACTATTGTTTTCCTCTGCATATTTTCCATGTTTCTTGCATACTTTGTGTACTTTATTGACAGCTTTTTGGAGTTTGATATCTTTTGGTAACCTTGGACAATTTTGACAGCTTTGGCTTGGTTTGAAATTGTAATTCAGTTTGCCTTTACTTGTACACACTGTTTGGAAACTTGGTTGACAATTTTTGGATTTATGCAGTATGTTTGAAAATTTGAATTTGTGCATTTCACATTTTTGCAAGACATTCTATCCCTCTTTGTGAACCGAGAGCAATCTCGTGATTTGCAGGGAGGGCAAACTGATTCCGGCCAGTTGCTTTTAATGATGAATCCAATTTTTATCTGCTTTTAATTTCATTTCATCTGCTTTTGACTTTTTCTTTTTCTTTGTTTTGCAGATGAAAAAATAATTGAGCAACAAGGGAGCATTGGATAGAAGATGAAGACTTAGGAATTTTTAGGACATAGTTTTATTTTCCTTTTAATCATTGTAACATTATTATTGTAAATACTTTGTAAACAATTACTGTATTTAAATAACAATTGTATAAATAATTAAAGATAAATAAAAAAGTCTTTTTATTGACATTCATTTTAAATTCTTCTTCAAATGTTTATCAAATTGTTTATAATTCTTAAATTATAATAAAATGGAAATAAATTCCAATTATTCTAACTTAAAATAAATAAACAATTAATAAACAATGTGGTCTTAGCATCAATCAATAATAAACTCGGCGCTCCAATTATCCAAAGCAATGCACAGTTAATCTCAACAAATGTCCATATCCCTTTTCTTTTAATGATTCAATCAAACAATGTAAGCTCCCAATCAGAAACCTCAGTCCATATTCCAGAGTAAATTGAAAAGCACTGTAGACTTGATTCTTTCTGCGCGCACAAAAAAAACCTAACTCTCAATTAAATGTTAGAGAAGCGTCCGCCTGATCGAAACCTGAGCCAACTCAACCAAACCCTAAGCAATCTGCTTGAACTGTTTTAAAATCAATGACAACCCTAAATTTTGTCTGACTGACAAGAAAAGTCTGTTTGACCGATTCTTGAGCCAGTCTGAAAAATCAGGAAAAGCCCGAAGCTGTGATTTCTTGTAAAAAAGAGGAGGGCAAATTTTGGGGTACAACATGTATGATTCAACGTGACCCTGCATCAAAAGACCCTCTAGATCCTTGAAATGGTTATGGTAAAAAATGTTATGGTATGATGTTATGTACATGTATGCAAAAGTAAGCAAGTGTATATACAGGTGATCATATTCACACAGAACAAACAAGTCCTTAGGTTTAGGCTTACATGGGGTTTGTAGGTAAGTACCCTCTTGAAGTTAGTTGGCTCAAACTTGTCCTAAAATAGAAACCGGGTTCTAAAGAGCTCAATATCACTAGATTATTTTCTTTGTTCATGGTTTCAGTTTAGCCACTTTACTGGCGACCGAAATATTCCAAGAAAACAGTCCTCAATGAGTGTAGTATCGAGTATCTACCAACTTCGGATTGCACCAAAGTCGGTCATCTCACTACCCCTAAAAAAGGCCAAGATGGTCAAGTAAGGTTCTAAGGTCAATTGATGCTTCACGACACCACGCGGCGGCCCCGTACTCTCCTTGATTTAACTCAAGGGTTACCGGTACCAACCAAAGTGCCACATCAACGTAGCTACTGTTTCAACCATGTCGGTATACCCCGCACAGTTCCCTCACAGTTTATTACTACTTACCTAAAAAGGTGCCCCCAAATCCGGGTGTAGGATTTAAAACAAACCCAAACAAGGAACCCAAAAAGTAAAGCAATCAAAGCAATCAAAGTAAGCATGTATAGGTGATCTAAAACCCTAAGGTAACCCCACTTTTAGAAATGTCCCCAGCAGAGTCGCCAGTTCTGTGATACAGTAGGAGAACTGACTTTGGATTTGCGTTTGTTTTCGCACTTGTTCGGTTTAGCAAGAGTCGCCACCGACTTTTTATTTTATCCTAAGGAAAGGTCAAAAAGCACAGGAAAGACCTTTGAGATGTTTTCGTGGGTTCGGGGGGTAGATTATGAAAAGGGAAGGTGCTAGCACCCTTTTCATCCATGGTTATCCATGGGCTCTTAGTTACTTGTTTTAGATCACTTGCCTTTGCTTTTCAATTGTTTGAAATGGTGCTTTGTGTGTGTGGTTTTTGAAAATGTTTTGAAAAAGATGTCTTGTCTAGGCAACCTTTGTAATGATTCTTGTTTGAATATATACAAAGGTGTGTGTCTTTTTGAAAAGATAATTCAATGTTTTAAAATTTGTTTGGAAATTGTTTTTGAAGTTTGTGTTGAGTAAGTTTGAAGGTTTGAGGCAGGTTTTGATAACTTGCTTGGTAAGTTTTTTGCACGTTTGTTGTGAGTTTAGTACAGGTTGGAATAGGTTATGCAGGTTTGGGTTAGTGTTTTTGTACAGGCAGGCTTGGGTTATGCAGGCTTGGAGTTTGCTTGCTAAAGGTTTCTTAGCAGGTTACAGGTTTTTTACTGGTTTTAGGCAGGTGGATGTCGTTCTGGATTTGTTGTTTAGAGGTTTTATGCAGGCTTCAGACTTGCTTTTGGTACAGGCTTGAGGCTTTCTGTTTACAGTTTTTGTGGTTCTCTTGCTCTGAACTGTCCTCCCTTTTGAACTGTTAGGAATGTTATATTTATTTATTCTTTAAGCCTGCCAAAAACTGCTAACATGCTTTACTCTCTCTTTCTCTCTCTCCATAAAAAAAGCATATTTAATTGCTTAATATCTCTTTTCTGAAAAAGTTGTTGGCTTGAAAAATGATGAAAAGTTTTGACAAAGTTGCTTGCTTGCATCTTGGTTTTCCTCTGCAATGTACTTCCATATTTCCTGCCTTGACAGTTTTGTGTACTTTGACAGCTTGGTTGACAGTTTCTTGACAGCTTCTTGACAGCTTGGTTTGCTTTTATGCAACTTGGTTTGCTTAGTTTGTGTAACTTAGTTGACAGTCTGTGTAACTTAGTTGACAATTTGTGCAACTTGGTTTGGCATTTCATTTTGACATTGTACAGATTGGTGTACTTTTATGCAGCCTTGTACCTTCTTTGTGTTTGATTGTATGCTTGCAAAGAATAATTTTACTTTCCTCTTTGTGAACCAAGAAGAGAAATCTTCTTATGATTTGCAAAGAGGACGAGTAAAACATGATGAAAATCAAAACAATCTGATTCTGGCCAACAACCTTTAATGATGAGCTTTTATTTATCTGTCTGAAAATGCCTTTCAAATTAACTGTATTGACTTCTTTTTCTGTCTTTGCAGGTAAATACCAGTTGGGGTAAGGGAAGCAGCAGTAGAAGATGAAGACTTCAAGAGACTTAGAATATAGATTTATTTTCTTTTCAATTATTTGTAATAAATATCATTGTAAATATTGTAAATAAATTTATAGTATCCAAATAACATTTGTAACAACAATTAAAAATAAATAAAAATCTTTGTCAGATAATTCTTTATTTCTTCTGCATTGTCTATTTAATTATTTGAATTTCTTGAATTAAAATAATTGGAAATGCATCCCAATAATTGTAACTCAGATAAAATAAATAATCAACAAACGTTGCAGTCTCGCAACCTTGCATTAACCACCATACGCCCGGCATTCCAGTTAACCATATGCATTGCACAGTTAAATAAACAAACGTCCATACGCCTTTCACTTCACTGATCAAACCAATGCTCCAACCTTTCAATTCAAAAGCTTCAGCTCTTAGCCCAGATGTTTAGGTTTTGAGAAACAAACAACATTTTTGAACAAACGTAAAATAATGTAACAGTCAATTGAAAAAAACTGTGGATTCAATTCCTTTTGAGAATGCGTGTACAAACCCTAATTTTGGATTAACTGTCAAAGAAACGTCTGCTTGATCAAACCCTGAGCCAAACTCAACCAAATCAATAGAAACCCTAATAATCTATTTAACTAATTCAAAATCAATGGAAACCCTAATTTTGTTTGACTGATTCAAAATCAATGGAAACCCTAATTTTGTTTGACTGATTCAAAATCAATGGAAACCCTAATTTTGTTTGACTGATTCAAAATCAATAGAAACCCTAATTTTGGATTGACTGATAAAGAAAAATCTGTCTGACCTATTCTTAAGCCAATCTGAAAAATCAGGGAAAACCCCAAAGCTGTGATTTCTTGTGAAAAAGGGGAGGGCAAATTTTGGGGTACAACATTTGCTAAATACAATTACTTCCCTCTTAATCCTTTTTTATAGACTCTTTCTTCTTCTTTAGACTCGAATCATCTCTATCCTAAAAAAGAAATTACAGTCAAATATCTTAAATCGTGTAAACCATCGGTTTTGTCCGGTTGCATCGGTTTTTTCCTGATTTACCGTTTTTTCTTCTAGTTTTTAGTTTGAGTGTGGTTATCAAACATCAATGGACCAGAGTTAGGTCTGGTTACCAGTTTAATCGGTTAAACCAGTCAGTCTGATCAAATTTTTATTACCTTGATTCCACAATCTTTACAGGATTAATAGAGTCAACTTGAAACATGTTAGAGTTCAAAAGGAAACTCTAAAACAACTCTAATTAACTCAAAAACAACTCTAACTAACTCAAAAACAACTTTATCAAACTCCCACATAACAAATCTGATTCTTAAACTTATTAAAAGGCAATGAAAAGTCATCAAACTCAAAATTGTTGAAAACTCGTAGAACTGGACAATGAACCCGAAAACTTCGATCTACCACCCGCCAACCCTCCTTGTGTGTCGTCGTGTCGCAGTCCGTTCCAAGCGTCGATCTGCATGAATGTTACTGCGTAAATCCCCGCGTACGCATGCTGTAAACTACAACTTTTCCACCACGCCGCGGCATCTGCAACTCATCATTGTTATACGGAGCGACCTCGCACCTATGTGTCGATCGCGTGCCACTTTTGCTGATTTGGCGCGGAATCGCTGCCGTTGAAAAAAATGCTAGTTGGAATTTGTCGTGGCTTTTTCAGTTTTTACAATCTACTGACCCTTTTCACCCATTGGAATCCAACGACCAAAAACACATATAAACAGCCACAGATGAATTATATCATAATCAAATTATTAAAATTTTGTCTCAAGGGATCAACCACAGATTATCATATACCAAAAATGCAATCAACAAGGCAAAACAATTCATATTTCATCAAAATAAAGAGAAACATATCAATTGTTGCCTCAAAGGGTTTTGCGCAAACCCTTTTTTGGCCACAAACATACAACACAAACTCAGAATGAGAAGAAGAAGAAGAAGAAGAAGAAGAAGAAGAAGAAGAAGAAGAAGAAGAAGAAGAAGAGGAAGAAGAAGAGGAAGATAATAGGGTAAGGATCCCTCACTATTCGACTGTCTAAACACCTATATGTGAATAGTCCCTCTACCTCAAAAAATTGCAGATCATTGAACTCTTGGATTTTGAGATCTACATCTCTCTTCCTTCCTATGATTGCTCTAGCTTCTGCTTCTTTACCTTTTTTCCTAACTTTTCTCAATTTCACAATCTGAAAAAATTCTACCTCACTTATCTATTTATTTTACCCTAGTTCCCTTATTCTCTTCTCACCCATCAACTCACTTCACACCCTCACTTAAATTTTTATTTTCTAATATATTTCTATAATTTTATTTTAATTGTTATAATACTCTAATTAAATTAAATTAATATTATTATCTAATTATTCTAATTAACTCAAGTATCTTGATTAAATTAATAATTCTATTATTTCTTACATTAATTAAATATAAATCAATAACAATAATTCTAATAAAACACATATATTATTCAAATCAATTAAATAAATTAATATAAATTTAATTAAAAATAAATAATTAAAGTTGGGATGTTAAAGGCGACAAAGAAGATCAAACATGTGCTACACACTGAAGTTACCAGATCATACGCTGAAGCCTGATGACTAGAATCGAACTTAGGGATCTATCATTTTGATCGTGTATATGGGGACCAAGGATTCCGCTTAGGGATCCGACATTTTGATCGCCTCTATTGGATAATCTTCTTTCAAGCTTTTAGGTTTCCTACAAAGAAGAGGTAGCTAGCAAACATAGATTAGCTAAGATAATAAAATGAGGGGCCTCATTAAAAATCCTTTCCATGTGCAAAGCGCGAAGGGAAAATAGTTCACCTCACAAAATAACTTGTTATTACAATCGGTAGAGACATAATACTCGCCTATAAAAGTCAACCACGAAATAGCTAAACAATGGTAAAGAAAGACAAATAAATGATAGCAGTTCAAGTGGCTCTAGAGGGAATTATTTCTTGGCCTTCAATCTTCGATTTCCTTGCTAGTTGGAAGGGGAGCATCATCGACCTTGTGGTTCCTCTTGGAGGCTTTATTCCTGAGCCTGTTTTCTTGGATTTCGCGCCTAATGTGAGGATCCTTTTCAGCTTGAGACTCTCTATGTAACATTTTTTGCCGATCTCCTGACTCTTTGGATTACTCACACTCGCCCATTCGAGGGTGGTTACTTAATGCATAAATACATAGTGGATAAGGCGGCTCTCCGTTGGTAAAAATATGGTCGTCCTATAATCATATTGTAAGAAAAGGGGCGTAAATAACCAAATACATGACCTTTATTTCTTTGGCTTGGTACTGCTATCCAAAAATGGTCTTCAGTGTGATGTATCTTTTTACTTGTACCTATTCCTTAGAGAATCCAACCATCAAACTTTTGAAGGGTTTTAAGTCCTATGGGTCGAGGCAAATTCTTTCGAGCGCCTCCAAAGATAGAATGTCTACAAAATATCCTTGGTCTACGAGGACTCTTTTGATCCCCCATTTGTCGCATCTGGTGATAATGACACGAGATCATCATTTTGTGGAAGGATGTCAATTGCATCTTTCTCAGAGAAGGCGATTGTGGTTTCTGGCTCTTGGGTTTTTCCTTCGCCTTTAAAGTCAGGGAAGTCTTCTATATTCAGGATTTGGCGAGCGTACCTTCTATGGGTAGAGTCAATCTCTTCGCCCCCGATGAATGCTTCTGTTATGGTGATGAGCATGTGGCACACAACTTTACTGCCCTCGTCCTTAGATGACTCTTTTTCTTTGTTGGTCCTGGGGTTCCTATGTCATCTCGCCCTCACGATTTGGACTTGTCTAACCCACAAGAAGAGTAGCCCTTCACATATTTCTTGAGGTGTCCCTTTTCGATTAGTCTCTCGATTTCTTTCTTGAGTTGGTAGCAATCTTCATTATGGTATCCCTTGACTTTGTGAAACTTGCATCATCTTCATGGTTCAAGACCCATTACATCCTCCTTCAGAGAGGGTGGTGTGGGAATATTATGTAGGTGAAGAACCTCGCATCAGGTCTATTCATGGCGGGTGTTTTGGGGTGTGAAGATTGTCTTTGGAAGACAAAGTAGTTGACATGAAGCTACACACTGCTTACAGTAATTTACTATACTAATATTTTCATAACTCGTTTGTTATAGTTGTTACTAATATTTATCTAAACCTTTTTCAGGGATGGAACATCTCTCACTTTCCTTGCATTTCTAGATGGGAACTTGTGCCTGACTACATTGAGGATTGGCCATGTGATGCCTCCTTTTCTACGTACAGAGGGAATAAGGCGATCGAGCCCTTCCGGGTGTATATTGACTGCACTCTAGCAAATGACATTGCCTTCTGCCCATACGACAGTCACCGTCAGACGCGTCAGCTGGACGTTATTTCGTTATACTCCGGATGTATGGCTTATGGGTCAGGTCTGATGTATGTTTATATGCTCGAGCGAGTGATGCGCCGGTTTGGGTATTTGTAGTTTATTCTGAGATATCCCTCAAAGTCTACTCCTCCCAGCGTCCAGCACAGAGATCTTAATGCCATACTTGAGGATCACGAAAGTTATTTGGTACTAGAGGACTATCACAGGGTGCCAGCTCCTATAAAATGGGTTTATGTAGACGGCTACATCACATGGTTCTATAGGGTGTCACATCCTATAATGACACCAGACGCTCCTAGAAGACCACCTAGGCCATCTAATTAAGAGGTACCGAAGGCTATGGATGATCGCACCCAGGACGTAAGCAGTGCTTGTCGACGTATTATGGATATAGCGAGATCATGCATAGAGGCATGACTTTTTTAGGAAGGAAATCCCTATTAGGCCTTTGTAGATGACATTATTACCGAGACAGGGAATGCCTTGCAGTACATACAGAGAAGCTGAGGGATTAGACATACTTAGTAGTTTATATTTGTTTGTATTGTATTTTGTATTTTCGGAACAAGTTATGTATGGCCAGTATATTTTGAATTTACTTTAATTAATGTATGATTTTTTTTAATGTATATGTAGTATGTTTGAATGAGTTAATGTATGTGTTTTTTAATTTATGACCTAAAATAAAAGTTGGCCTAAAAAAATGTCAAAGTTAGGACAATGTAGTTGCCTAGACAATATTTAGAGGGCTTTTCAGATATGCATCTCTAAAATGTCTCATGTTATGTGCAATAAACACGCTTTCAATAACTTAAAATGTATTCAGGAGATTTTATAGAGATACTTCTTTAGATTCATCCCAAAAAATTTACGAGATACATTTATGTACTATATTTTGGCAAAATGGAGTGTGTGGTTGAATTATGAAGGCCGGTGTGATTTTATATATGTTCAAAAATACATCTCTAAACACTAATAAGGATAATTTTAGATTTTCAATTTGTCGGGCGAATACCATAAGATGGAATGAGCATTTCAAAATAATTTCAACTATAAATATAAGATTGAAAATATCAATGATCAAAAATGTAATGAATTGGAATATTCATGATTGAAAATCATTGGCTACCACATTCACATGAATCAGCAAAACATTTACTTATGGTGAAAAACAGCAATTTGCTATGCTATCTTTATTACATCCAAATATTTGCCAACAAATACACAGCAGCTATGAAAAAGCCGTTGTAAAATGTCTCCCTTCTTGTAGCTCCGGAATGACTGCCAGCCTCCGAATTATTACTTCCGGGCTCGGACTTACCGCCGCCACTGCTAGAATGTGAAGGATCAAGTGAATACGGAACACCAGACTTCACAATCCAAGAATCGCGATCGGTTGAATTAGCAATCTCAAAGAATTTTCCAGCGTAGAAATCAGCTGCTTCGGTCGCGGATATAGTTTTGACACCGGGCCACTTAACTCTTCCTTTTGTGTCAGCACCTGGACCTTTATTGTTATACTCGTAAAAAGTACATGTGTCGATGAAAACAGTTCCCATCCATGGCATGTAACCATCAGGGACGAAAATGTCATCGATGGTTGAGTCCATTATGACGACTCTCGCGTATGCCTTCCATGGTCTTCCGAGGTAAGAGATTTTGGGTGTCATTGATGCTAATTCTGGTTCACCTGTGAAGTGACAGGTTTGGAAAATGAGACCGCTTGGGCTGTCGGATTTGACTCTACCACTTGCTGTTACGGTACATTCTTGCTCTTCAGCTGGTTTCCTAACGACTAGTTTGCAGTTTTGGAAAACTCCAATGGCGTCGCCGAAGATGGAGTCGATTGTGCCTGAGATGGTGCAGTCACGGTAGAATTGGCGTTGGGATTCCGCGAAGAGTGTGGCTTGGAAACCGTCCATTTGACAGTTGTAGAAGACTGCTTTGTCTGCTGTTACTCGGAGTGCTACTGCCTGACGTTTTTCTGGTCCGGCTGTGTTCTCGAATCCAACATCCTTTGCCATGAAGTTTGCACCATTTACACCTGCAATAAGGCAAGTCCAAATCAATTAAATCGCGCACTCTAAGTAATACTTTCGGTCGCAATTCTAAAAAACATCATCGATAAATGTTAGTATTTTTGGTATTTTCAGCGTTAAACTGAACCTCAAAATATATCAGTCTTTTGTTTTAGTAAAAATAAAAACATGTTAGCATGAAATGTTTGGTACTCACCGAAGGTTGCGGTGTTGTAAGCAACTAAACCATCGACAAAGTTGAGGCTACCAGTGAATTTGGTCTTGGTAGGACCATCGCCGATGATGGTAACAAAATTCTGTTCCAAAGCAACATTAACATTCTCCTTATAAACACCTTCCTTAACATGAATGACAAAAGGTTGTGCATTATTGGCAGGAACAGTCTTAAGAGCATCAGCAACTGTCTTAAACTGTCCACTACCGTCTTGCGCGACAACAGCATTTGGCTTAACGGTTTCATCGGCGAGAAGGCGTCTTTGTCCTTCGCTAACCCATGAAGGAAAACCATCGACAAGTTTCTCCGATTCAAGAGACAAAAGATTCCTTTTACCAGTATTGGTGTTTTCGCCAAGACCCTTAGCCATTCCAGAAGCAACATTAATCATGTCAATAGCATTGCTAGTTAATTGCAAAGAAGCATTCAAAATCTTAGCCATTGTTTCACCTGCTGTCGTTGTTGAATTCTCGAAGCCATCCAGACATGTATGTTGATGCGAAAGTGTACCGGTTAACCAAACTTTGAGATCATAACCATATTCATTCAACTTATTGATATCAAAGTTGTCGATTTTACCAACCGATTTAGAGATTCCGTCGACAGCATAATTCAAAACCTCATTGCAAACTTCCACTGCTTGTTTTGTCCTGTTGTCCTTCACCAACTCATGATAGAGAGATGAATTGTTAATATGTTTCACCAACTCCGCTGATGTTGCATTAAATGCGGCTTTCAAAAGCTCTTTAACATCGGTCGTTTGGCCGGACGCCTTCTCAAGACTCTTGTGGCATGCTTCTTGGTACTGCATTGATTCACAAAGCTTGCCAGCATTCTGTTGTCCTTCTCCGCCTGCAGCGGCGACCACGGCGACAAGAAGTATGCATGAGACACCAAGAAGTGAAAACCTCTGCATTTGGTCGGGACTTGCCATATTTGTATATAAAATACAATTCGTATTTGTCCCAATAGTCCTTCCAAATGCCCTGTCTTGTAGGGCTAGGCCTAGGTCTATCTTCTCAAGTGTGATCTTGATTCTTTATATACTCATTGTGGCATACATTTTTTCACCTAGTAAAACGGAAAAAAAGATGGAGATCCATTGTAAAAACAACGGCTAAGGTTTAATGTTCTAAACTTGGCTAATAGCATTAGGTGAAATTTAGTAAATTGACTAAATTTGGAATTGAATTGTTAAGTAAGTGGTAATTATAGTGAGTATGGATTAGAAAATGTCCTTTTTTGTTGTTACATGGATATATTAACTTCAGTAATTGAATTTTTATTTCTTACTCTTAAAATAGATTATGCCAAAATCTTGGTTGTATTGTCATACATGGAGGGACAGGATTTAAAGTTTTGAACAAGACCACTTGAAAAGTCACATGAGTTTATGTTTTAATCCTTATCATGTGTATTAAATTAAATCTAATAACAACAAGATTTATTCATCTCATTCTCAGATTATCTCACTAAATATGTCTCCATATATATATATATATATATATATATATATATATATTAACTATAAATCTCAAATTGTGTTCTTATTCATTTGAAACGTCATCTATTTAAATGCAAATGCTATCTATTAAAAAAAGTCATGTGACACTTTTAAAAAATCTCATGTTATTTTTCTTACGTATTGATGTTCACATTTTATAACTCTTCTATTTCATTTATGAAAATATTTTTTCATCTTCTTTCTCCATTTTCTCAACCCAAATCATTAACCCTCAATAATATATCAAATTATATATTATATACTATAATATAAAAATAGTTGGAAACATGTTGTAATGGTATAAATTTTCTAATTCTTACCTATACATTTTAAAAGAATTTTTTTATATAATTTAATACATGGTTAATTTTTTGGGAAATTAAAAAAAATTATATCTATTTTCTAAAAACACAATCATTATTAATTAAAAATATTTTAACTTATAAAATTATAGCCAAAATTATAATATTTATTTTTATTATATATTTCTCTATAAAACTAAAATATTATTTATATAATTGTTCATGTAAATTAAAAACATTTATTTTAAAATATTAAATCTACATATTCATCATACAAAATAACAAACTGGTTTTTAATGATGGTAAAATTAAGCAAAATCAAATAGACACACATAATAATATTTAACTCTTTTTTTGGTAAGCAAGATAAATTGAAAAGAGTATTTAGGGTACCTATCTCAATTACAAAAACCAGATAATTTTCGAGAGAAGGTAAGATTTCTATTCAAATGCAATTTAAGCTAAATAAAGTAAATGAATTTTGTTAAATTTATAAAAATTACAATTAGAAAAAGAAGTTTCTCTTGTAAAGGACAACTTCCAAACCAGCACTTTGATGCCGCAAACAATGTCCGACAAATTACTCCTGTCGTTGTTAAACACCATAACTAGCCCTCCACAAAGACCATGTGGCGGCCAACCAAACCGCATTTTCTTTACCAATTCTCACCTTCCTGGATATGAAAAATCATTCCAATCTAAGAAGCTACCACAAATATCTTCATGATCCAAAGTTGACTTACTCACCCAATTCTCAATAATTGGCCACACTGTTTTAGAAACGGAACAAGACAGTAATAAGTGATCCAAATTCTCGTTAACTTCAGAACAAAAAATGCAATTGAGATCGGAAGGAGAGGCAAATATTCCCCGTTGAAATAATTGGTCCTTCGAAGCTAACATGTTCAATAAACTTCTTCATCCAAAAGTCTTAATTAGAAAAGAAACTTTAGATTACCACATAGATTTAAAAATCCATTTCAGAAACATTCGCATACAGTACCGCACTCGAGTTGAAGAACTGATATTTATACCCATCACTAGCCGAGAACCCCTCCTACGGGTCTAGCAGCCACTGCACGCGGTCTGCAGTTCCAGCCTGCAGAACCCGCAACAGCCCCTGAACATCACAGAATAGAGACAAAAAATTTGGCCATGATAACCCGAAATCTCCCTAATACCATATATCACCAATTCTGGTACCCATCTCTATAACAGTAGCAAACTTTTGGTTGTTACTACTGTAAACAGTTAGGAATTCGTCCTTCAAAATCATATTTCTGACCCACCTCGCGTGCCAAAAAGGGATTGCCAAACCACAACCCAAAGAAAAATGACAATTTTTACCGAGAAAATATGTTTGATTCCTCTTCCCCAACGAAACCAAATCCTTCCACCACAACAACTTAGATCCCCCGCCCCTTTTGCTCACTTCCGAAAGGATGTGACTGTTTAAGTCACTATACCGAGCTCTAATAACATCCATCCATAACGTTCCTCTCCTTATAAAATCCTCCACTTTCACTTTGATAAAAGGGCAATATTGAATTCCTCTATAATTTCCAATCCTAACCCACCCTTACTAATCGGAAAACAAACATTCTCCTAAGTGACCCAATGAATACTCCTTTTATCACGTAAACCTCCCCCATTGAAAGTTACTTTGAATCTTCCCAATTTCTTTACAAATCGTAGCTGTAGCTCTATAAAAAGATAATTGAAATATGGATAGAATACTAAGCACATATTTTAACAAAGTAATTGTCCCTCCAAGGTGAAGGAATATATCCGTCCAAGTAGACAACTGCACCTTCAACTTATCTATCAACGAATGCCACGACACAATACGCCTCGACTTAGTCCCAATTTGGATACCAAGAAACTTAAAGGAGCTCCCTTCAATCTTGCAAGAAAGAAAATTAGTAGCCGTATTAAGTTGATGAATATTAATGTTAATACCAATCAACTTGCTCCTGTGATAATTAACTCCAAGACCTGAAACTTCTTCAAAACCTCTAAGAACCTATTTTAGAGCCCATAAATAATTCTAACCTCCCTCCCCTACTAGCAAACTTTCATCCACAAATTAGAGACTAGAATAAATCCTGAGATATTTTGCATTTCTAACCAACCCTGTTAAACCTTCTGCCACAAGATCGAACAAAAAAGGCAATAACGGACCGCCCTTCCTCAATCCCCTTCCCACCTTAAACTCCTTCGACTGACTACCATTCACCAAAATGGACATAAAACAAGTAAAAAGCGTTGCGTCCATCCACCTTAGCCACCTCTCCTTAAATCACATTCTTCCTATAACAAACTTTAGATAGTTCTAACTCACCTTGTTGTATGCTTTTTCGAAATCAACTTTGAAAAGCAAGTAAATCCTCTTTTCCTTCAAAGCAAAATCCACCACCTCATTGGCCATTACTCCATCTAACAATTGCCTACCCGAACAAAGGCACTTTGACATGGCAAAACCAACTTGTACAACACCTTTTCAATCTAGTCGCTAGAAGTTTAGAAGTAGCCTTATACAAACAACCAACCAAGAAAATTGGCCTATATCCTTCCAATCCCTTTGGAAATTTGTTTTTCGGAATTAGCGTAAAAATGACGAGGAAATAGCTTTAGCAAACTTACTGGTGGCCTGGAATTATTGAAGAAACGAATAAAATCCCCTTTGATGAAAGACCAACATTTCTGAATAAAGTGGAAATTATAACCATTTGGCCTCAGACTCTTGGAACCATCTCAACCCCACACCTCCTTCACTTCAACATCCGAAAATGGAACCTGTAAATTATCCCACTCCAAACTCAACAAGGATTTAAAAGCAACTCCTTCAATAATTAGTCTAACAAGATTAAGTTCCTAGAAGTTTTCGGCAAAGTATATATGAACCTCGTCTTTAACTTCTCTAACCGACTCCACTCTTCCTCCCTGGGACACTAAGTGTTATACCCCAATTTTTCCCCCTAAGAATTTCTCATCATCTCATTTTTATAATACATCAAGATCACATATTAGGGTTGACTCTCTCTTTCTACTTTATCTCATCTTTAAGTTTTCTCTTGAGGGATCACCAAACATCTTGAATTGTGTATCTTGTACATATGTTCTTTTAACTAACATCAAATTATGTATATATGGATCTTTGAATGTTCATATTATAGGTGATGACACAATTACAGTCATCTCACTATCTCCTAGCACAGAGGGTCAAAGCTAGGGTTTTGAGTTTAATTGAGAAATCTCTGACTTTTTGGGCAAGACTTGATTCCATGCTTCTCTACATGTTCATGAGCATCTATGATTGGAGGATTGATCATCAATTTTGATTGGAAAATGTTCAATTGATCAAAAGGGGCAAAACAATTATTTTTGACTAAAGTCAACCAAAATCAAAGTAGACCAAGTGGACTTTTGGTCAGACATGAATTCAATGTCCCTATTTTCATATTTCATGGTCAATGGTGGCATAAGATCAAGAGGAAGTGTTGAATTAGAAATAACTTGTCAAATAAGTTACCTAAAGTTTTGAATTTTTTTAAGTGTTCATAGTGTTGAACTTTGATTGATCATAACTTTCTCAATTTTTGTTAAAGATGTACAAATTTTATATGGTTGGAAAGAGAAGGAAATGTTCTTAAATTTTGTACTTGACACAAAAAGTTCAAAAAGTGAAAGGAGAAAAAGTTATTGAGCTTGGAAAATTCTGGACACTTAGTGAAATTTCTAAATATGTGCACAAGACCTGATTTCTTCATGACTAATTTAAAATGTCCATTTGAGCTCAAATCAAAAAGTTGTTAACATCAAAATTGGAGTTTGAAACTTTTTCTTCACTTTTTATTCAAGAATCATCTCAAATGATCAAGTGTAGAGATAGATATAAGGTTTAGGATCCAGGTCTAAAGATGGTAAGTTTGCCCAGCAAAACGAGGCATCGCGCGCGGAATTTGATCAAGCAGATGGTGGGCATACCTTCACCATCAATTTTCTTGTTGAATTAATTATAATTTCAAAAATGTTTGAACATCAAAGTTGGAGATTATTGTGTTCCCTTCAATTTTGGTTCAAGGTTTCAGTTTGAGCATTGTGGAGAAAGTTGTAGGGATGTGAACTTAAGAGCATCATGTGGTGTTTTTTCTAACCAGAAGGCATGCCTGCGCGTGCATCACGCCATTCATTACATCAAACATTTGGCGCCCATGTTCACGATGCTTTATCTCTTGATTTAAGCTTCAATTGAAAAAGCGATTCAAAAGGAAGTTGTAATTGGATGTATAAGATACAATTTTCTTTTTTGTTTACCTCATTTTGATTATTATTGAGAAATATGTGATCTTTTAAAGTTAAGATCTCAAAGCTTCCTTGTCATGCAATGTCTTCCTGCATCACGCGTGTGCCAGGCTGGCAAGATTCAAGTTTTCACTAACTTCATGTCAACTTTTCACCCAATTTCAAGCCTCATTTCTCATTTCCATCAACTACAATGTTGTTGCTCATCATGAGAACTTTCCAAAGGTTCCATTTTCACAAGAAACGCATGATGGAAAATAGAGATACAATGAATTTGTCATGGCTAGTCCAAAAGGTGTATAACACGGCAGACATGAATTCTTGTGCATGATAGAAATTATGTTGCATGATGTTTATCATGTACCCTATGCACATTACACACATCATTATCTCATCATTCATATTTCCAAATCAAGCAAGCAATGAACATAAAGCATGCATACATATTCCTCCAATTTTTTCCAAAAGAGGAAACTTTTCTCCAATCACCCCTTGCACCTGCCAGCTCATCCATTTACATGTATCCCCTTATTTTTCCTCTAATCAAAATGCAGCCAGCATTATATCTTTCACACTCAAAAACACAGCATGCTCATCACACCACCTCACTCTCACCTTTTCTCGTTTTCCATTTTTGCCCTCAAGGAAACTTCCTCAAACTCTTCCATACTCTATATAAACTCTTCTTCACTCTAATTAGAGAGGAGATTCTTCATTCCCGAGAGGAATTCTCATTCACTCACAACAAACTGTTGAATTTTTCTCTTCACTCTTCCAATTTTCCTTCGAAGCTACTCTTTATTTCTTGCTCCAGAGCTCTCATATTCATCAATTTATCTTCATTGAAGTTCAAGAAGCAAGATCAGACGGGTTTCTTTTCATTTGTTCAGAGGCATAAGTGAATTTATTTTTCACTTTTTGAGGTGATTTTTTAGATCTGGATTCTTCTCATGCTAGCTTGATTCAATGTATCATATTTTGTTTATGTGTGTTTGACTAGCAAGATCTTATATCTGATGTATGAACTTGTGAGATTTATTGCTTGATTTATGCTCTGCAAGTTATGTGAAAATTGCATGATGCATGACTTCGTTCTCTCTTTGTTCTTCGATATTGCTTCATTTTTAAAATCCATAAGCATCATCATATTCCTTGTTATTTTGTGATGAATTTTGATGTTTGGATCATTTTATTTGGTTGAGAATCGAGTAAGATAATTGAATATGAAAACAGTTTGATGAATTGCTTAAATTGAAATCATGTTCATGCAACAACTTTCACGCTCTAATTTCTCTATGATTCATGCATCATTTCATGAAATTCTTGATCATATTGCATTCCATGCATTTTATTCTTGAACTTTGATGTTTACATTTTGAATTTTCATAGAGAAATGAATGAGATACTGTTTCCAGTGATTTCTGGTAAACAACCGCTAGTCTTCCAAACTATCGAATAATCTTTCTTAACGTTATTCAATCTCTCTGGTAACTCACAGGATCGACTAGATTGATCCTAGGATTCCTTGGATATTAAGGTTACTCTCACAATCGAACAATTATTCATGGTTGCTATTGTACAAGTGTTTGGCTTACTTCGATCTCTCTCTAAGAGTTTAAGATTATGGTCAAAATGTATATGAAAACTAAGCTATACGAATAAATGCTAATTGTAATGCTGATTGTAGAGACATATAAAACTGAATGAAAAATGAAGTAAATAGTTTCGACTTACAAAACGTTTAACATAAAAGGTTTCTGGAAGGTAGAAGTTTAAAATGTGAAGAAAGCGTTTAATGCAAGAAATCTGTAAATGATTTTAAATAAAAGTATGCGCTTGAAGAACAATACTTGAAAGTAAAGGTATTGAAAATGTGACAGTTATCTGAAATATAAACTGCTAGAAATATAAAGAAAACAGTAAAACATAAAACTTTGAGGAAAAGACTTTGAAATGAAAAGATAGTAAATAAGAAAACTTGCAAATGTTATTCGACAAAAAGAAAAGAAGAAAATATTGGAAATGGTAAAAAGGCTTTCATTAAGTTAGAAATACATGGTGCTATCATACATACATTTCTCTTGCATTCGTTTCCCTTGCCATGTGGTAGTTTGAATGTTATTGAGTATTTTGTATAACAGATATGACACACCGAAATCCTAATACTAAGACTTATATTTATACTAATTCGACCCTAACGGTCTCGCTACAGGATTATGCCACGTTTCGAACATGCAAGACAATGCTTCTTTCATCTTTCCACGTGTCCCCAAATGCTCCAACACATAACTTTCAAACTTTGAAAGTCCCGCTTCCATTTGAATTTTAAATGCTTTTGGTGTCTCTCTATTTCGAGCGTTCTTTCCAAACATAGCCTTGCTGTTGTTTCGAGACTCCTTTGGATATGTTCTCATAATTACCGTTCGAAGCTTCAAGCTTTGACACACTTATTCGAAACACTGCTTCTGCAACTTTGAAATATGGCGTTTAATTCCATTTCGATCAGAACGTTTATCCCTTTTGGCTTCTAAATAACTTTATCAAAATCTTCAGCCAACAAATTGCCCCTTTAAAATATGTATTTCGATCTCTTTGAGAAATACCTATTTTAAACATTTATACAAGATTTTGATAGGATTTTCGAATCATCGTAACATTTAATGCATTTGACTCCAGTCACATCAATCATAGCACCTTTTGGGTTCCTTAACCGCCCAGAGTCACTTCACAGCGTGGTGCAGTTATAAGTAATGATTACTCTTTAAATCACGCCTATTACCTATATCAACTTCACGCCACCTCTTCATCACACCAACCCATGATCTCCACGTATCACACCTTTACTCGGTGGATGCTTAATCTTCTCATTATAAAACATCAATTTAATCTTCCTTTTTCTTTTTTACACTCTAAACCTTTCATACTCTGGATTTTTACTCTTCTTCTCTCATCAAACAATCTAAGCTTTCAAACAACAAAAATGTCTTCTTCCACCTCATCCCAACTCAAGAAAGTCTCCAAGAAGAAAGGAAAAACTACAGGAGCAACTATGGAGAGTAAAATCGTCACCATTCAAGGCCAATCTGCTCTTGCACCTCAAATGATTTCCAAAGAAAAAGAAATGTTGTACGCATCACAGGTACTCATCCCTACCCATGTTGCTGGTAAGAGGTTAGCCTTAAATGGCCCTCTTACAGTTTTTGAAATATTAAAGGACACCAGGACAATTTTTCCCGTCTGTTATAACTTCAAACCCTTATTCAACAAAATGGATGCCCCTAGGGCAGTAGAATCTCTTAGTTCGAATACCGTAGAAACCCCAACTGTTCCTCCCAAGGACCCATTTATTTTGGATTATGTAAAAAGCAATTTTAAGCCATTTCGATCTTGCCCTACTTCTGATATTGCTTATCAAAATTGGTTCACAAAAGTAGAAGCCAAGAAATCCCAGCAATGGGAAGAATTAGGCATTTATAACCTCATTAAGCTATCGAAACCTGGATTCACCTACAGCCATCCTCTGCTGTTTGCGTCCAAATTTATCAGCCATTATCATGCTGAAGGGGACAATGTGTCTGACATAGAGCACATTGCACTCTTAACCCTGTGGCTGTCTAGGTACGTTTTCTGCAGTAGATCCCTGCAGGTAGCTAGTAGGTTCATTCCTCTAGCTAGGGATTTACATGAAAATCGCAAAGTGTGCCTAAGTGAATTACTCTTAGTTGACCTCTATGAGAGCCTGAGGTCAGCCGTTTCGAGTCTCAAATCCCACACCTCTAAAAACATTCTATTAGCTGGCCCATTTTGGTTACTCCAACTATGGCTAAATGCCATGTTCGAACCTTCTTTATCAACCGCCAACACCATAGATGAGCAAGATTCGGAAATAAGTGATAGGATAGTCGAAGGCACTAGGCTTCGAAGACTAACTCCTAATGATGACAAGGATGACTTCAAGGTTCAATTCTCGAAGTACATCATGATACTCTCTAAAAGGCATAAGTTCGAAGAGAGCATGGCGCCTTTTGCTTCGAGGGCTCATGGACCTTCTTGGTTCACCATGGCTCTCTCAGAAGCCATCAAGAGCAAGGAGATCCAAGATGTATGGAGAGCTTTCTTGCTTCCTAGACTCATCTCTTCAAGGATAACCCCAGCTAAGAACCAAATTCTTCTCTTTGCCTACCAACCAAACTTCGTTTCGAGGCAGTTTGGCTTATGCCAACTAATTCCTGAACCTTTGTTCCAAACTGAGAGCGCCATCACATCTGGTCGAACTTTCAAGGCAAGGGAAGCCAAGATCCAGCAAGAACAATATCAAGGCTGTTAGAACAATGTTTGAATCTACTACCCTATATTTGAGTTTTGATGATAACAAAGTGAAAAGATAGAGTATTTATATGTTTCATGTTTGAACTATATGCTGCCTAAAATTACTATGCTTTGACTTGCAGATACGCTGATTAAAATAAGCAAGATCACTTCTTCAGCATCAGAATTTGATTTCATACACCAGCATCAGAAGTTGCTGAATCAGAATGTCAAGATCAGATGATCAACTCACGTACATGCTGAAGCTTGATGAACAGAACTGCGCGTAAACACTCTGATACAGAAACACAATAGTTCATCAGCAGCGAAGCAGAATCAGAATGAGCCAAGCCAGAACGTGCATTGAAGAAGCAACGGTACTGCGCATTGAACGCTAATTAATTCCAACGGCTTCATTCTAGACAAGATCTGCTCAAAAAGGAAAGCTTGTTATTAGCATTGAATCAAGAATATTGCATTCAACGTTCATCTTCTCAAGTGCTATATAAACAAGGCTTCGAAGATTATAATGGCTAATGCTCTCAAAATCTCTACACGCACAAAGCTGAACCATAATCTTCACTCTACCAGTTTTGCTAAACCAAACTCTGATATTCTATTTCTGTTTAGCAATCTAGTTTCTAAGCTTAATTTGTGTATACATCACAGTTGTGATAAAGTTTTGTAGAAAACATTCACACACATTGTTTTATACCTTTGTAAGAAAGTGTTGCCTTGACAAACCGGATTGTGGTTTGAATCAAGAAGGCTTTAGCAGTTGTTAAAGCAGTCTGTAATATTCAGTTGAATATAGTGAATTAAGACCTCGTTGGAGAGAGGCGAAATCACCTTGACGGGTGGACTGGAGTAGTTTGAGATCAAACGAACCAGGATAAAAATATCTTGTCAATTGCTTTAAGATTTCAGTTTTACAATTCAACCCCCCCCCCCCTTCTTGTGTTTTTCACCCCTTCAATTGGCATCAGAGCGCCTGGTTCTGAGCTAAAACACCTAACCGTGTCAGTACAAGATCCAGCGTCAGAAAAACACAATGGCAGGAAACAACTCTCACTTCAGCAATGACAACAATGAGGACAGAGACAGATTCAGCGGCAAACCTCCAGTCTTTGATGGAGAAAACTTTGATTACTGGAAAGACAGAATTGAAAGCTTCTTTCTAGCACATGATGCTGATCTGTGGGATATGGTGACAGATGGATACACGCACCCTGTGAATGCAACTGGTCAGAAGATTGATAGAAAATCAATGTCTGATCAACAAAAGCGTGATTTCAAGAATCACCATAAGGCCAGAACCATCCTCCTCAGTGCCATCTCCTACACTGAGTATGAAAAGATCTCCAACAGAGACACAGCTAAGAACATCTTTGATTCTCTCAGAATGACGCATGAGGGCAACGTTCAAGTCAAAGAAACAAAAGCTCTGGCGCTCATTCAGAAGTATGAGGCGTTCAAAATGGAAGAATCTGAATCCATTGAAACTATGTTCTCTAGATTCCAGATTCTGGTAGCTGGTCTCAAAGTTCTGGACAAAGGATACTCTACTGCTGACCATGTCAAGAAGATAATCAGAAGTTTACCCAAGCAGTGGAGGCCTATGGTTACTGCTCTGAAGCTAGCGAAGGATCTCAACAAAATCACTCTGGAGGAACTTATAAGCTCCCTCAGAAGTCATGAGATAGAGCTAGAAGCTGATGAGCCTCAGAAGCAAGGTAAGCCTTTAGCATTAAAATCTAACAGAAAATCTGAGTCTAAAGTTTTGCAGGCAGTTGAAGAAACATCTGATGGATCCTCATCAGAAGAAGACGAACTTTCCCTTCTCTCCAGAAGAGTAAATCAACTGTGGAAGCAAAGACAAAGGAAGTTCAGGAATCCCAGAAGATCTGATCAGAACGAGCCTTCTTCCAGATACAGAAGGACAGATTCTTCCTCTGGATACAGAAGATCTGAAGGCTCCTCCAGTAGCAAGAAGCCAAACACAAAAGACATCATCTGCTACGAGTGCAATGAGCAAGGACACTACAAGAGTGACTGCCCAAAGCTTCAGAGGGAAAAGCCCAAAAAGAAGTTTGGAAGAGAGAAGAAGAAAAGTCTCATGGCCACATGGGATGACTCTGACTCGTCTGAAGCTGACTCAGAATCAGATGATGAAAGGGCAAACATAGCGCTCATGGCTAACATTCCAGATGATAGTGAAGCTTCTGAATCAGACTCAGAATCAGACACAGAAGAGGTATTCCCTAACTTCGCTGTTAATTTTACAAAGGCTGAACTTGCTGAAAGCCTCAATGAAATTCTGGAACGTTATCAGCAGATTAGAGCTAAATTCAGAGACCTGAAAAGGAATCTTGAATCTGACTCTAATAAGTCTGTGAGTCTCAAATTGGAAAACTCTGAGCTGAGAGATAAAATTTCAAAATTAGAAAACTCTTTACAAAACTCTCAGAAGGAACCAATTTCTGAAACTCCCAGCAACGCTGATGAGATCATCAAGGAGTATGATCACAGTTTCCAGAAGTTCCTTGCTAAAAGCATAGATAGAAGCAGAATGGCTTCAATGATCTATGGAGTTAGCAGAAACGGCAGGAAAGGAATAGGATACCAAGGTAAGGTTCCTACACCTAAGAATGTCATGGATTTAACCATTAAACACACTCCTCTAAATTCACACTTTGTGTATGGTCACACACACGACATCAAATATACTAGCAGTAAGCACTCTGTGAAACCAAAATTCAACCAGAGTTTTGGTAAAACTAACAAGTCAGGACCCAAGAAAATCTGGGTACCTAAGGATAAAATAATACATGTTGCAGATATCTTTAGCAGCAAGTCAGAAACACCAGTCATGGTACCTGGACTCTGGCTGCTCACGACACATGACGGGAAGAAGGCATATGTTCCAAAGCCTGGAACTTAAGCCTGGAGGCCACGTTGGCTTTGGAGGCAATCAGAGGGGAAAGATAATTGGCTCTGGAACTGTAGGTAACGGAAATCTTCCCTCTATTAATAATGTTCTGCTAGTTGATGGATTGATGCATAATCTGTTATCCATAAGTCAATTAAGTGATAACGGTTATGATATAATCTTTAATCAAAAATCATGTAAAGCTGTTAGTCAGAAAGATGGGACTATCCTGTTTAATGGAAAGAGGAAAAACAACATTTACAAAATCAAACTTTCTGAACTAAAGAGTCAGAATGTAAAATGTCTTCTGTCTGTTAACAACGAGCAGTGGATCTGGCACAGAAGATTGGGGCATGTTAGTATGAGAAGAATATCTCAGATTAACAAACTCAATCTGGTCAGAGGACTTCCTAATTTGAAGTTCAATTCAGATGCTCTGTGTGAAGCATGTCAGAAAGGCAAATTTGCAAAACCTTCCTTTAAATCCAAAAATGTTGTTTCCACCTCTAAGCCATTAGAACTTCTGCACATTGACCTATTTGGACCAGTTAAAACTGCTTCAGTCAGTGGTAAGAAGTATGGGTTAGTAATCGTAGATGACTATAGCAGATGGACATGGGTAAAGTTCTTAAGACACAAGGACGAGTCACACTCTGTGTTTGTTACCTTCTGTAACCAAGTTCAGAATGAAAAAGATCTTAGAATCGTTAAAGTCAGAAGTGATCATGGTGGAGAATTTGAAAATAAAGATTTTGAGTCATTCTTTAATGACAAAGGCATTTTGCATGATTTCTCTTGTCCTAGAACTCCCCAACAAAATGGAGTTGTAGAGCGAAAGAACAGAACATTGCAAGAAATGGCCAGAACCATGATCAATGAGACAAACGTTGCTAAGACTTTCTGGGCAGAGGCAATAAACACAGCGTGCTACATTCAGAATAGAATCTCAATAAGACCTATTCTGGAAAAGACTCCATATGAATTGTGGAAGAACAGAAAGCCCAA
Organism: Vicia faba; assembly: GCA_948472305.1. Lineage (NCBI taxonomy): Eukaryota > Viridiplantae > Streptophyta > Magnoliopsida > Fabales > Fabaceae > Vicia > Vicia faba. The sequence continues at coordinate 1,451,894,409 of OX451736.1, forward strand.
CATTTCGTATTTTCATCCATTTGGATGTACTTGCTTTATATTAAATACAAAGAATTATTTGAACAAGTTTGATTCTAAGGCACAGAAGTGTATTATGTTAGGATACTCTGAACGCTCAAGAGGGTACAGAGTATACAATACAGAAACACAGATTGTGGAAGAATCAATCAGTGTTCGTTTTGATGACAAGCTTGACTCTGAAAAGTCAAAGCAGAATGAAACTTTTGCAGGTATAGAAATTGAATTTGCAGGTTCTGAAGACAAGTCATCAGAAGCTCTCAACACAGACATTCCTTCAACGTCTGAAAGGAGCAATGCTAGAAATCCTACAACTGCTGCTGATCAACCTCAGAAGAGATTACCCAGAAGCAGTTTGGATCACCCAGAAGAGACTATCCTAGGAAGAAAGGAAGATCCAATCAGAACAAGAGGAAGCTTCAGAAACTCTGAAGAAACTCTTATGGGACTTGTGTCTCTGATTGAACCTTCTTCTATTGATGAAGCACTTCTGGATAATGACTGGATTCTGGCAATGCAAGAAGAGCTGAATCAATTCACCAGAAACGACGTATGGGATCTCGTTCCCAGACCAAAAGGATTCAACGTCATTGGAACAAGATGGGTGTTCAGAAACAAGCTTAATGAACAAGGTGAAGTCATCAGAAACAAGGCACGACTGGTTGCACAAGGTTATAGTCAGCAAGAGGGGATAGACTATACAGAAACCTTTGCCCCAGTCGCCAGGTTAGAATCTATCAGACTTTTAATTTCATTTGCTGTTAATAGAGGCATCACTCTGTATCAGATGGATGTCAAAAGTGCATTCTTAAATGGTTATATAGAAGAAGAAGTTTATGTTCACCAACCCCCAGGTTTTGAAAATACAAAACATCCAGAACATGTTTTCAAACTAAAGAAGTCACTGTATGGTCTGAAACAAGCTCCCAGAGCTTGGTATGAAAGGCTAAGTAACTTTCTGCTTGAAAATGAATTCACCAGAGGGAAAGTGGACACTACTCTATTCTGTAAAACAGTTAAGAGTGACATTTTAGTCTGTCAAATTTATGTTGATGATATCATTTTTGGTTCTACTAATCCTTCTCTTGGAAGAAAATTTGCTAAGTGTATGCAGGCAGAATTTGAGATGAGCCTCATGGGGGAACTGAAATTCTTTCTAGGAATTCAGATCAATCAAACTCCAGAAGGAACTTACATTCATCAGAGCAAATACATCAGAGATCTTCTGAAGAAATTTGACCTCTCAGAATGTAAGCCATCAAAGATTCCAATGCATCCTACTTGCATTCTGGAAAGAGAAGAGGTAAGCAAAAGTGTAGAACAGAAAGTCTACAGAGGTATGATTGGTTCTCTCCTCTATCTGACTGCTTCAAGACCTGATATCTTATTCAGCGTATGTATTTGTGCTAGATTCCAATCAGATCCTAGAGAATCTCACTTAACAGCTGTTAAGCGAATTTTCAAGTATCTGAAAGGTACTACTAATCTGGGTTTGTTTTATAGAAAATCTAGTGATTACAGCTTAGTAGGCTACTGTGATGCTGATTTTGCTGGAGACAGAGTGGAACGTAAAAGTACTTCTGGAAGCTGCCAGTTTCTGGGAGAAAATCTGATCTCGTGGTCCAGCAAAAGGCAGTCAACAATTGCTCTGTCAACAGCAGAAGCTGAGTACATAGCAGCAGCAGGATGTAGCACACAAATGCTCTGGATGAAAAGTCAGCTTGAAGACTTCCAGATTTTTGAGAGTAACATTCCTATTCTTTGTGATAATACTTCTGCTATTTGCTTAAGTAAGAATCCTATTTTACATTCTAGAGCTAAGCATATAGAAATAAAGCATCATTTCATTAGGGACTATATTCAGAAAGGTATTTTAAACTTAAAATTTATAGATACAGACCATCAATGGGCTGATATCTTTACTAAACCCCTTTCAGAAGATAGGTTCAATTTCATTCTGAAACATCTCAGCATGAAAGTATGCCCAGAATGAAAATGTTTTAATTCCATATATTTATCTTCAGAATGTAATTATATTACTGTGAACTTCTGATCAATCTTCTTTCAGAAAGATAGAACATGCAGATTGTATCAGATGCAAGTCTAAAGATCTGAGAGTCTAATCTCAAAGACAGACGTGTTGATCACTACATCAAACAAGTGTCATCCAATCATCAGCAAATCTCTGAAGCAGAACGCGTGCACGCTTCTGAGAAGGCAAAGCGCTGATTGGGTGCATTGAGACACATGTCTGGTAACCGTTTTTAAGTATCTTTCTCAAATCCCCCAAAATCAGCAAGCATTTAATGAAAAGTAATCACGCTTGTTAAATGGCAATCATTATTTTTTTTCTCTCTCTTAAAAACGTTTAATTTTTCAAAATAATTTTGAAAAACTCTATTTAAGCACATTAATCCTTCATTCTTATTCTTTACGCTTTCTCATAATCACTCAAGCATTTTCTACATATTTCTGAGTTCATCTCCTACAAACCTTTTTCTCTCAAATCATTCTCAAAGCTTTTTTAGTGTGAACAATGGCATCCTCCAGCATTTCTGCAGGCAATCAGAAGAAAGAAACCTCTGAACAATATCAGGTGCCCCTCAGAACTCTTCTCACACCGGTAAAGAACCTTGAAGTTCTCTCTGAGTTAATCATCGACTTTGAAAGCTTGAAGGAAAATGGATTTGACCTAACTGAAGAAATTAGGGCTCAAAAGTGGGAGAGGTATTTCGATAGGTTGGTTGGACCAACATTCCCAGCGCTTGTCAAGGAATTTTGGATTCACGCCAAGATTTCTAAACATCTAGTCATCTCTTCTGTCATGGGAAAGAAGATAGTGATTTCTGAAGATCTCATTGGAAGGCTAATCGGTCAAAGTGGTGGTGGAGTCCGTTGTGTGGACATGGCTGAAAGATGCCCTGATATAGGTGTGGTAGCCAACAGAATTTTTACTCTTGGAATGCCCAGCAGCAAAATTAAGGATCTGAAGGATCACTGCAGAGTATGGGCTAAGATTGTTCTTGGATGCTTCAACCACAGGAAACCAACAAGTTCTCCTGATTATATAAACGTGGATCAGCAGTTTCTGATCTACTTTATTGATCAGAGGGTAAAGATCAATCTGGCACACTTCCTGTTCAACCATCTCAAGACCAGTGTCAAAGAAACAAGAGAAGAAGAAAGGACCAAAAGGGACTGGATACCGTTTGGAAGGCTCATATCAGATATTCTGACAGAGAATAGGCTGATAGAGTATCTGAGCGAAGCTCAAGTGCTGAGCACTATTGAACCAACTGTTGGAAAACCGCTGAATGCTAAGAACCTGAAAAAGATGAAGCTGATAGAAAATATTAAGAAGGAACCCAGAGCTACTTCAACTGCTGATATCTCCAGCAGAAGAGTGCCTCTGAGTGATTTTCCAATATTCTCTGAAATGGAATCCAAACCAGAGATGTTTCTCAGGTACCCTGATGCGTACAAGGCAGAAGATACAGGTTCAAAGCTGAAGATCAAAGATCTGAGTCAAACCCAACCAGAAGTGACTCAGAAGAAGACAAAGAAGAGGAAAGCGCCAGCAGAAGGATCATCTCATCAGACTCCAAAGAAAAGAGGTATTTCATCTGCTGCCCCTGTTTTAATTTCATCTACTATTCCAACATCTGTTGCCCCTTCTCAAACCTCTCACAGAATATCCATTCCAATCCCTACCATTGATGAAACCATACCAGAAGACCCTTCTGAGGCCTTACTACTCAGAAGACCCAGAACTAAGATTCCCAAACAACCAACAGTCTCAACTACACCATCACTTGATCGAGTGCTAGCTGATATTGAGCGTGAACATACTTCTGCTCAACCACATTCTGAACCACTAAATATTCCTCCTCCACAACCAGAACCACAACCTGAACCAGAAATACAACAACAACCAGAACCAGAACCACAACAACAACAACCTCTCACAGAAGAACCTCTGATCCCTGAGCAATCAGAGATTCCACCTCCATCTCCCCAACCAGAAAATAATCCACCTTCACCACAAACAGAGTTTCACCACTATGAAACCCCTTCTCCTCATCATTCTGACCCTCACTCACCTCAACCATCACCGTTGGCAATCTAGTTGCCATGTGGAACCACTGTTTTCAGGCCCCAGTTGCCATCCTCATTAGAATCGACACCTCCAAAAACTCCTACCACTCCAATCGAAATATCTGATTCTGACACCCCTCCTCCAAAACAAACAACCTCTCAGAAAACCGCTGAAAACCCCAGCAGAAATTTCATTGACTTAACAAGTCTTGAACGTCTTGTTGATCTAAGACACAAAATTGCCATCCCCAAACCAAAGCAACCAGATGTTGGCTCTGGTATTTTGAATTTTGAAACAGGTATGCTGCAATGGATTGCTTCTTTGAAGCAAGTATGTCCTGGGATGATTGACCCAGCTGCTTCTGATCAGCTCTGGTCACAGTTCAGACTATGGGTACGTGCTGAAGCCCTCAAGTTGCAGGATGTCAACTATGAGCAGGCTCAACAGAACTTCAGCAAGCTGCTGAAGGAAGTTAAAAGTCAGCTGCCTCAAGAAGTTGTGCTCCCTCTGGACAGTGAATCTTGGTCTGAGAAAGAGCAAGCTGCAAAGGTGCAACCATCAGAAGAAGACAAGACCATTCAGGCTGAAGAAAATCCAGCAGAAGATGTCGCTGAAAGTTCTGAGAAGCTTCCTCCTTCTGATACTTCTCAAGCTGCCTTGGACAGGCAGGCTCTGGAAGAATTGAGGCTGAATGACTTGCGTCTCCAGCAGCGGATGGACGACAATGATCAGAAGATGAAAGCACGAATGGATGTGCAGGACAGCAAAATTGACACTGTGGTCAACATGGTTCAGAAGCAGAATGAAACTTCTGAAAAGATTCAAGCAATGCTGGAGAGCCTGTTCTCACGCATGCCCCCTCAACCTTAAATCTTTTTCATGCATAACTTTTTATGTTTTCTTCATTTTCTGATGTACTGTTTTGATTAAGTTTTTGTAATATTCTCTTGCTCTGATTTTGAACTATCTTAATATAATTAGTTTTTCTGATCAAATTGTTTTAGCACATCACCAACACTTTTTGATTGCTGACAAAAAGGGGGAGAACAAGAATGATATTTAAAATCAATAACGGCTAACTAGACAGAAATTCTCAAACATTCTAACTCTATTACTTGAAATGTTTTTCTGTTTTGTTTTAAGTCTACAGGCACAAGGAAGCTCCTGAACACTATGAAGACTAGAAGCTCTGATCAAAATGTAGAAGCTCTGATCAATGTTGCTCTGATCAAATATGAAGTTCTGATCGTCTTAACACTCTGATCCAAAGCAAAGCTCTGACAAGAAAAGCTCTGAAGCTCTGCTCTCTGATAAGTCAAGACTCTGATAATCTGATGTTCAACGAAAGAAAAAGATCTGATCCTGAAGTACACGTATCATCAAAGGGAAGTAATCAACTCAGGGGGAGTATCTCTTAACTCTGATTTCTCCTTACTTCTTAACTCTGAAACATTTCCCAGATACCTTTTCACGTTATTTTTTATTTAAAATATCTAGTTTTTGTCATCATCAAAAAGGGGGAGATTGTTAGAACAATGTTTGAATCTACTACCCTATATTTGAGTTTTGATGATAACAAAGTGAAAAGATAGAGTATTTATATGTTTCATGTTTGAACTATATGCTGCCTAAAATTACTATGCTTTGACTTGCAGATACGCTGATTAAAATAAGCAAGATCACTTCTTCAGCATCAGAATTTGATTTCATACACCAGCATCAGAAGTTGCTGAATCAGAATGTCAAGATCAGATGATCAACTCACGTACATGCTGAAGCTTGATGAACAGAACTGCGCGTAAACACTCTGATACAGAAACACAATAGTTCATCAGCAGCGAAGCAGAATCAGAATGAGCCAAGCCAGAACGTGCATTGAAGAAGCAACGGTACTGCGCATTGAACGCTAATTAATTCCAACGGCTTCATTCTAGACAAGATCTGCTCAAAAAGGAAAGCTTGTTATTAGCATTGAATCAAGAATATTGCATTCAACGTTCATCTTCTCAAGTGCTATATAAACAAGGCTTCGAAGATTATAATGGCTAATGCTCTCAAAATCTCTACACGCACAAAGCTGAACCATAATCTTCACTCTACCAGTTTTGCTAAACCAAACTCTGATATTCTATTTCTGTTTAGCAATCTAGTTTCTAAGCTTAATTTGTGTATACATCACAGTTGTGATAAAGTTTTGTAGAAAACATTCACACACATTGTTTTATACCTTTGTAAGAAAGTGTTGCCTTGACAAACCGGATTGTGGTTTGAATCAAGAAGGCTTTAGCAGTTGTTAAAGCAGTCTGTAATATTCAGTTGAATATAGTGAATTAAGACCTCGTTGGAGAGAGGCGAAATCACCTTGACGGGTGGACTGGAGTAGTTTGAGATCAAACGAACCAGGATAAAAATATCTTGTCAATTGCTTTAAGATTTCAGTTTTACAATTCAACCCCCCCCTTCTTGTGTTTTTCACCCCTTCAAAGGCTTTGCCCAATTTGAGCTGATAGCCTTCGAACCTACCCATCTCGCGGCTAAAGGATTTCTGGAGTGGTGGATTAAGTTTTATCAAACTTGTATGTTCGATACACTTACAATTCGACAGAAACTAATTGATGCCTTCGATGTGCAGGTACCAGCAAATAAAGGTATGTTTACTCATGCCAAAGAGATAAAAGCTTTTCAAAATCATTTTGAAACTACTTACGACCCCACGCGCTTGGACTCCACTGTGCATCAAGCAGCTGAGACCTTGAAGGAAAAATTTAAACAAAAAGTTTCTAAGCTAAAACTTCCTTCAGGGCTGTCACCTGAGGATAGGTATAGGTTGGCATTCGAAATGCATCCACCTAAATTTCCCAGATTACCTACCTCAGAACTGGCTCTGGCTTGGTTTCCCCCATATCCATGGTGGTTTACTTGCAAAGAGATGTTCAAATATCTTCAAAGGAAACCAAAGCCATCTGAGACTGTGACATGGGCTCGATACTGGCTTCATGATTTCCCAGGACACCTTCGATACGACCTTTCTGCCATGTCAATTAAATCTGATCAAGGCACAGGTGCGAATGCTTGGGAAAAATCCCAAATGTCTCTTATTTCCCATATCTTTAACCTTTGCTTTAATTGTTTTGATTCTCAGCTATCAGGATAAAGACCGCTGCCTCGAAATCGAAGGAAGGGAGTGCCTCTCAAGCCTCCATCGAAACCACCGAAAAAGCTAATCCACCCGAAACAACTACTACTGCTGCAACCACAACGACAACAATAATGCCAACAACAACAAGTGCCCCAATTCCAACGGTAATCACTTAGTTTTTTATGTTTCGAATTTATTCAAGCTTTGTGGTTTATATCTAACTTCGTTCAAATCCTTTCAGACCAACAAGCTTCCTCCTACTACTCCTAAGAAGCGGAAATTAAGCACTACTGGGGAAGACCCCAAGGCTGGAGGAAACTCAAATACTGCTTCGAAGAAGAAGCTAAAGAAAGATACTCCTAAAAGCATTGTTCCGACTAGTGTCTCTGGACTCGATTCCAGGGATGCTGCTCCCTTACCTAAATCCAAAAATCCACCTTCGACCTCCAACCCAACGTTGGAACGCATAGCTAGTAACCTCTCCTCTGAGGGTCCACAGGTAAATCGAACTTCTTCTAAAAAATGTTTAACTTCTTATTACCTTGGTGAATGTTTTTCTTTAACATTCTGCTGCTCTTTGCAGGACATTTTGAATCCCACTTCTACCATTTCGACCTCACCATCCAGAGCTGCTGCTCCGCTTAACTCCTCTCCTCAAGGAGATTCCAGCAACTTGGTCCAAAACAAAGGTTCTTCGAATGTGGCGGTTTTGGCTGGAACTTCTGAACAGCCAGATGACCAAGGTACCTCCATTCCTCTGAAAGAGGTGAATGAAACGATAATTCAAACGTCTGCAGAGGATTCACAAAGGGTTCTTCAAAAGTCCCCTCTTGAAACTCTTCAAGAGGACCCAAAGGATACTCAGACTGAAGAAGAAAAAGCTGATTCTGGGCAAGGAGCCGAAGAATCTGCAGACGAAGAATCTGAGGAGGAAAACGCCAATGACGAGGAAAACGTCAATGATGGTTCGACTGCCGGGACGGAGTCTAACGCAAATAGCGGCGAAAGGGATGGTATCGAAGTGGTAGATTTGGACGAGGATGAAGAAGACCAAGAGCACGAAGCAAATGAAGGGGATGGTGATGCAATCAACGAGACCCTAGAGGTTGAAACAAACGTGGTTCCCCTACGCGTGGAATTCCCCCAATCCTCTCCGTCTCGAATGACTGACAAGGAACTGGCACTTCTGAGGCGAAATGACCCCATTGGGTATATGAAGGCAAAGTTGGCTCAGAGGGACGTTCCACTCGCTAGGGCTGGCACAAGTTCAACCAGCTATCCTCTTCCCACAGATGAAATAGTTGTTCTTCTCAACAAAATTAGGAGAACTATTCTCAATGTAGATATATTCGAAGTGCTTAAGCAAGATAGTACTGCTTGCTATACTATGAAGGAGCTGCTCACAAAGGTTAATCTTTCCAACTGCTCCTTGCCAGTTAGTACTCTCTTGTTTGATCTTCAGAATTTGCTGGACAACGTAACTGGCTACCTTCTCCAAGACGAATCTGCTGCCAAGAAGGTTCACGAGAAACGCATTGCCATGGATGCCGCTTATGAACAAGCTTCGAAACTTTCTCAAGAAGCTGAGGATCAAGCTATGCATCTGAAGCAGGCGAAAACTGAATATGAGGCTCGAGCTGAGTCCATTCTTATTTGGGAAAGGCAGATTCTGGAACTTCAGCAGAAAGTTAAGGAGGCTAAGGAACAACAACTAGCCTTCGAAGCTAATCCTGCAGGTAACCAATTCGAAGAGCTTCTCAACCAGGGGCTTGCAGAAATGGAGACTGCAGAACAACTCAAAGGAGAAGTGGAAACCTTAGAAGGTGCCAGGCGGTTTGCTCAGCAAAGACTTGAGACATTTCGAAGCACCTTTAATCGATTGAAAAATAATGTTTATTTCTAGATTTTGATGTTTATCTGACTATAACTTTGGTTTCTTACATGTAATATTCGAACAACGCCATTTTGGCATTCTATCTTGCCATCTTGGCTTTTATAATATTTTGTTTACGTTGTTACTATTCGAATCTCCCGCAGGCTTGGCTTATATTTCTTTAAATATTTCCCATTAACCTTTAGGACACGTTTATCATCCAAGAGTTCTTCGACTTCGTATGCATTGTTTGAGAATACTTTTAATATTCGAAAAGGTCCTTCCCAATGAGGTGACCATTTACCTAATGCTTTGTTCTTCTTATCCATAGGCAATATGACTCTCCAAACCAAGTCATTAATAACAAATACTTTTTTCTTCACCCTTTTATTGTATGTTCTGGCCATTCTTTCTTTTTGCCTCATCAAAATTTCCAACGCATGTAATCTAATTTCGTCCAACTCAACTAATTCATTCATCATCATTTCCCAATATAATGCAGCTGGAATTTCGTTTTGTTTCTGAATTCGAACTGATTGCAGATGAATTTCTACTGGTAACACTGCATCATGGCCAAATGTAAGTTGGAAAGGCGTAGTGTTAGTGGCTTCCTTAGGAGATGTTCTACAAGCCCATAACACTTGGTCCAGAGTTTTGTGCCAATTTCTTGGCTTCTTGCCAATATGCTTCTTGATTAATCCTATTATTACTTTATTTGCTGCTTCGACTTGTCCGTTTGCTTGAGCATAATATGGTGTTGATGTTAGCAATCTAAACCCCATTTCTTGGGCAAATCCTTGCATCTTTCTACCAGTAAATACAGAGCCTTGGTCTGTAGTTATACTTTCTGGCAATCCAAACCTATAGATAATGTGCTTTTGTATAAATTCAATAATTGCCTCTTGATCAGCAACTACCAAAGGTATAGCTTCGATCCATTTGGTAAAATAATCTACTCCCACCAAGATATATTTCTGTCCTTTGGACGAAGCAGGATTTATCTCTCCTATCAAATCCAATGCCCATCCTCTGAATGGCCATGGTTTGATGATCGAATGCAACTCACTTGCAGGGGCATGTTGAATTCCTGCATGTTTCTGACATTCCTCACATCCTTTAGCAAAGTCTATGCAATCTTTGAGCATGCTAGGCCAATACAAACCATATCGAAGTAGCAACCATTTCATTTTGTGGCCTGCTTGATGTGCCCCACATGCCCCATTATGGACTTCAGACAATGCTAAATATGCCTCACTTTCTCCTAGGCATTTCAATAGTACACCTTCTTGGGTCTTTTTGAACAATTCGTTCCCCATGAGGAGATATGACAATGCTCTATATTTTGTTTTTCTGTCCACTTTTAGAGTTGGGTCTGCTAAATAACTCTTTAATGGACTTCGCCAATCTGTATCTGACAAAGTATTTATGGCTAGAATTTCGAATCCCTGTTTCTCATCATATCCCAATCTCATACTTTCCAGATCCGATGGTGTGAATCTAGTAGCCATGACTCTTCCCCTTATTTCGACCAAATCCTTAAAATTCTTGGTGGATACTTTATAACCTGAAGCCAACTGCGCTAAGTCATTTGCTTCTTGGTTCTCCAATATTGGTATGTGTTGAATATCCATGTATTTAAACTTCCTTAATAGCCTATTGACTATGACGAAGTATACCATTAAATTTTCCTTTATGCACTTGTATTCCTTTGTGATTTGTTTGACCACCAATTCAGAGTCTCCTTTAATTTCGACTCTGGTTGCCCCCAATTCCAACAAAGCTTCAAGTCCAACAATGAGCGCTTCATACTCAGCTTCGTTGTTCGAACAACGAGGACCATCCAATTTATACTTGAATTTTGTTGGAATTCCTTCAGGAGAAATTAGAAGGACTCCAACACCACTTCCATTCCTGTGGGTTGAACCATCAAAGTACAATTTCCATGGTTGCATTTCGACGTAACTCGTGCTTGTCTGCTCAACCAACGAATGATCCACAATGAAATCAGAAATCACTTGACCTTTCATAGCTTTTAAAGGCATGAAAGTCAATGAATATTCTGTTAAGGCTAAAGCCCACTTTCCAACTCTACTATGCATTATTGGCTTTGAAAGCATATGTTTAATGACATCGAAATGAGATGAAACATAAACATCAACAGGTTTTATATAATACTTGAGTTTCATACAAGAGAAATATAAACAGAGACATAGCTTTTCTAAATTGCTATATCTGGTCTCTGCATCATTTAGCACCCTACTTAAATAGTATATGGCTCTTTCGATGCCATTGTTATCCTCTTGTGCTAACATACTACCTATGCTAACTTCAGAGGCAGATATGTACAATCTCATGGGCTTCCCCCATAATGGTGGAGACAAAATAGGAGGCTGGGAAAGGTATTCTTTTATTTTGTCAAACGCCTTCTGGTGAGCTTCGTTCCATTCGAAGGCCTGACCTTGCTTCAGACGAAGTAACGGAGAGAAAGCTTGGGTCCTTCCACTCAGGTTCGAAATGAATCTTCTAAGGAAGTTAATTTTCCCTAGTAGAGATTGCAACTCCCTTTTTGACGCAGGTGCTTTCGTCTCCATTATGGCTTTGGTTTTGTTCTGGTTGATTTCAATTCCTTTCTTGTGGACCACAAAACCAAGAAAATCTCCAGCCTGCACAAAAAATGCACATTTAAGGGGATTCATTTTTAAGCCATGTTTTCTCATTCGTTCGAATGATTGGCTTAAATGATGCAAATGTGCTTCTGCAGATATAGATTTGATGACTATATCATCAATATACACCTGCATGAAGGTTTCGATGAAGTCATGAAAAATTGAATTCATCGCCCTTTGATAAGTTGCCCCAGCATTTTTTAAACCAAAAGGCATCACCACCCATTCGTAGGTGCCTAAGGCTCCTGGGCAACGAAATGCTGTTTTTGCAACATCTTCTTCAGCAATGAAAATCTGGTTATATCCAGAGTATCCATCTAACATGCTCAAGTATTCGAATCCTGCAGCAGAATCTACTAGCATTTCTGCCACTAGCATTTCCGTCTTGATCAAAAAGTTTGTATTTAAGAACTTATGTGTATAGTTTTAGGATAACTTTTAGCATGGAATATGATAATTACTTGGGTGTAATTTTGGGACAAATTCCTCAACCTAATTGGATCTTAGGTGTTGATAGATTGAAAAAACCAAATCTGCCAAAATGGATGAATGATGTTGATGATATTTGAAACCCTAATTTCGTCTGATACATCTCCTCCCTCTTCATCTTATTTATTTCTTACTTGTGCTACATGTTGTTAGAGAATAATCTACATATAGTTTCTCTAACATGTGGTACATAGAAAGCTATTGACCGGCCTCAAAATAGGTGTGGATTCTACATAAGTCCACTTACGATTGCTTAACATAGCGCTAAATTTGTCCTGATTCGAAAAATGATCATTCGTGACCCAAATCTATGCTTTCAATCCCAAATATGTTTAATTTTAAACCTTGGATCCAATAACTTTGAAGTTCATTGTTAGGAGGCTTTGATTCTATCAATCCTCTAGTGAACTTCATGAATTTTGGTCTAAGTGAATCATTTGAACATGGTTGATCATATGTGGTTGATTTGAGCACTTGATATGAATGATATACTTGACAAAAATCAAATGAAAATTTTTATTGAGAGACTTTGATTTTATCAATCTTCTAATGAGTTTTCAAAAGTAAGCTTCAATATGGTCATTCAACTAACCTTTTTTACTTGACCTCTAACTTCTAATTCACTAACAATTAACTTTACTTTATGCCTTTATTTTGTGCCTTTACTTTTATGTACTATTTATTTTTTAGAATTTATATCTCATGCTATTTTCCTTTTTCTCACTTGAGCATTTATCTTTATGTCATTTTATCTTTGCTCATTTGAGCTTTTATTTTCTTTTTGAAGACACTTAATAACCAACTCGAAAATTAAAAAACTTTAAGGTTACTTGGACTATTTGGTTACTGTCCTTGGCATTATTCAGTTATGGACCTCTTGGACGTAGGATTATAAGCCTTGATACCCTTGGGATCTTATGACTCTATTATAATTTTGTCTAAAGCTCTTGGGGTTTACCCCAAGACATTGAGTTTATTTTCTTTGTGTGCAGGTTATTCTGATTATATGATTTTCCTGTGAATGAGAATTCCTTTATATATAGCTGTTACTCTGCCCAATTTTTGTGAAGACTTAATTCATCTGAAGCTTGGTATTCCTAAAAGGTTTAGTATTTTTGCTTGCTTGGTTTCAATCCAAAGGATGGGAATTCTACATTTACTCTTTATGTCAAGTGTTGGCTTCTCGTTGGTTAGATGGTTCTTTTCCTTAGCTTTTACCTTATTCTTTAGGATAGTCCATTCATCTCCTCCCATCTTCTTTAATTTCAAAAATCTTCTCCCTCCTTTTCAAAATTCTTTTTGTTTTCTAACTTGAACCGCTTTCATAGTAAACTTGGACTTAAGTCCATGCATTTTCAAAAATCTTTTCTTAATCAAACTTTAATAAATTTAATCATACTTTGACATCTTTTGAAATACTAAAAGTCATTAACCTCACTCAAACCATTTTATCACTTTTTATTTTTACTTTAAAACTTTTTCTCAAAAGATCAGACTCTTGTCGATTCTTATAGTGATGTGAGCTACTATACTTCTACGATATGTAGGGAAGAGAGATATTTTCCACTTAAGTATTGAGTGATGGATTTTAAATCCAAGTTATATCCTCCACTTTGAGATGATGTAAATGCTCATTTCTCATAATTGCGGGTAGTAAGTATGTTTTCCACTCGGATATGACGATGATGTCTCTTGTCTTAAAATTAACCAACACACACGTGTTTTAAAATTTTCAACGTGAACTACGAGTACCCTGATCCCCTATTGCACGGAAGGTGGTACGTATGCACTAAAGGTTCACAACCGCGGAGGGTGCAAAAATTATTAAAAAAATACTTCTTTTTTCATCTCAACCATCTATTTTTGTATAAACCATTTATAGCCAAAAATACACAAATTTTCAAAGAGGTTCCTTCAAAGTACCATATATGTTTAGGGTGCTAATACATTCCCTTTTCATAACCAACCCCCGTACCTAGATTCTCTCCCCCTCTTTTTTGGGTTTATTCACTCTCTATTTACTCCTTTGGAAACAATAAAGTGCGGTAGCAATTTTTATTTGATATGTGTGAGTCAAGTCAATCCAATGGCTTAGTCTCAATATTTCTACCGCTACACTACGAATCCTATGAAATTACTACGTCGCCTTTCCTTCATAACACTATGAAAAAATTTAGTGTTAGAATCACCATCGGAAGCCCACTTCAACCTAGACTTTTGAAAGAGAGAATTATCCTTAATTCTCAAGCTCAACCAAACTTTCCCTATGGCTTCACTCTTACTAACCACCATTTCTTCCATCATATCTTCCCTACAAGAACCCAACACTTCATCCGCCTCATTAATATTTCTCACTTCTTCCTCTACCTCCAAATCCATATTTTCGAAAACCTCTAACTTCCACTTCCGCAAACTTCCCTTGAGAAGTCTTAAATTTTCTTTTAACACATATTCCACTTTATGCATAATAACCATCGCCTTCCATTTTTCGTCAACAAACGGAAGAAAAAATTTATTTTCAAACCAAGCGTTGTTAACTTTAAACTGTTTCGGACCCTAATCTAAATTGTTGCATTCCTACCAAATCGGGCAATGATCTGAAATATCTTTATCCTCTATGCGTTTCCCCACAACCTCCCAATTATCCACAAGAACATTCAAAATGAGAAATATATCCACCCTACTCATGGCCTTCCTGTCACCACTATACCACGTGAAAACTTTTCCTTTACACGGAACATCTACCAATTGACTTTCCATAATAAAATCTGAGAACTCCCTCATTTCCTTCTTCTTGCACAGAACAGATTTCCCCTTCCTCTCCTTACCATTCACCACCTCATTAAAATCTCCCGCCAATATCCATTCTCCATCAGTAAATCTAGACTTGAAATCCAATAAAGACTTCCACAAATCTCTCTTCTGATTCAAGATACAATACAAATAAATATTGACCACATAAAATATTTTGCCTCTTCTACACATCTTAACCTCCAGAAAACCCTCACCTTTGAAGCTAAGAATCTCCTCGCAACAACCACCTTTCCACATCGTTATCAAACCACCCGACTAACCAACTACACTTGAATAAGACCACCCAACATTCTCACTACCCCAGAGATTCTTAACTAACACAGAATCTACATTCGCAAATTTAGATTCTTGAATAAGAAAAATCTCCGCTTTGCTTTAATCAATGACTTTACTATATGTTTCTTCTTCACCACACTACCACGCCCTCAAATGTTGAAGGTTCCAACAATCTTTTCAACAAGCTGATTTGTTCCTTCGAATGGTTCCTTCCGCCTTTATCAACCGCTTCCATCTGAAGAATTCTTTGTTCAAAATCTCTAACAACCCCATTTGGAAATCACCCTCCATAACTTCTCTCCCACATTCGATTCCACATCATCACAAAGACTCGAGTTACATCTCATCACGTCCGCATCAGACATTGGTTCACAACATATGACCACTATGACTGAGTCCAACTTCACCACATACTCAGTTCTCTTATGTTGTTTGGCTGAAACACTAATTTTATCTGAAAAAGGCCCATCAAAATCATAAATTCTTTTAGTTTTCCCCTTTGTAAAAAAGTTTTTACCGAGCTTGTTTTTGGCAACAGGTACCGAAAACTGCTTTTTGGCTTTACTAGGCTGTTTGAAAAACAAATCCTCAGCAAATCTTTTAATTGAATCATCCAAAATTGGATAATTAATCTTGGAGGGCCCACTGTCAACAGGCTTTATAACTTCTTCATCTTTTGATGCTTCCAAGGCCTCATCAAACGTACACTGAACAAAAGCTTTATTATTTGCCATCCTAGGATCCCATCTCTTGTCAACAATATCACATTTTACTGCCCCGCTTGACACTTACCTTTCTTCCTTGTCATCTGCATCAATTCCTACAATAGAGGAAATTGAACTAGTTCCTCAGAACTAATTCCCTCAAAAGGATATTTCCATTCTTCCTCAGAATCTCACGAGAAGCTTTCCTTCTTTGAAGCGGCACACTTCATGTTCGGCGCAAGACGAAGAGGCCCATGAGTGTCTTCGACTATCTTCAGCCTGAACACAAACCCATCTATCTTTACATTGAAACACTCGTTCATTACCTCTGCTGATGTTGTTCTAACCATTATTCTAGCTACATCCAGATTTTCTCCTTTCGACGTACTTTCATCCACACAAACGTACTTTCCCACACTTGAAGCCAATAGATAAAAAAACTTGAAGTTCCAAGCATGGCAAGGAATGCCATAAATTATCGCCCATGTAACTCTTTCGATATCCACATCTCCCTCCTTCCATGCCTTAATCTCGGAAAACCACTTCCTCCACCATGATTCCTCTTCTTTGATCAGATTTTCAATTTAACCCTTTTCAATGTTCTCCAACAAACAAAGATTGGCTCCCATTGCTGTTACTTTAATATCAAAATAACCCTCTTCTCAAAATAAGTTTGAATGTTATACGTTGAACCAAGAGTAATTACTAAAATAACCGGTCGAACAAATCATCGAGATGGAATCACTGAAGTCTTCATCAAACGTTTTTTATCTCACGGGAAAGGAAAGGTAAACATTGAGTAAATCTGATAATGGTGAAATCAAGGTCAAATGACCGAGAGATACGGGTAAGGGAGTCGATTATGCACGGGAAAGATACTAGCACCCCTCACATCCGTGGTAATTCACGGGATCCACTCTTTCTGTTCTAATCAAATGGTGTGTTCAAATCTAAAGCTTAAGAGCTAAAAGAAAAATTCAAAGAGAGAATGCATGCAAAAGAGAATACAGAGAAGAGAAGGAAATATTTACAAAGTTATTTTCGATTGAGCCCCACGACCAGATGCCTATGTATCTTTTTAAGGAACCAGAGTGTCGTAGTTCGGCTCAAAAGTTTATGTTTGTTTTTTGTTTTTTACCTTGAAAAAGGGTTTTAAAAGAAAATCCAAGCGACTAAATGAAATTTGAATTGGTTGGTGTTTTTTACCTTAAAAAGTATTTTTTGTATTATTAGAGTATTTTATGCATTTGTCAAGAAAAGGATTTTAGTCTTAAGGATGCAAAAGGGAAAGAAAAATTCTAAGGTAAACTATCCTAACTCTATCCCTAATTCTATCATACAATGATTGGTTTTATAGTTGAGGTTTGAAAAGGAAAATCTCTACCTATGTTAGCATGCATGGATTACAAACCTAATGTCTAACTTACATCGGAAACGACACAAGCGCATCATAAGGAAGAACGACGGGTGAAGGAGAACTTAATAAACGAAAAGAACATCGGATGAAGGAGAACCTGTCTAATAGAAAGAACATCGGGTGAAGGTTTAAAGAGAAGCATAAACGCATGTGCAATCAAGCAAAGACAAGTTGAAGCAAAAACAAACAAATAAAACTTGAGGAGTATCCACTCACTTGAGTAGCAAACACCTAATCGAGGTATCATAGCACCAAGATAGGATACAGAGATGGATACCTAACCATAATATCGTACCATCGAGGTAGGATAAAGAAATGGGGTACCTGACCATGATATCAACTCATCAAGGTAGGATAAAGAGATGCTTAGCCAAGACATCAAATTTGTCGAGGCAAGAGAAATGGGGGAAATAATGGTTTTTAACCGTGATATCAAATCATTAGGCCAAGAAAGAAAGAGGTGTCGACTCTTAACCAAGATATCAAATAATCAAGGCAAGAGAAGAATGGAAGTGAACAGCCATAAGCGACTAAACACTTGATCAAGATATCAAGAATCGAGGTATGACATAGAGGGAAATAATGAGATCACATCAAAGCATCAACGTCTCACAAACGTGAGCTAAAGAAAAAATGTGGGGGATCGATTACAAATCCCATTTTCCATCAGACCGACTCGATAACATGAGCAACACAATTCATAGCATCAACACACGGTACGAGCTACGAACGACCTGGGGACTAGAAATGATGGGGTTGGTTATGGACCCTCTGTCGCCTATGCCTCATTTTAAGGACTTGTCAATAGGGAATAAGAATGAGACGCCTTCATCGAGGTATTTGGCACAAACATAAACAAACAAGATGGTAAACAAACAAGCACAAGTAGAATTACCTTAAACAGGTCTTTAAATAAACCATATTTGCCTCAAAGGGACTCCTAGAACATGCATCTCTATCATACTTCTCATGACATCAGAAAAACAGTAAACAAAATGCGGGAAAATAAGCAGGAAATGTACCAAATGGATAAGAGTCTGTTATTTAGCAAATACAATCCAAGAAATCTAATGGTCTTCGAGCAAGCTAACATCAACAAACAAATCAAATCAGATACAATATCTAATGCGAGTCCAATATCACAATGCGAACATAAATCACAAGCAAGAGTAATGTGATGCACCAAATCAATGTCCTGCACAATATGAGTCTATACAACAAAACTACCATGTTCTTGCACAAGGTAAGTCTATACAACAAGACTATTAATCCAAGCATCATATATCACACGATAATGCCTTTGGAAACTTGCACAAATCCATAAAATTGAGTTACCAAATTACAAGGAATATCAATTGGAATTAAACAATCAACACCATAACTCAAAATGACATAATGTCATGCATTAGGCAAGATTAAAGAAGCAACGGAAATGCAAAACCAAATATGGGGAAGCAAGTACATCATAACATGAATCGCACAAAATGTCGATCCGAAATCAATACAAATTGATGCACATGTCTAAAAAACACCAATACAAGTGCAATGATGCATAAACCAACAATTAAAACTCATTCCTAGTGCAAGTTACAAAAACGAGCAGCACCTTCGTCATCTTAAGAATTAACCCGAAAAATGCACCGAAATCGAGCCAACTCATCCACCATGTCCAATAATCAATCAATGAAGTGAAAACATGCATCATTTGAACATTAAAACTCAATACACGTGTTAAATGGAAAACCGAACAGAATTGTATTTAAATCTAAAGTGCACGAAAAGTTGTTCTGAAATCCGTAAAACTCGACATAATCGTCACTTGAATGCCAAAACAAATGCAACGAAACTAAAAGCCAACAATTAAAACAAGTTCCAAGTTTTCTTTTGAAAACCAGACAGCACTACACCGTATCACACATCAACCCGAAAAATCACATCGAAAATGATAAAAATCAATCACAACCATTCATAAATGTCAGCACATGATCAATTAAACCTCAAAAAGTTTTAAAGGCAATTTTCACCTTGCTTAAACATTCCGGAAAGCAACTTATACCTAAATTGGTACCGATAAAAATCATTTTCAACAATTGCAAACAGACACAAAAACATGCTTATTGGTTCAAGTATTATCGCTTAAGAATGATGAATAAGTTACAAACAATGAAATTGTACCGGATGTCTTAATTCCAAGCTCAAAACATCACTCATGAGTTAATGTAATTTTATTGAATCAAAACATTTTCAATGTAAAAAAAACGAATTAAATCAAGCTAAATTCTTATCATCAATTCATGATTAAACTTAATTTGGTATAAATCGACATAAACAACATCAAAACTCACAATGAAATTTTATACTGAAATCACATCGAAGTACCGGTTCATGAACAAATGCTTCAAGAAAAATTCAACTCATGGATTCAACATCATTTTTCAACATAAATTCATCGGCAATAGAAATCTGACGCGCAAATTAAATTGAACGTCAACAACACAAATTATCCGGCACGCAAAAATTACTGAATCCACACAATTAACAACAATTCAAAAACATTTAACTAACTCCACATTTATTCATCCTCGTAGATTTCAAGAATTAAAGTATCTCAACAAAATCAAGAATCAAGTTTATATCATGCTTTAAAAATTCAATTCATAAACTCAATCCAATTCAAAGAAATAAGTAGATTCTCACTTCAACTCAGTCAATTCAAGAAATAAAATCAAGAAATGGTGGAGGATTTAACAAAAATGAAGAGGAGATAATGTCTGAAATTGCCACGATGGAGGGAGTGGTCTTCGCCGAGAAAATGCACATGATCAGAGAGGAGGAGAATCCCACAGTTGTTCATGGTGGAATACAAGAGAGACAATCGGAGTTGGGTCGCCGTGGTGAGGAGATGCTTGAGGAATTTCAGTTGGAGAGGAAGAAGATTGATGATTTTGTGATTTTTTTTGTTTGAGTTCTTGACGAAGATGAAGAAAAGTTGAGAGAAAAACAGAGAGGGTTTTTGTTTTTGATCTTGTTAAATGTGAAAATGAAAGTGTCCTTGTGTTTAGAATTTGAAATTCAAAATATATAGTCTTGGCTCCAAACTGAATTTTTGAACTTATTTTGTGCACAGTGCGAGATCGAACCACATGCTCATAATAATCAGTATGAAATCTTGATGCGCGACCTGAAACAAAGCTCTTGATGAAGAAATTTGTGATTCGGCACCGAAAGAATCGTCTTGATACGATAAAATATTAGCAATTTATGTCGCCCTGAACGACGAGAAACGCAGTGTAAAAATTTATAGTGTAGAATTTTACAGCTTATTTTGTGTACAGCACGCGAACAAACCACAAGCTCATGCTTATCGGTGCAGAATCTCTATGCGAACCCTGAAGCAAAAATGTCGGCAACAAAATTTGTGACGTCGTGACAAAAGAATCACCCTAATACAATATAAAATCGAACAAGTTGTGATTTTTCGAATGGCGAGAAACTACATACCTATTTCACCGTATTGAAAATTTCAACTTATTTTCGTACGCACTTTCGAATGCGAATCATAAATCAAAGTCTTCGGAGCATAATTTAAACTCGGGCCCTGAAGCAAAGTTGAAGCTTACAAAATTTTTGATCTCACGCTTCAAGAATCATCCTGATACGATAAAAATTGAGAGAGATACGATTTTTACAATATTGAGAAATGGATCGATAAAAAACAGTTTTGGCATGCAATTTTCTTTGGTAATTGGCACTTTCGGAGATCTTCTGCAAATAATTAGTTCCTGACCCGAACATACGGATCGAAGATAAAATCAAGACGGATTTTTCACCTTAAGAACCACCTGAAAACAGTGAACCGGGCGAAAGTTATGAATTTTTTAACATCTGAAAAATACAGGTTCAACACATTGTTTCCACTGTTTTTGTATTGTATAGCTTCAAAGTACTCGCGCATTCGAAGATTTTCCTCAAAGAATTGGCTTCCGAACTAAACACAAAAATTGAAGGAAATGACAAGAAGATTCAAATTATCCAAGAGGCACTAAAAGATGATTATCAAGTCAGAAGTTGTGAATTTTTAAGCATCCAAAAAAACAGAGAAACGGTAAATCCACTATATAACGCATTTCAGGTATTTTGCGCTTTAGAAAATCTTCCTCACAAAATTTGGCTTCGACATGAACAGATGAAATGAAGAAGACCTCAAGATGGTTCTAATGACTGAAGAATCATTCCCAAACCATTTTTTGATCTCAAGTTATGAATTTCTGAGCTTGGAACGCACAATAATGAATTTTTGTCTGCACTGTCCAAAATTAAATGAAACGCCTGACTTTCTGCACAATTCAAAGTGTGTTGGAACACATAAGAGCTTGATATTTTGATGACTTTATTGGTTGTTACTTGAATATCTTTGAACAACATGCGGAGTGCATAAAAATGCGGAAAAACCTGAGTTCTGTTTTACATTGCCGCTTCATGGAACAATCAATTTTCGCAGTTCTTTTCACAAAGAAAACCCTTGATCCCATGAGCGTGGACCCTATAACATGTATATGTGCATATGATGATGAAGCATAAGCCAATTATGGTAAAAATGAAGAGGGAAAATTTTGGGGTACAACAATTGCCCCTATTCTATCTTCTTTAACCAAAGGGTGAGATTGGTGGATGCCTTTCGATTAATCAAGGTAAAAGAGGATCGAATACTTAATAGAACCATAAAATTTTCACTCTGAAGACTGTCAGGTATTATTATATTTTTTAGATTTTTTGTATTGGAGAAATGGTTGTCCGGAAATGTATGTCAGGTCTGGATCAGACACACATCAAGAAAGTGATCAGGCATACTTGTCGTGCCAGAATTGGACACATATAATGAGAGACATGATTAAAACGACCTCTAACCACCATCATTTAAAAAACACGTCCGGTGAGGTTGAAACTTCAGCAAACGAAATAAACATTGGGTGAAGGTGAAAATTATCAACAAGAGAGAACGCCAGGTGAAGGCGAAACGAACGAAGAGAAAGAATTCCATGTGAAGGTGAACTTAGCAAACGAAAGGACGTCGAGTGAAGGCGAAACTTATCAAATAAAAAGAACGTCGGGTGAAGGCAAAGCTTAACAACGAAGAGAGCATCGGGTGAAGGCGAAACTTACAAGCAAAAAAAATTTCGGGTGAAGGTGAAGCTTAACAAACGGAAAGTACGCCGGGTGAAGGCAGACTTAACAAGTCGAAATAACACCGGGTGAAAGAGAACCTATCAAACAAAAGAATGTCGGCTGAAGGCGAACCCATCAAATGAAAGGAAGCCAGGTGAAGGAGGAACTTATCAAACAGAAAGAGCGTCGGGAAAAAGCGAAGCTTAACAACGAAGAGAACGTCAGGTGAAGGCGAAACTTACAAGCGAAAAGATGGTCGGGTGAAGGCGAAGATTAACAATAAAAAGAGCGTCGGGTGAAGGAGAAACTTACAAGCGAAAAGATCGTCAGGTGAAGGCGAAGCTTAACAAACGGAAAGTACGTTGGGTGAAGGCGAACATAAAAAGTGGAAGGAACGCCAAGTGAAGGAAAAACTTATCAAATGGAAAGTACGTCGGGTGAAGGCGGACTTAACAAATCGAAGGAATGCAAGGTGAAGGATAACTTAACAAGCGAAAAGATCGTCGGGTGAAGGTGAAATTTAATAAATGGAAAGTACGATGGGTGAAGACGAACTTAACCGACAGAAAAAATGTCGGGTGAAGGCGAAGCTTATCAAATAAAAAGTACGCCGGATGAAGACGGGCTTAACAAATCGAAGGAATGTCGGGTGAAGGCAAACTCAATAATGAAAAAGAAACTTCGGGTGAAGGAAAACTTTATCAAACGGAAAGCATGTCGGGTGAAGGAAGTCTTAACAAATCGAACAGATCATCGAGTGAAGGCGGACTTAACAAATCGAAGGAATGTCGGGTGAAGGCGAACCTTATCAATCAGAAAACACATTGGATGAAGGCAGACTTAACAAATCGAAGGAATGTCGGATGAAGGCGAACCTTGTCAATCTGAAAGCACATCGGGTGAAGGAAGACTTAACAAGCCGAAAGAACTTTGAGTGAAGGAGAAGCTTAACAAACGAATAGATCGTCGGGTGAAGGCAGAACTTATTGGGGATAAGATATACATGTATGGTCAGAATTAGACATATATAAGAAAGAGACCGACCTAAGAAGACTCTAACAAAAGATTCCCAAACAACGGAAAACCATTGAATGACAAGGAGGTTAGCCTAAGGTAGACTCTTGAGGAAAGAACATTGATCTGGAGCAAACTTACTGGGGATTCATGTTTGAATTGAACCTGAATAGAATGTCGGTCGAAGGTAAACTTACAACTAGAAAAGAGACCATGTAGGGACTCTAGATAAAAAATTCCAACACGTGTTGGACTTTAAGAGGTTGCTGATACACAAGAACCACAATATCCCTCAGGCCAAAGGCGGGGTGTAATTGTCCAAGAGTGGCAATTATCTGAATTACCACACATCAAGTATGGATACTCAAATACTTGAGAAATAAGACAGGTTATACACTGACTCTTACTCACACTCTAACGGAAAAGTAAACAGAGGTAAACTAACTGAGGACTTGCAGGGGCAAGGATAGTCTACGACTTTTGGAAAAAAGGGAAATACCAAAGACCCGGCTGGTGGCAAACCAAAACAGACTCTGCTGGGGAACAAATTAGAATCACCCTAAAGCAAGTTGTAAAAGTAATTCAAATCTTAGCACATAACAACTTTGGTTACTTCAGGTAAACATAATTGGCTTATACCTTAACGCATGTTTGAATTTTTTTATAGCGTAATGCTCCATACAATGGAAATGCTACGTGTTTTGGTAGATGCAATATAATGATGCATGTTTAATGATGCACTGGGGAAAACACAACAATAATTGACTATTGAGAAGACAAGGAACTTTCGAATGATTATCCTCATACATATGAAATTCTGTAGAGAATAGTCAATTTAAACTTCATGGAGGAATTGCAAATCTGAAATATCAACTTCTAAGGATTGAAATCACTGTATAAGTAAGCTCATGGAAGACATACTACAAAAATAAATTGCAGTTCAGAGGAAGTCTTGACCTCTAATTAAACTCTTAACTTCCTGGGGAACAGATCCCTTGTCTCTTTCTAGGGATAAAAAGAACTTCAGTGGGAACCAAGATCTTCTTGTATAGAACTCTCAATGAAGGTAACTTCAACTAGGGAATCATAGAAATTCTTAAATAAAAAGAATTCTACTCAGACCACACTGGAGGTATTAGCGTTGGGATACACGTCTTCACTTGGGGAAGAAAATCATACCCCGATCCCAGAAACTTGAGATTGTTAAAAACTTGAGATTAAAAACTCCACTGGGAATATCTCTAACAATCCTTTATAACTGGGGATAAAAGTGTTACAAACAACACTCCCATGTATATACCACACTGGGGATACAGGAATTTGTACAATTAATCATCACTAAATTTTACTGGGGAAGAGAAAACTTGCCTTGCTAGGGATAAGAGGAAACTAATCAAGAAAATCCTCGAACCTCGGCTCCAACTGAGGAGAAAGCAATATCTTCCACGGGGAATCAGAAAAATCTCTTGATAGCAATCTCGCTGGTGCAACCTACATTGGGGAAGCTATCTTTTCAAGATTCATACCAATATAGACTTGTATTGGTGAGAAAAAGTATTCCACCGGGCATAAAAGCCATTTTCATGGGGATACAAACCAGAATCTCCTGTAGGTAAACAGAAATATCCTCAAGAAACTCTGACATGGGCAGACTGCACTGGATAGAAAAGGTGCAAACTTCACTGAGGAGGAGAATACACTTCACAGGGAAGACGAGCGCAAACTTCACTGGGGAAGTAGAATATCAACTTCAAAGGGAGTATATCAAGAATCTCCTATCAGTAAAATAAAAAGATTTCTCCAAGAAGTCTTGAAATGAACATACTGCGCTGCAAAAAGGATTGTACAAAACCCTATAATGATTGCGACTTTTCCTAAACAGGGGTGCACACTTTAGCAGAGATTAAGCAGATGTATGCTTTCACTGGATATCATGGATTATGTTCGGGTGAAAGTACGCCATCACAGGGGATGTTGGATTCTATTATGAGAAAACATCCCTTCCATTAATAATCTCGTGTTGGTCACAATCAGACCTTCCTGTATTCATTTGTCGGTACACTTCTTGTCATAAAAGACCAACAATACCTGCAAAAAGGGAAATTACAGCAACATACCCCGGGTATAAAATGGAAACCTTAGCCGTCACCTCGGACACCCAGAAATTCAAGCAGTTTCAAATATTTATATCATGTGTTGTAAAGCTTCAATATTTTTAAATGCAAAGTTTTATAAAAAATGTTGGACGTCTTTTTGAAAATAAAACAGCAAAAATAAAAATAAAGAGGCGCAAGTCAGATAAAAAAAATTATTAATTGATTGCCCTGTAAACAGGCATTTACATCAAGAAGTAATTCCTAAAAAGAGGTATTGTGTACAAAGAGACAAAGGAGAAATACAAAAATGACAATGTGAGTGCCGATTTATCGGGTACTGACTCTGCTATGACCCTTATAGCCTCAAATTTCCTTTAAAAAATTGATTGGACTGATTCCTTATCCTTCCAAGCTAACCAACATCATTATAGAATAATAGCATAGATGCAACACAGACCATAGTCATTCGCTTTAAATCCATAACTTTTGATTGGATCACACTTTTGGGTTTTCAATCCACCAGGATCTCCATTTTTGCCTAAGCTTCCTTTTCAGGTTTTCAACTTAGTGGGACTACATAATTTATTTTTCATTATTTTAACTTCTTCTTTTTTGTCCCTAATTTTATCCTGAACCTTTTATTCATTTTTTTAATTTGCCATGACGCCCTTTTTTTCCTGATTCGTTGATTCAACGGGTCTGTTTATGCGACGTATTTTTTAACTACGTCTGTGTTGACAGGGTGAGGGAAATCCTCTCCATCCATAGTTGTGAGCATCATAGATCCTCCTAAGAATATTTTCTTTACAACATAAGGTCCTTTATAATTAGGAGTCCATTTTCCCCTAACATATGTATTGTTGGGAGGCAAGATCCTCTTTAGCACGAGGTCACCAGCTTGAAAATTTCGAGGACACACCTTCTTATCAAAAGCTTTCTTCATCCGTTTCTGGTATAACTGCCCATGAAAAATAGTCGTCAACATCTTCTCATCAATGAGATTCAACTGATCAAGTCTATTATGAACCCATTCGGCTTCATTCAATTATACATTTGCCATTATCCTTAAAGTAGGAATCTCTACTTCCACAGGCAGGACTGCTTCCATGCCATATACCAGAGAGAATGGGGTTTCCCCAGTCGATGTGTGAAACAAGGTGCGATAACCATGCAAAGATAATGGCAACTGTTATACGGTGGGAGAAAGGACTTTAGTGGTTTTTGTGTTTTATCGCAAATGTTGCGGTTAGCAAGAGTCGCCACCAACTTTTCTTTTATCCAACAAAGGAATGGGTGAAAAGAACAGTAAAGACCTTTTTAAAGATTTTGAGCTCAGGGGGTAGGTTATGGAAAGGGAAAGTGTTAGCATCATTTCCATCTATAGTTATCTACGAGCTCTTAGTTGCTAGCTCACTTTGAAAATACTTTTTTTGTGTAAGTGTGTTTGAAAATATTTTTGAAAAGACGCCTTAGTGCGGCAAACTTTGTAATGTTTCTCGTATCATTGAGAACGTATACAAAGTGTTTTGTCTATGGAAATATTTATAAAAAGAGAGTTTATGTGTGAGAAATTTTGTTTTGTTTTGTGAGCAAGCAACTACTAGTTGTCTACCTACTCGAATGGTCTTTGTTATTTTCCTCTTTTCCTTTAGGTAGTGCTATCCCACCATTAGTTGGTGAGTAGCCCTATCATTGGATGTTTTTGAGGGACGGGCGAGGGTCATCATATAGTCATAAAGGAAACTCGTAGGGAACTTTAGCAATTTTATCGTAAGGGATTAGATCGTATACCGAAGGCAGCATCAAAGGGTCATCAAGGGACTATGATCTTTTTAATCGAGGGTCTTTGCTAAAGTGTCCCACGTTCGAGGGTCATGACTGTTTATTCGAAGGAAACAAGTGGAGGTACCTTAAAGGAGCGCGTATGTGAGTGTGTTGTGTTTCATTTATTTATCTTAAACATTTAGGTTTTCTACCGTTTGTTTTTATCCTTTCCCTATAAGCCATTAAGCATACATCTAGCAGTTAAATATATAAGTACAGAAAATAAAGTGCATAAAATTGAATCTACGTTATTACATCGCTTCGGGGTGGGGGAATTACAAACCATATATGGGGAAAAAGTAAATGTCCTAAATTAAGCTATTACAACCCTTTGTACAGTTACATAATGTTTATGAAAATAATAATGTGAATAAATAAACGTGCGGAGAAGAGAATGCCCTAAAAATTTCTAAGTGATAAAAATAAAAGTTTGTTTTTTTTTGTATTTTTTTGTTAAATTAGCCCTAATTCTATTTAGTTAATTAATTTAAAAAGATAATTAAATAATTAATCAAAATTAATTTTTTTTTAAAAACCCAAGTCTAAATTTTTGTGACTTTATGATTTTTATGAAACTAATTTAAAAAAAAAGAAGGTGTAAGTTGAGCAAAACAAACATAAATAAAAAAAAACAATGGGCCTCGTTGCAGCACCAGTAATTAGAGGGGTGTACTTCAGAAATTGTTAGGCCCAATAAGAAATCTAGGCGCTGCAAAAAGAAAGGTCAGGGGTGCAAAGAAATAAACAACTCCAAGACCCAAAACTTGCAAAGAAAATATTTGAAAAAACGCAAAATACAAAACCTGGGGATCGAACCCAGGACCTAGAGGGTGAAAGCCTTAAGAGCGTGCATGTTACCACTGGACCAGATCATTCATTCGTTATATAGAAACAAATCAATAGATATAAAATAAATGTAATCATATTTTTAAAATCTAAAACGCGCGCTCCAGATGGATTTAAATGGGCCAATTAGAACATTGTTTTTGTCCATGTAAGCATCGTCGGAGTCAACAGAAATCAGAGACGCCGGAGTCAAACTCTGGTCGTCTTCTCTGACCAAAGAAAACTCAAACCTGCAAAAATGCAATGATTAACACGTACAAAGAACCCTACTCCCCTTAAAATTCCCCTCTGAATTCAAATATGGGGTTACTTTGGTCTGAAACATCCTATATCATGAGATATGAAACCACATGTTCTTGATGCTCTTAAAATGGCATAGCGGGATTCCTGCGTCCAATCTCACATGTCACACGTTAGACTTGTTCTAATGATGTGTATGAGAAGTTTAAACAGATTAATCATGGTCAAACTTACATGAAATCAAAGTTTAGAGTTTTTACCAACTTTGTCAAACAGTGTGATTGGAGGTGGAGGTTCTAGACGTGAAAGGGCTTGATTATTAGCCTGGTTCAATTTCCGGAAGCCTCAGGGATATGAATAGGTTTTGTTTGGATCAATAGGGTCTGGAAGTAAACTTACAGAATTTGCAACTTTGAGGGAATTTTTGAGAATTTCGTATGGCTTTGTTATGCAAGATTTTAGTTCTTCTTTTATTGTGCTTGGCTTCAGTACTTATAGGGAGAATAGAAGACTAACAAAGAGGGAAAGAAATAATGCATTAACCATGGTTTAAGAACAAAATCAAGATTTTGAAAAATTGCCATATTTGATAATTCTTGCCATCCTTGAGCTTGCATGAACCTGGACATTTTTGCAGATGGGTCACACAAATATTTGGGCTTCAATCTTGACCCACAAATCCATTCATGTGCCTAAGCCCATTAACCTCACTTTTGTTTTGATTTAATTTGTTTTAAATGAATAAAAATTAAAATAAAATAAATAAAAATCATGAAACATAAGGGAATGGTTTTAGGGGTCCTATCACGTCTTATGAACATGTTTGAATGCCAAAAACTAGGCCCATTAGTTCAAAATTGCAAGTTTGCTCAATGTGCATTTCATGAATTTCTCCAAAATTTCCCAACTTGTGCAACTCTTAACTTGCTCAATTTTTATCTTCTCAAGATGATCTTTGACTTTTTGGAAATCTCAAGATGTCCTCTACAATCTCTATGTTGATCATTTTTTATTTTGAAGATATTATCTTGATGTAAGTTGCCTTGACAAAAAGTGTCTTTGGTTGACTTTTGAAAATGACCTATAATGTATAAGCTTATATCTTCCAAATGAAGCATTTTTTGGACTTCATAATAAATCAAAGTTGTAGAGAAATGAATTTTCTTCAAAATGGGATTTGGTTGGGTAAAAGTTGATGAATCATGTGAAAGTTATGTCTAGTCAAAGTTCAGTTGACTTCTCCTAAGGAAACCCTAATTTGACAAATCTTGACTTTTGATGATTTAAGGGCTTTCCTAGGGGAATCATGATCAACCCTTGATCAAATGATGAATATCACTTCAAAATGTTTATGTTGACTAAAAATCTTGAAGTTTGAGTGTGTGTTGATCATAGTTGACTTTTTGACCAATACAATTAATTTTCAAACATTTGAGTCATCGACTGAGCAAATTTGTGATGTAGGACTAGAAACTTGACATGAACCTTGTTGAGGATTGTGATACGATGGGAGAACTGACTTGGGATTTTGCGTTTGTGTTCGCAAATGTTTCGGTTTAGCAAGAGTCGCCACCGACTTTTTATTTTATCCTAAGGAAAGGTCAAAAAGCACAGGAAAGACCTTTGAGATGTTTTCTTGGGTTCGGGGAGTAGATTATAGAAAGGGAAGGTATTAGCATCATTTTTATCCATAGTTATCCATGGGCTCTTAGTTACTTGCTTAGATCACTTGATTTGCTTTTCAATTGTTTGAAATGGTGCTTTTCAATTGTTTTAAATGGTGCTTTTGTGTGTGATTTTGAAAGATGTTTTGAAAAGAGGCCATCGTTGTGGCAACCTTTGTAATGATTTTTGTTTGAATGTATACAAAGGTGTTTTTGTCCTTTTGAAAAGTTTCCAATGTTTGAAAGTAGGGTTTTGAAATTGTGTGGTGAAGTGTGTTTTGAAAATAGCAAGGATGTTTTTTGCAAGCTTGATCAAGTAACTAGGAACCATCTACCCTATTTTTACTCAAAGATCTTTCTTATGTTTTTAACCATTTTAACAGTGTTATTTCACCATTGTATTTGGTGAACAACCTTGTGTTAGGATATCAACGGGACAGGCGCGGGTCATCGTATAGACCATGATAGCAATAGTGTCAAGTATCTTTGGCAATTTTCTTGAGGGACTTGATCATTTTGTTTAGGCAACTCATACAACGTAATCGAGGGACTATGATATTTTTGTTTGTTTTTGTTTTGCCAAAGTACTCAACATGCAACCGTGGCCCCTTTTTAAAGGCAACAAGTGGATGAAACCCTAGGGGTGCAAGTGTGTATTGTGTTTGTTTTTTCATGCATATTTATCTTGGATTAGGTCAAACTAATTGTTGATTTTATTTGCATACAAACCCTAGGTCTAAGCATGGCATAATTGAAAGCTTTTAAATGTGCGAGAATTTAAATGCTACACTATTACAACATGATATAGGGAGGGGGGTACAAATTTGAATTGGGGATATTTGACAAGAAATTAAACCCTAGATTACTATTACAACCAAATTGAATGTATAAGATATAATATTTAAATGTACAACAATTGAAATAAACACAATAAATAAATGTAAATAAAATATATTATGCCAAAAAAAAATTTAGTATGTAAAAAGTATTTTTTCAATGTGAAATGTAAAATAAAAAAAGATCAATTTTAATTATTTTTCTATTTAGGGCAAGAAACCTAATTCTTAATAAATAATATCATTTATTAATTTTATACCATTATATATTAACAAAATAAAAGTATATTAAAAAAAATGATGTTTTTAGTGTAAGATATCAATAAAATGACAGTGTGGTATTTTTGTATTTCTTGACCTAATTATTTGATAAAACAAATATATATATATATATATATATATATATATATATATATATATATATATATATATATATATATATATATATATATATATATATATATATATATATATATATATATATATATATATATATATATATATATATATATATATATATATATATATATATATATATATATATATATATATATATATATATATATATATATATATATATATATATATATATATATATATATATATATATATATATATATATATATATATATATATATATATATATATATATATATATATATATATATATATATATATATATATATATATATATATATATATATATATATATATATATATATATATTAAACATATAATATATACAAAGATAAAATTTAATTATTTACAAAAAATGGGTATTTTCAAGAAAATATTTTTAAACATAAATAAAAATAATAAATGGAAATAAGTATATTTTTTTGTATTATTTTTTAGTTTTATTAAAAAAAGAAAATAGTTTATTTACATATATGTACTTAGTAAAATAAAATAAATATCAAATAAATATGAAAAAATATAGAAAATTATTTTTGGCATTTTTTATATTTAGATAAAAAATAATAAAGTCAGAATAAAAAATAAAAATGTCAAAATGATAAATATTTAAATAAATGGGTCAGGGGGTGTAAATTGAACAAAAGGGGTATCAAAAGCAAAAGGACCCAGGCCCAGCCCAGAATCACTTCTTCTTCTTCCTTGGAACAAAACCTGCGCGCGTGCTATGTCCAAAAACGTAACTCCTGATTCTTTGATCTTTTGACAAAACTCATAACATGAACATTGTAGAGAATTAAACAACGAATTCAACCATATAAAAAACTTGGATTAACTCTCAAAGACCAGAGAGAATTTCTCTGGCCCTAATTTCTAACCTAGTTTTTTCAAAAAGTTCATGAGTGAAATTCTCTCAGCACGATTAATGTAAATGAAAACTAAGCATATGTATGACTTCAGGGCTATGAGTACAACATATTTCATTCACAAACCTAAGCCTAACCATTCCTAAATAGAGAGATAGAAGTCCATGAAATACCTGTTTCAGTTGACTTCTAACTGGGCAATGTAGCAACCTTCAATGGTTTTTGAGCTTCTATTGAGCTTGCCTGAAGTCCAAGGAAGCTTCTCCAATGCTTGGTTTGCTTTGAAACAACTTGAATCGTGCTGTAGAACTCAACCTGCAGAGCTTTGAAATGAAAATGGCAAAGTGTGTTAGAGGTGTTACAGCTTGCAATGGGGGCTTGGGATAGTTCAGGTGAGTTGATTGGAAGGTGTTTGAACTATCTTTGGACAAAACGCACGATGGAATTTTGTTGTGGCTTGCAAAATGCAGAACCTGCCTTGTTTTGCATAAAAACAGTAATTCTGAGTATGGGGAGGTTTGAGTGATGAAAGGGTCGTGTTTTAGGCATGTTGGGAGGTATGGATCTTGTCTACAATGTTTGTCTAAGCTTGTGTTAACAGATATGAGAGATTGCTTATGTTTTGCAAGTTTTCTCTACTTGAAGTTTAAAATGTAGAAGTGAAGTTACAGGCTTCTATAGGCTGTCAAATATGCTTGCATACATTGCTCTTGGCCCCTCTGATTTGTGGATTTGTTTTGCTGCAAGAGATCTTGGACCAATGCTCAAGGATTGTTGGTTTGACATAAAGCATACTTAAGCAAAAATGGAAATTTGCCTTTTTCTACTTAAGGCTTAATCTTGTGTATAATGTCCAAATGAACAAAACAAAGGCTTAGAGCTTAGACTGATGGATTGGCATTAAATTATGGAGTGTGAAGTGGTTTAGAGGCCTACAATGTTAAACCAAGCTAGCTAGATCAGAATTGCAAGTTGTTATGAACATGTATTGGCCATGGACAAAAGTGAGTTTTTGCCAACTTCAAGCATTCAATTATCTCTAACCACAAGGGTGTTTGAGGAGTTCTTGGACAATTTGGAAAGCTTGGAAAATTTAATATAATCCATATTTGAAATGCAATTTGAAACTCCAAGTGGAACTAAGTGAAAAATGGCCAAGAAGATGGGTCAAAATCCTGCCTAAACTAGGGCAAAATTTCCCTAAGTTAAAAGTTTTAGGTACCCTTGTTCCAAAATTCATAACTTGAGATACAAGCTTATTTTGAGAAAACTTTGTGAATCAAAGTTGTAGACTTTGTGATGGACTATAATTTTCATGTTGCAAGTTTTGTTTGAATCCATTTTCATCTTGGTGAAAAAGTGGGACAAAGTTAGGAAAAAATAAGAAAATTTCATAACTTAGAAGATTTCTAAGTTATGAAATTTTTCCATTTTAAACCCTAATTTGCATTTTTGGGTTTCTTGATGAACAAGTTTCATAATTTGGCATGTCTTGAAGAAAAATGACCCTTGGCACTTGATTTTGACCAAAAAGTCAAAGTTTGACTTTTCAGTATACAGTTAAATTTTGATCAGTTGACTGAAAAATTCATCTGTCAATCCTATGCATTTGAGATCTTTTGGACTTGTTGAATGGGTCAATATGATGTCATTGAGTCCTTGAGTCCATGGTTGAGCTTGATTTGCCATTGGCTAGGTCAAACAATCAAAAATTGCCTTTGCACAATCAAAACCCTAAAAATGACCATTTTGCCCTTTTGGTGATCTGATCAAATTTCTTGTGGAATTGTGATCCAAACTTGATCAAATGGTTCACATGAGTTCATTATGTTGATGTGGGTCAAAAATCATGAAGTTTTACTGTCAATTGGCCACAGTTGACTTTTTCCCCAATACAGTTGATTTATAGGTCAACTGTCCAATTGACTAGGCAAAAATTTGAATCAAGGCTTGAAACTTGGTATGGATAAACTTGTGAGTACAATATGAAGTATGAAAGTCACCTTTGGCATTGTGGGTCTTAATATCCCTGTGCAAACTCAAACCCTAATTTAGGTCAATAGTACAAGGAAGTGTCTTGAGCAGAGCAAACCCTAGCTTGATCTTCAGTTCCAAGAGTCTTGTGATGAGAAAATGTTGATGAAATGGGAGGGCAAATTTTGGGTTACAACAGTTGCCCCTGTTCAATCTTCTTGAACCTGAGGAGTTAGATTGGCAAGTTTACCTTTCGCGACTCAAAGGTAAAAGAGGATTGGACACTAGAGTGCCCGTAAATTTGTAGTTGTCAAAACATGGTCGAGGAAATGGGCTTAAAGATGCCATTTGGAGATGGTATAATCTTTCTAGAGATGGGCTTACAAATGCCATCCAAGAATGTTTGTTGAATTGTAATGCTGAAGGTCAGAAGAATGAACGTCAAAATGGTATCCGTGTTTGGAACGCATTGAACTGTATCTGGAGACTGAGTTTGTATGAGCAAAAGAATGGCGTCCGTGTATGGCGCGTATCTGATCTGTAACTGTATTTGAATTTTGAATGAATATCAGAATGACTGCCGTGTTTGGAGTGTATCTGTATTGTATCTAGGTAACATAGCAACATCTGTGTATGGAGCAACTGTGTGCGGGGGATAAACTATGAATGTGTGACAGAATGGCAACCGTGTCTGGAGCGTATCCGGACCGTATCTGAAGTTTGAGATCTATATGAGTAATAGAATGACCGTCGTGTCTGGGGTGTATCCATACTGTAACTGGGATCTGAATAAGTGACAGAAAGACCTCTGTGGCGACTGCACTGGGGGGTTCAAACTGCTGGTGTAAAGGCCAGAACGGCATCCTTGTTTGGAGCGTATCTGAACTTGTAGTTGATAGTTGAATCTGAATGAGAGATAGAATGGCAGCCGTGTCGGGAGCGTATCTAGTCTGTATCTGATTGCTGAAGTCTGAATGAGTAGTAGAATGACCGACGTGTCTGGGGTGTATCCATACTGTATTTTGACTTGAAGTTCTGAATGAGTAATAGAATGACCACCGTGTCTGGGGTGTATTCATACTGTATTTTGACTTGAAGTTCTGAATGAATAATAGAATGACCGTCGTGCCTGGGGTGTATCCATACTGTATTTTGACTTGAAGTTCTGAATGAGTAATAGAATGACCGTCGTGTCTGGGGTGTATCCATACTGTATTTTGACTTGAAGTTCTAAATGAGTAATAGAATGACCGTCGCGTCTGGGGTGTATCCATACTGTATTTTGACTTGAAGTTCTGAATAAGTAATAGAATGACCGCCGTGTCTGGGGTGTATCCATACTGTATCCGAATAATTGTTAATGATAGCCTTTTAATCTTATCCTGAAAAGGGTAAAATGTTAGCTAAAACACGAAGTTATATTGCATGATATGTATGATACAATGAATTGTAATCCATGTCTATGATATATGAATGTAATGTTTATGCATGTAAGCGGAGTAGTTGTCTTACTGATGAAAATAAATCCTGGATAATGAAATCTTAGACTGCTGCCAGGGAGAATAAATCTTTGACCGAAGCTGGGGATCCCAAAAAATCTTTGATTGTTGAAGACGAGAAATCCTTGCTGACTGCTTGGGGATTAAAGATCTTTGCTTGGGGAATTAAAACCTGGGAGACTTCTGCTGGAGAAATGAGACTGAGAATCTTCAATCTGTTGGGAAGTGACCCTGTGGGGAGAAAGTTTACTCAGGCGGGGAAATCAGGAGCATGTGTTGTGTGCCATTCTACTGGGGAATCATCCTAGTTGTAGGGGAAATTGAGGGAATTTGATCGGTTGGAATTTTGACTTTGCTGGGGAAGGAGGTTTAGATTATTCTGGCTCCGCTGGGAATTGGGGGCTCGAACTCTGATGGGAACTTTGAAGCTTAACTTGGCTGGGGAATTCATTTTGAAATGTACTGGCTTTGCCGGGGGATCTTGAAGTTTAACTCCGCTGGGGACATGTACTCTGAGGTTTTTGTAGATCTGAATGATATCTTGTAAGGGACTTCTTCTGGAATGGCACAAAGATACCTTCCTACCCCCCTCAACCTATCAGTAATTATCCTTTTTCAATTTCGCTTTTCTTGTAAGTAATGATTATATTCAAATGCATATGCCTATTTTAACAAAACATTGGACGTTTTCAAATAAAACATAAGCGTAAATAAATAAAAAGGAAAGGCAAACAAATTTATGCACTTTGAAGTGTATTGGTATTAATTTTTGGTAAGTATCTTTGTACAAAGGAGACAGTCATCCCAGTAAGAGAATGTTGTCGTGAAAATTGAAAAAAATTATACAAAAGAAAGATGGCTATGTGTAACAATTCCATGGGATTCCCACTCTGATATAGCCTTCACAACTCTGAATATCTTGTCCATTTGCTGCTTCGTCTGCCGATGACTGGATTGATCAGAAGCCTGGAGTTTGTTGGTGAAGAGATTGTTCTTAAAGTGATCCGACGAGACATAGTCATACGCTTTAATTCCCTAACTTTTGCTTGGACCGCCCATTCGGGTTTTCGATCCACCGGGAAACCCTTTTTTGCCCAAGTTGCCCTTTCGGGTTTTCAACTTACCGGGTGTACAGATTTTTTTTTGTTTTATCCCTAATTTTTGCCTGAACTACCCTTTTGGGTTTTCGGTTCACCGGGATGCCCATTTTTGCCCAAGTCTCCCTTTCGGGTTTTCAACTTGTCGGGTCGTTTTATGCGTAGTATCTTTTGACTATGTCTGCATTCGCATGGTGCGGCAAGTCATCGCCGTCCATGGTGGTCAGAATCATTGCCCCACCAGAAAAGATGCTCTTGATTACAAATGGTCCTTCGTAAGTAGGAGTCCACTTGCCCCTGGGATCACTTTGCGGTAAGATGATCCGCTTGATTACAAGATCTCCGACTTGATATACCTGACACTTAACCTTTTTGTTGAAAGCCTTGATCATCCGTTTTTGATACGTCTGACCATGACAAACAGCAGTAAGTCGCTTCTCATCGATCAAGTTAAGTTGATCAAGCCGGGTCTGAATCAAATCGTCTTCACTCAAACCGGCATCCTTCATAATCCTCAAGGAAGGAATCTGAACTTCCATAGGCAGAACAACTTCCATGCCATATACTAAAGAAAATGGAGTTGCCCCTGTTAAAGTACGTGCCGTGGTACGATATCCATGCAGAGCAAACGGTAACATCTCATGCCAGTCCTTGTAAGTGACTGTCATCTTTTGAATGATCTTCTTAATATTTTTGTTTGCGGCTTCAACAACACCATTTATCTTCGGCCGGTAGGGAGATGAATTGTGATGATAAATGTTGAACTGTTCGCATAGAGCGGTGATCATAGTGTTGTTCAAATTTGTACCGTTGTCTGTGATGATCCTGTCGGGGACACCGTACCGGCATATGAGGTTTTACTTGATTAAGCGGGTAACCACATTCTTTGTAACGGAGGCAAAGGAAGCTGCCTCGACCCATTTGGTGAAGTAATCAATAGCCACCAGGATGAAGCAATGTCCATTGGATGTTGTGGGCTTGATCTCTCCAATCATGTCAATGCCCCACATTGCGAATGGCCAAGGAGCTGTCAGAATGTTGAGAGGAACAGGAGGAACATGTACCTTGTCGGCGTAAACTTGTCATTTGTGGCAGGTACGAGAATGTTGATGACAACCAGCTTCCATGGTAGACCAGTAGTAGTCTGCCCTTAGAATCTTCTTAGCCATCGTATGTCCACTTAAGTGGGTGCCAAATGTGCCACTGTGTATCTCAGTCATGATTAACTCTGCTTCAGCTTTGTCCACACAACGAAGGAGAACACAATCATGGCTGCGCTTATAAAGGATGTCATTGCTTAGGAAGAACTTGACAGCAAATCTCCTTAAGAACTTTTTGTCATTGACGGAAGCTCCTTCAGGATATTCTCTTGTCTGGAGATACCTTTTGATTTCATGAAACCAGGGTTGTTCCACTACTTCTTCGGTATTAATCTCATGACAGTACGTGGGTTCGTCCATTCTCTCGATGGTAATTTGGGGAGACTCGTTATCCCAGTTGAGTTTAAACATAGAAGACATTGTAGCTAGAGCATCTGCTAGCTGATTTTCTTCTCGCGGAAAATGCTCGAAGGTAATCTGCTCGAAATGAGGCAACAATGTCAAGACATGTTCTTTGTATGGGATAAGATTAGGATGTTTGGTGTCCCACTCTCCTTTGACTTGACTGATAACCAAAGCCGAGTCCCCAAATACGACCAAAGATTTGATTCCCAAGTCTATAGCAGCCTTGAGACCAAAGATGCAAGCTTCATATTCGGCCATGTTGTTGGTACAACTGAAACAAAGTCAGGCAGTGAAGGGTGTATAGCAACCTTCCGGAGAAACGAGTACCGCACCGATACCGTTGCCAAGTGCATTTGAAGCACCATCAAAGTACAGGGTCCATCGGGATCCTTGTTCAGGTCCGTCACATGGTCTGTTACCTTCGATGTTGTCTAAAGTCATGATGTCCTCGTTAGGGAAGTCGAATCTCATAGATTGATAATCTTCGACAACTTGATGAGCTAGATGGTCAGCTAGTACACTCCCTTTTATAACTTTTTGGGTAGTATACTGGATGTCATACTCAGTCAGGATCATCAGTGTGATCGGTGGG
This sequence comes from Vicia faba, assembly GCA_948472305.1. Taxonomy (NCBI): domain Eukaryota; kingdom Viridiplantae; phylum Streptophyta; class Magnoliopsida; order Fabales; family Fabaceae; genus Vicia; species Vicia faba. Next base: position 1,451,933,534 of record OX451736.1, read on the forward strand.
AATGAGAATTGACTATTTTGGAATGCTTGTTCGCGTTTGCGTTTGTTTTTGCAAAATGTCACGGTAAGCAAGAGTCGCCATCGTCTTTTATTTTATCCAACAAGGAAAGGACATAAGCACAGAAAAATTCCTTTTCGAGATGTTTCTCGGGTTCGGGAGGTAGATTATAGAAAGGGAAGGTGTTAGCACCCTTTCTATCTGTGGTTATCCACGGGCTCTTAGGTACTTGCTCACTATGTTTTCAAAAGTTTGTTTTTCTTTGTGTTTGTGGGTTTGAAAAGAGTTTTTGTTTTTTGAAGAGAGTGTAAGTGCAAAAAGTTTTGTTTTGTTTTAAAAGGAGCAAGTACTTAAGAACCTCTACCTACTCAAAAAGGAATTAAACTGTGCAAATATCCTTTAGACAATGCTATCCCACTATTGAGGAGTAGGTAGCATCGTCGTTGGAGTTTTCGGGTCAATTCTATTTAAGGGACGTGTGGCCACTAAAGCAATGTTAGGACGCCTTAGCGGTAACCCTAATGTCTTAGATCATTTTTCCGAGGCAACCGTTTCGAGGCAACTTATGATCTTTGGACAAAAGGACGACCTCTAAAACATCCTATACTCAATGACCACGTTCGAGGCAACCAAGTGAGGCGTACCCTAAGAGTGGCATGTGGGAGTGTATTGATTTTTAGTTACATTATCTTTATACATTTAGGTGTTCTACCGTTTGTTTTCAGATCTTATCATGCAATCCTAGTTAGCATACATCTAAACAATTAATATATGTATAGGAATTTAAAGTGCGGGAATTGTAAATCCTATGCTATTACAAGGCTTCGGGGAGGGCAATTATTTACATGTCCGAAATTGGGGGAATAAAGCAGTAAAGTGTAAAAGTCTTAGTTAAGCTATTACAAACTAATAGGCAGTTACAATAAAATAAACGCGCGCGAATCTGAACATAACCTCTAAAAATCCTAATAATAAAATATTTTTGTGTTTTATTTTATTTTGGGAAAATGATCTACATCTTCTTAATTTTAGTTTTGAGAAAATGTTAAGATAATTAAATGATTAATTGACAAAGTTAATTTAATAGAAAAAACTAGCCTAATGTTTTTGTGGTTTTTCTTTTAATTGATTTTATGTTGATTAAAAAAAAGAAATAAAATAGTCAAAACAAAGATGAAATCGAAGGAAACAGGCAGTAAATAAAGAAAGGTATAATTCTGGAGGCCTGGATCGAAAGAGGTGTGGGCTGTCTTTCGATCCAGTAAAGAGGCTTGATCGAAGGTGCATGAGGGGCTGCACTTTGGGGGTGTTCGATCTGGATATGTCATCCTTCGATCTGGGAACCCTGGATCCAGTTCGAAGCTAAGTTGCTAAGCTTCGAAGCTCTGAACAAGATTCTGAGAAGATATTTCCTGCAAAACGAGACAAATGTTAAAGATCCAGGGGGGACTTTACCCCCCCTGATTCGAATCTCCTCCCAATTTGAATCCTTCCTCAATTTGAATCTGCTAAATCTGGGCCTGGGTTTGTTTTGTCCTGAGATTCGAAGGAGAAACTTAGATCATGCCCCAGTAATGGCACGATCTCTTCTTTGCGCTTTACCTTACATGCAACATAATCAGTAATAACAAGAATTCATATGCAATGTGTATTTAAATGTCATGAAGGTGCAATTTTGGTTTTGCAAACCCTTACCAATTAAAGTTGTATGATCTGTGGCTCTGGGTGTGGAGATGTTTGTTGAACGGCTGCTTTGGCTTGGATTACTTATGAAAATGTTGATAACCTTTGGTGGGTTTGTGGGCAGCATATCTCCAAATCCTCCCTTTTCTTTTTTTCTCTTTTCGTTCCCGTTCTTGTCTTTTTTTGTTCGTCTGGCACTGTATGCTGGCCCTTGTATTTATAGGAGTATGATGGTCTAGTAACGGCAAGAGACAACCAATTAAACAGGCCTTTAAAGCCATGAGACAAGAATCAGACATATTAAAAGATTTCCTTTTTTGAAATATTCATGTCTCTTTGGAATCTTGAATGAACCTGGACACTTTTGATTTTCGAATACCTTCAGGCCCTGCTCTTCGATTGGTCTTGATTTGCCTCCTTCGAATGGTCTTCTTATGTGCCCTTTGAATGGGCCTTCTTTGCCAGCTTCAAAGTCCAATTCAAATCTATTTAGAACATTCCCTATTAGATAACTTCGACCAGCCCTTGGCCTTGTGATGAGTCTAAGTTCTGATTCGAAGTGTTCAGAACTTCCTTCATCAGAGCATCTTAGATTAAGAGAAATTCTGCACTGAAATGCCATTCGAAAGTCATTTCGTTCTGATGTTCTTATTAAGGGAAACCCTGAAGTTCCAGTCGATGGACACTCTGAAGTTCCATTCCAAGGACCTTTTGAAATTCTAATTGAAGGGTATTTTTCCATATACCAATCAAAGGGTACTTGTTAAAATTCCAATCGAAAGGCTTTGTTAACAAGCCAATCAAAAGGTGTTGTTCATGCTAATCGAAGGACATGGTTATCATGCATGTCGAAGCTGCCTTGACACAATGCTAAATCGAAGGATCCCTTGGCATGCCAATTGAAAGGCTTGGCCCAGGGTGCCAAACGAAAAGGTTTTTCAGAATTCCAATCGAAGGCCTTGACACAATGCCAATCGAAGTGTTTGTCCATAATGCCAATCGAAGGGAATTATCCATGCCAATCGAAAGGCTCCTTCAGAATACCAATCGAAGGGTCTTTCAGAATGCCAATCGAAAGGTACTTAAAGCACCACTCAAAAATTTTCTTTTTCCTTAGGCAAGGGTTTCTGGTCAACCATGCAGGGGGAAGACTTTGGAAAACATGAGAGGGCAAATTTTGGGGTGCAACAGTTGCCCCTGTTCAATTTTCTTAAACCTGAGGATATAGATTGGCTTTCGAGCCTTTCGTGATCCGAAGGTGGAAGATAATTGAACACTAGAGTGCCCAGAAATTTGCACTCGCATGGTGTAGTGTCAGCATTGTGACATCGGGAATCGGCTTACAGATGCCATTTGGAGATTGTTGGTAGGAGGATGGGCTTATAGATGCCATCTGCAGGAGTGTCGATCGCATAAGAGATTCCTTAGAGAGAACTTGCATACCTGTTGTTGTAGAAGATTCTGCTGGGGAAGTCTAACTTTTGTTGAGATTTAGGAACCTGCCTCGTGCTCACCGGGAGTATATCGTTGAGGTTATAAAACTTGTCCTGTCTGGTTCCAAGTATTAATCGCTGACCTGAGAAAGAAAAATAGTTTTCCTGGCTTGCTACAGGTATTCAACTGGGACTTGAAAAGGTTGGTCGAGGAGATAGTTGTCCTGGCTGGTTTCAGGTATTAATCTCTGGCCTGAGAAAGAAAGGTCTTCCTGGCTTGTTACAGGTATTAATCTTCAATCTCTTCATGTAGATAATTTTCCTGGCTTGTTATAGGTATTAATCTACAATCAGTCGTCCACAGATAGTTTCCTAGCTTGCTACAGGTATTCAACTGGGACTTGAAAAGGTTGGTCGAGGAGATGGCTGTCCTGGCTGGTTTCAGGTATTAATCTCTGACCTAAGAAAGAAAGGTCTTCCTGGCTTGTTACAGGTATTAATCTTCAATCTCTTCATGTAGATGATTTTCCTGGCTTGTTACAGGTATTAATCTACAATCAGTCGTCCATAGATATTTTCCTGGCTTGCTACAGGTATTAAACTGGGACTTAAAAAGGTTGGCCGATGAGATAGTTGTTTTGGCTGGTTTCAGGTATTAATCTCTGACCTGAGAAAGAAAGATAGTCTTCCTGGCTTGTTACAGGTGTTAATCTTCAATCTCTTCATGTAGATAATTTTCCTGGCTTGTTACAGGTATTAATCTACAATCAGTCATCCACAGATATTTTCCTGGCTTGCTACAGGTATTAAACTGGGACTTGAAAAGGTTGATGGTAGCCATCTTTTGATTGACCTTTTCCTGAAAAAGGTAAAACATTAGTTGTATGCAATGTCATGATGTATGAAATGCATGATGTCATGATGTTCTCAAAAATAAATGAGATTGTGTCGTATGCACTTTATCATGTATGTAAATAGGAGGTATGAAATGTGAAATGTTTATGAATGTATTTTCGTCTGGGAAAATAAATCCTTGACAAATGTCGTGGAGTTTGTTAAATCCTGGACTGTTGTTGAAGAGTATGTGTGTCTTCAAACTTTGTTTAGAATGTTTCTGATGGGGATGACGAACGAAGATAGTTGTGAGAATAAACCTGTAGGAGAAAATAACTCAGTTGGGGAATAAACATGGTGAAGAGATTACTCTGCGGGGAATTACTCTGTGGGGAAGAGATAATTCGCTGAGATTTTAATGATAAACTCCGTTAGGGATTCCGTTGAGAAGCTTTGTTGGGGATTTTGATGATGAACTCCGTTGGGGATAGAAAGAACTTCGCTGGGGATGATCTTTCAGTTGCAACTTACTGAGGATAACCCGGTTAGACTCTTGTGAGGATAACCTCTGAATTTGGATGGGGAGACTTATTTGTGCTTCGTAGGGGATAAGCTTCCAGAATCTACTGGGGAAGATGATTCAACTCCATTGGGGAAACTTTTTTAGACTGCGCTGGGGAAATGGCTCCACTGGGGGTATCTTGCATTCTGCCGGGGAACATTCTTATATTCCGTTGAGGAATATTAAGACTGTCAGGGATACTCTTATGCTTGCTGGGGAATATCCTTATACTCCGCTGGGGAATATTAAGACCTTCTGGGGATACCCAACCTTTTTAGGGCTGATGGTAGACCAACTCTGCTTGGGGGAGGGTATGGCTGATTCGTTCATGGTTGCGAGTCTCAGTGGGGAGAGCTACCATTACTGTTTTACTCTGCGGGGAGTGATAGTATCTTAGCCATATTCTTCAGCTGAATATATACCTTGGTACCTGGTAGACAGAGCAACTTGTACAGTTTGGGCAATTCTTATTTGCCCCTGTTTTTTGCGGGAGAAGGTGCCTGCGGAGGCCCTGTGGATCGAGTATTATCTCCACCTATGAGGTGATTGGTATCTTTCGATTGAAATGACAAGTCTTCTTCTGGTAGGTAAGTGACGAGATGACGGGACATAGTCGTACGCTTTGATCCCTAATTTTTTTCCTGGACCGCCCTTTCGGGTTTTCAGTCCACCGGGATACCCCTTTTTTGCCCAAGCCGCCTTTTCAGGTTTTCGACTTGCCGGGTGTACAAATTTTTCATTTTCATCCCTTATTTTTGCCCGAACCCTTTTGGTTCGCCGGGAAGCCCTTATTTTTGCCTAGGCCAGTCAACCTAGCGGGTCTTTGATTATGCGTAGTACTTTTTGACTATGTCCACGCTCTCAGGATGTAGGGAGGTGTCACTGTCGGTAGTGTTGTGTTGCCATACTACCAGAAGATGTTCGTTTGATCATACAAGATTCGTTGTTGGAATTCATGTCCAATGCCCCAAGTGATTCAGATGGAGATCTTCCCCTGGCTATTTGGCATCTTTGAGAGACTCCTTGAATCTTGACTTAACTGCCCCAGATGATAGACAATGCTCATGCCGTGCCCCTTGGTTGGAAGTGTTTTTTCCACTTGAGGTGACCCTTTTTATTGAAAAGGTTTTTTGTTCACTAGATATTCGTCGTGCGAATTTCTCTGCTGTTTGAACAAATAGTCATATGCAAACAATGTTATTTTAAGAATGCAAAGCTTATGTCTGTCTTTTGAAATTTTTGAAAATGCATTTTTCCAGTAAAACATGTAAATTTTTTTGTAAAATGTGATGTCAACTCAGGATTTACAGCAAGCCCTACAGGAGTCAGGATACCTTTTGTAACAGTATGATTTCGAACTAACCCATGCTTCAGCTAGGACTTTTAAGGGTTATAACGTGGCCTGGTTCATGGTTTAAGAAACAAAGGATAAAGGCTCAAAATTTATTTGTACCCACCCGCTCTTCGTGATGTTCTTCGATCCTAAACTCAGCTAATCGTGCATTAGATCTTGTTTGAGTCTTTGCTCTGACATACCAGTGATGGTTCGGATACTGACAATTTATTTTGAACAGGCAGTCATTTTGTTGAGAGTTTGCAGGATCTCTTCCCTTTTGGTTTTATTATCCCTGTCTTTTGCCTGAACTGTTTCTTTTGTGATTACAGTCAGCGGGATGCCCCAGTTTTTTTTATAAGTCTCCTTCATAGGTTTTGACTTAGTGGGATTTTATTTCGAGAGATAATGACTGCCTGTCTTGACGTTTATAGGGAACCATCACTGTCTTTTGTTACGGAAGGAATTCTTTGATGCCATTCATTGTGCACCTGGATCAACTGAGAAAACTACCATGCCCCAGGTTATAATTAAGGGTTTTAATTTGTGAAAAGAAAAACTCCAACTTCTTTGGCTCAAAGGGGTTGACTAGGGATTATCTTCCTTATAACTCCATTGTTTAGGATTTGAAACAATGCATGTACCTCATCAGCGGGGTCTATTCAAAAGCATACTGTAGAGATTTTGGTATCATTTTCGTCATCCTCCCTCAAAAGGCTTAGAATTTTTTAATCGAGAGTTGAACATCACAAAAAAAATAAAAGCAATTTGAATATAGTGAAATACGAATGGATTGATTCAAAACAGACATATGCAATGCATTGATAAAGTAATAAAGTTTAACATGATAATAATTGTTTGAATAACAAAGAGATTACAACTTGAAAATACAAATGAACAAAAGCTTTCAATGATTCGTCATAGGAGCAGTGATTATGTTTGGAGTCTCCGGAGGGTCAAACTTGATCTCCTTGGCATCAATCATGTCTTGGACCTTGTTCTTCAGAGCCCAACAGTTGTTTGTGTCATGTCTCGGACTGTCAGAGCGGTATGCATACCTTTCATTGGGATGATAGGTAGGAGCAGAAGTATTTGGGTTCCAGAGAGGAGCCTTTAATGTAATCAGCTCTGCCTTTAACATGTGTTGTAGCGCTTGAGTCAGTGACATGTTGAGCTTGGTAAATTGCCTCTTGGGCATATTTGGCTTACTCTGATCAAACCATTGTTCTTGGCAAGGTATTTGTTGGACCTGTGAGGTAGTAACAACTTGGAGAGGTCTATTCTTCGTCAAACCAAACCTTTGACTTCTCGGAAGTTGATTAATGACTTGGTCCCTGGCCTTGACTGTTTGCTTCATGTTGTTGTATCTGTCTTGATGAAGCTGGTTGATCATGGTTCTCAAATCTTCTTGTTCCCGAGCTAAGCCTTGGATAAGAGCCATCTGCCCCAGCATTTGGGTTTTCATGGCACTGAACTCAGCTTGCAGTTGTTCCAGCCGTTCGTCCTTATTGTCTTCAGGACTTTTCTTGACCAAATTCCCCATGAGGAGTGTTCTCAACTCTTCTTGCCCCTTGGATAGTTTTAGGAAGATTTCCCTGAACTGAGTCTCTTGAGTATGAAGATCTTGGTTGTCTTGTTAGAGAGCCATTGCTGAAATAAACAGCGAGAACATGAGAGACCTGTACTGGAAGACCTGTTATGCAATGATATGTATCATATATGTATGCAATGTTTTCAAGGATCTCGCGGGGTAAACAAGAAACTTGTTAGAATTTATTAGAAGAAACTTCGTGTCGTTAAGAGTCCTTCTTCAAGAGTCAAGCTCACCATATCGAGTGGGTCATAGCCCCTGACTCAAGTTATCATGTTTTGATCTCTAGACGGTATTGGCTAGAGGAAAATAAATCCCCTTGCCCCTTTCTAGACATTTGATTTACCATGACCTGCATCACAGACCCTTGAGATCCTTGAAATGGTTAAGGAAATATTAAGGCATGATGTTATGATGTGTATGCTATGCGTTTAAGCAAAAGTGTGAGGTGATGTAAGTAAACCCTGCAATAAATCCAAATTATCGGATAAGGACTGTAAACAAAACCTGCAAGGAACTCATGTTGTCAGATAACAAGAATGTGCAAGTAGTTCAAGTTTTAAGGCATACAAATCACACATATAGCCTTAAGTTTAGGCTGGCATGGAGTTTATGCATTACCCTCTTTCAGCTTAGTTAGTTTAAACCTGTCCTAAAAATAGTAATCGGGTTCTAGAGGATCTCAATATCACTGACTACCCTCAATCGGTCATAATTCCAGTTTAGCAACCTTTTCTTGCAGCCAGAATCATCGCGAGAGTTTAGTCTCAATGAGTGTAGCATACTGCTACTGTTTTATGGCCAAGTTGGTCAATTTAAGGTTCTAAGGTCAGTTGGTGCTTAATGACTCCTTAGAAGACCCATATTCTCCTCGTTCCAACACAAGGGATATCGGTACAGACTAAGGTGCCACACCAACGTAGCTACTGCTTCATCTGTGTCGGTCTACGACGGACAGATCCCTCACAGTTTATTGCTACTTACCTAAAGGGTATCCCCAGATCCGGGTTAGGATCTATAGAACTCCAATACAAGCCCATAAATGTAAAGCATAAAAAGCATACAATTGAAAACATAAGTGATCTAATCCTAAGGTACACCTCACTTATAAAGTAGTCCCCAGCAGAGTCGCCAGTTATGTGATCGGTGGGAATGAGAACTGATTGTTTTGGAATGCTGGTTCGCGTTTGCGTTTGTTTTCGTAAAATGTCCCGGTAAGCAAGAGTCTCCACCGTCTTTTATTTTATCCAACAAGGAAAGGACAAAAGCACAGAAAAATTCCTTTTCGAGATGTTTCTCGGGTTCGGGAGGTAGATTATAGAAAGGGAAGGTGTTAGCACCCTTTCTATCCGTGGTTATCCACGGGCTCTTAGGTACTTGCTCACTATGTTTTCAAAAGTTTGTTTTTCTTTGTGTTTGTGGGTTTGAGAAGAGTTTTTGTTTTTTGAAGAGAGTGTAAGTGCGAAAAGTTTTGTTTTGTTTTAAAAGGAGCAAGTACTTAAGAACCTCTACCTACTCAAAAAGGAATTAAACTGTGCAAATGTCCTTCAGACAATGCTATCCCACTATTGAGGAGTAGGTAGCATCGTCGTTGGAGTTTTCGGGTCAATTCGATTTAAGGGACGTGTGGCCACTAAAACATTGTTAGGACGCCTTAGCGGTAACCCTAATGTCTTAGATCATTTTTCCATGGCAACCGTTTCGAGGCAACTTATGATCTTTGGACAAAAGCACGACCTCTAAAACATCCTATACTCAATGACCACGTTCGAGGCAACCAAGTGAGGCGTACCCTAATAGTCGCATGTGCGAGTGTATTGTTTTTCACTTACATTATCTTTATACATTTAGGTGTTCTACCGTTTGTTTTCAGATCTTGTCATGCAATCCTAGTTAGCATACATCTAAACAGTTAATATATGTATAGGAATTTAAAGTGCGTGAATTGTAAATCCTACGCTATTACAAGGCTTCGGGGAGGGGAATTATTTACATGTCCAAAATTGGGGGAATAAAGCAGTAAAGTGTAAAAGTCTTAGTTAAGCTATTACAGACCAGTAGGCAGTTACAATAAAATAAACGCGCGCGAATTTGAACATAACCTCTAAAAATCCTAATAATAAAATCTTTTTGTGTTTTATTTTATTTTGGGAAAATGATTTAAATCTTCTTAATTTTAGTTTTGAGAAAATGTTAAGATAATTAAATGATTAATTGACAAAGTTAATTTAATAGAAAAAACTAGCCTAATGTTTTTGTGGTTTTTCTTTTAATTGATTTTATGTTGATTAAAAAAAAGAAATAAAATAGTCAAAACAAAGATGAAATCGAAGGAAACAGACAGTAAATAAATAAAGATATAATTCTGGAGGCCTGGATCGAAAGAGGTGTGGGTTGTCTTTCAATCCAGTGAAGAGGCTTGATCGAAGGTGCATGAGGGGCTGCACTTTGGGGGTGTTCGATCTGGATATGTCATCCTTCGATCTGGGAACCCTGGATCCAGTTCGAAGCTAAGCTGCTAAGCTTCGAAGCTCTGAACAAGATTCTGAGAAGATATTTCCTGCAAAACGAGACAAATGTTAAAGATCCAGGGGGGACTTTACCCCCCCTGATTCGAATCTCCTCCCAATTCGAATCCTTCCTCAATTTGAATCTGCTGAATCTGGGCCTGGGTTTATTTTGTCCTGAGATTCGAAGGAGAAACTTAGATCGTGCCCCAGTAATGGCATGATCTCTTCTTTGTGCTTTAGCTTACATGCAACATAATCAGTAATAACAAGAATACATATTCAATGTGTATTTAAATGTCATGAAGGTGCAATTTTGGTTTTGCAAACCCTTACCAATTAAAGATGTATGATCTGTGGCTCTGGGTGTGGAGATGTTTGCTGAACGGCTGCTTTGGCTTGGATTACTTATGAAAATGCTGATAACCTTTGGTGGGCTTGTGGGCAGCGTATCTCCAAATCCTCCCTTTTCTTTTTTTCTCTTTTCGTTCTCGTTCTTGTCTTTTTTTGTTCGTCTGGCACTGTATGTTGTCCCTTGTATTTATAGGAGTATGATGGTCTAGTAACGGCAAGAGACAACCAATTAAACAAGCCTTTAAAGCCATGAGACAAGAATCAGACATATTAAAAGATTTCCTTTTTTGAAATATTCATGTCTCTTTGGAATCTTGAATGAACCTGGACACTTTTGATTTTCTAATGCCTTCAGGCCCTGCTCTTCGATTGGTCTTGATTTGCCTCCTTCGAATGGTCTTCTTATGTGCCCTTCGAATGGGCCTTCTTTGCCAGCTTCAAAGTCCAATTCAAATCTATTTAGAACATTCCCTATTAGACAACTTCGACCAACCCTTGGCCTTGTGATGAGTCTAAGTTCTGATTCGAAGTGTTCAGAACTTCCTTCATCAGAGCATCTTAGATTAAGAGAAATTCTGCACTGAAATGCCATTCGAAGGTCATTTCGTTCTGATGTTCTTATTAAGGGAAACCCTGAAGTTCCAGTCGAAGGACACTCTGAAGTTCCAGTCCAAGGACCTTTTGAAATGCCAATTGAAGGGTATTTATCCATATACCAATCAAAGGGTACTTGTTAAAATTCCAATCGAAAGGCTTTGTTAACAAGCCAATCGAAAGGTGTTGTTCATGCTAATCGAAGGACATGGTTAACATGCCTGTCGAAGCTGCCTTGACACAATGCTAAATTGAAGGATCCCTTGGCATGCCAATTGAAAGGCTTGGCCCAGGGTGCCAAATGAAAAGGTTTTTCAGAATTCCAATCGAAGGCCTTGACACAATGCCAATCGAAGTGTTTGTCCATAATGCCAATCGAAGGGAATTATCCATGCCAATCGAAAGGCTCCTTCAAAATACCAATCGAAGGGTCTTTCAGAATGCCAATCGAAAGGTACTTAAAGCACCACTCAAAAATTTTCTTTTTCCTTAGGCAAGGGTTTCTGGTCAACCATGCAGGGGGAAGACTTTGGAAAACATGAGAGGGCAAATTTTGGGGTGCAACAATCTGCCATCTAGCGATTCTTCCAGATAAAGCCGACTTTTCGAAGATATACTTGATCGGATCCATCTTGGAAATCAACAAAGTGGTATGAGTCAACATATACTTCCTTAGCCGGTGAGCAGCCCATACCAAAGTGCAGCAAGTTTTCTCGAGCAATGAGTAGCGAGTCTCACAGTCGGTAAACTTTTTGCTAAGGTAATAAATGGCATGCTCTTTTCGACCAGACTCGTCATGTTGACCCAACACGCACCCCCATTGAGTTATCCAAAACAGTCAGATACATGATCAACGGCCTTCCTTCGACGGGTGGCATTAGAATAGGAGGTTCTAGTAAGTACTCCTTGATCTTATCAAAAGCAACTTGACAATCATCGTTCCATTCAACTACCTGATCTTTCTTCAACAGTTTGAAAATTGGCTCACAGGTAGATGTCAGGTGAGAGATGAACCTCGCGATATAGTTCAAGCATCCCAAGAATCCTCTAACCTCCTTTTCAGTACGGGGGGCATGCATTTCTTGTATAGCTTTTACTTTAGCTGGATCAACCTCAATGCCCTTGTTGCTGACAATAAATCCCAGAAGTTTACCAGACCTAACTCCAAAAGTGCACTTGCTTGGATTCAGTCTGAGTTTATACTCCTTCAACCTGGAAAACAGCTTTTGCAAATGTTCAAGGTGTTCTTCTTCTGTCTATGATCGAGCTATCATGTCGTCTACGTAAACTTTGATCTCATGATGTATCATATCATGAAACAAATCTACCATGGCGCGTTGATAAGTCGCCCCTACGTTCTTCAGTCTGAACGGCATCACTTTGTAGCAGAAGGTACCCCATTGCGCGACAAAAGTAGTTTTCTCCATGTCTTCGGGGGCCATTTTGATCTGGTTATATCCCGAGAATCCATCCATGAAGGAAAATACCTTGTGCTAAGCCGTGTTGTCAACCAAGATGTCGATATGTGGTAGTGGAAAATCATCTTTAGGGCTAGCCATGTTCAAATCCCGATAGTCCACACACATTCTGACTTTGTCGTCTTTTTCATGTACGGGCACAATGTTAGCAACCCATTGTGGATAGGTTGTAACAGCCAGAAAGCCATCATTGAATTGCTTCATTACTTCAGCCTTAATCTTCTCAGACATGTCAGGCCTCATTCGCCGAACCTTTTGCTTGATCAATGGATAATCTTCTCTTGTGGGGAGACGGTGAACCACGATATCGGTGTCTAACCCTGGCATGTCTTCATAAGACCAAGCGAAGATTTCAACGTATTCATTAAATAACTGCACTAAGCGTTCCTTGACACTCGGTTCCAGGTTGGCACCCACTTTTACTTCCTTCCTGCCTTCCTCTGTCCCTAAGTTGATGGTTTCTAGCAACTCTTCATGAGGCAGAATGGCCCTCTCTTCTTGTTGTAGAAGTCTGGCTAACTCTCCCGGCACCTCACAATCTTCGTCAACTTCGTACTCAGCATGATTGACCAAATCTTCAGAGTTATCGAAGGCTAAAGCAGAATAGTCACCCATGGGATCCAGAATGGATGGGTACCTGCATTTGTGAGTGTGGGTGTGTGTAAGGGATAGCCATCTTTAAACAAAAATGCAAAAGGAAAGAAAATGAACACAACAGTTTATAGATGAAAAACGTCCAATGATTCACTAAAACATGACATATGATTATGAAGAAAATCAAGCCCTTACAAATGGACCTACATGCCCCGGGCAAGGCATGAGGTGAAAATAGTGTGCGAATTGTTTTAGTTATTACAGACCATAAAAAATGGGAAATTGTTCAAAGATAAAATTACTGGTTGATAAAGGTGATAGGAACAAAATCTTTTGCTTCCCAACTGCTCAAACCCCCTTCGACAGTCGGAAAGATCCAATCTTCAAAGTTGCTCTCCTCATCTTCATCTTCTACAGCATTGATTCCATGGTGTGAGATCTTGACGGGTGGCCCTCCAGCTTTGGAGCGACGCATAGCCCTCTGTCCTGCAGCAGTAAACCCTAAACCAAACTTGTCCGTCTTATGGGGAAAGTCAGGCAACTGTCCCCATACTGTACTCTTCCCTTATTTGATCACTGCCTTTGCGTCCTTGAGAGAGGCCATCCTAGATACGTGCCTGGGAGCAATAGGCACCTCAACCATTGTCTTCGCAACCGCTACCTCGGGAGAAACTTCTTCAAAATGCTGGAAAGGCGTTTCGATGAACTCGCCATCCAGCTCCACATAACATAAGGAATTGAGATGACTGATCATGTACTCTTCCTCGTCGTGCACAGTTATAATCTTACCCTTAACAGGATATTTCAGCATCTGGTGCAAAGAGGAGGTAACTGCCCCGGCATAATGGATCCATGGTCTTCCTAGCAAACACGAGTATGACGGACGGATGTCCATTACGTAGAAGGTGGAATTGAACACTTCGGTGCCTATCTTGATAGGAATATCAACCTCTCCATGAACCATTCTCTTGGAACCATCGAAAGCCCTAACAACGATGTTACTAGGTTTGAGGGTCAAACCCTCGCAATCCAAACGGTCTAAGGCTTTCTTTGGCAGCACATTCAGGGAAGAACCAGTATCCACTAAGACATGGGCGAGAGTGGTTCCTCGGCATTCAACTGAAACATGTAACGCGTCGTTATGTTTCCTTCCTTTAGGAGTTAAGTCAGCATCGGAAAAGCCAAGGCCGTTATCAGCAGTAAGACTGGCCACACATTCCTGAAATTGGTCAGCGGAAGTCTCTTGGGGAACATGTGTCGCCTTCAAGAATTTGATCAGGGCCTTGGCATGGGCCTCAGAACAGAGCAGAAGAGCCAACATTGAAATTTTAGAAGGGGTCTGCCCTAATTGTTCCACAACGTCGTAGTCACTTTTTTTGATTATTTTCAGGATTTCATCCATTTCTTTCTGAGTGGTTTCGGGGATAACCACAGCATGAGCCTTCGTCCTGACAGGCCCTTCCAATATCCCCTTACCCTTGTCGGTAATATCAACAGATGGTCGAACTTCAGGAGTATCCCATTCTTCAACCAATGGGCCTTGCACAGACGGTCCAACAGGTGCAGAAGCTTTCAAGGGTCCGAAAACTGCTCGAGGGGGAGCAATCTCCGGAGAAAAGATCCGGCCACTGCGGGTTATCTTGCTTGTACCCGCGATGTTCCCTATATCAGGGTCTTCTTCAGAAATCTCTTGGACTGTTTCGATTTGTTTGATGCCGTGGTAGAAGATTTCTCCCCCATAGTTCCACGGTATCATTTTGCTTGATTGGTACGGGACAGGTCCCGGCATGGTGATCTTTAAAGGTACACATTCAGAGTTGGGTGTAATCCTGACAGGCCTTTTGCAAGCCTTGGGAGGATTGTCGGAAATGGTTATGATAGCAATATCGTTGGTTGAAGTATCACAAGTATCAGGAGTAATCGGATTGAAAGTGTTAACAGGGGTTTTCTGGAAAAGTATCTCTTAAGTATCGATCAGGCGTTGGACACTCGACTTCAACATTGGACAATCACCTTGAATGTTCAAACAAAAATAACAGTCTTTGCCACAACCAAGAAAGATCCCGGCTCTCAACAAATTTTCTTTAATCACAATCAATGGAGTCAACAGATCGGCAACATCAGTAACATGGAGATTTTCCAAAACAGCATGCACATTGTGGCCGTGCTTGGGCATCGGAGCGGATATAACATTGGGCTTCTCAGGAGCATCAAATTCAACCTCTTTGGCGTTAATTAAATCCTGAATTTTGTTCTTGAGGGCCCAGCAATTATTAGTATCGTGCCCAACACTGTCGGAATGGTAAGCACACTTGGATTTTGAGTTGTAGGATGGAGAGGTGGTATATACATTCTTTGGCGCCTCTTTTAAATTAGCAAGGTTCAATTTCAGGAGATGTGGAAGGATCTGAGCAGGTGTCATGTTTACTGGGGTAAACTGCCGTGGCGGCCTTTGCTGATAAGTTCTGGGCTGATCATTCCTCGGTTGACTGTTTTTAAGTTGGTCTGATGCGGGCTTCTGTATCAATACGGCCCCCACTATTGGTTGACGTTCCTCTCTTTCCCAATTTTTCTGGGTGTAAACAGCAGAACTCTCCTTCTTTGTTGGGAAGGTCTTCTTTATAGCGGTAGAAGCGGAGGCATCCTTTTGGATCTTTCCACTTTTAATACCGGCCTCCACCCTTTCGCTAGTCAAGATCAGTTTAGTAAATCCCGCGGAGGAGCTCCCAATTAGATGATTGAAGAAAGGACCAGATAGGGTCCCCAGAAACATGTCAACTAATTCTCTATCTGATAGAGGTGGCTGCACCCTTCCAGCCAGATCACGCCACTTCTGGGCGTACTCCTTAAACCCTTCATTTGAAGCCATCCCCATACTTTGTAGCTGAGTACGGGTGGGCGCCAAATCAACATTGTATTGATACTGACGATAAAAAGCAGCTGCCAAGTCTTCCCAATTGTGAACTTCTGATCTCTCAAGCTGATAAAACCAATCTAACTGAGTGCCAGATAAGCGGTCTTGGAAAAAGTGTACCCAGAGATCTTTATCGGATGAATGAGGTTGGATCTTTCTAACATACGACCTCAAGTGCATCTTAGGGAAAGACAGACCATCGTACTTGGAAAATGTTGGCACCTTAAACTTGGGAGGGATAACAATCCCAGCTACCAACCCTAGTTCTTCAAAGTCCAATCCGGGCACCCTCTACAACTCCATAGCTGCCAGTCTATCTTCTAGGTTCTTATATTTGTCATCCGCTGGTGGATACTGTTGTTCAGAGTAGTCTTCGTCCTCTTCCTCTTCCTCTTCTTCCACTTCATATTCAAAAGGCACAGCAGTCCCTTTCCCTTTACCGACCCCTTCGTCAGACGTTGAGGGGAACTCAAGAACCTTCCTAGCATTTCTCTCAAACCTTCTTCCGAAAGTAGCCACTCCAGGTCTCTTTTTCTTTTTCTCTTTATTCTTTTCCAACAAAACTTTGAGGTCCTCCTGACCCTTTGCCAAGGTCATGAGGAGTTGCTGAAACTGTGAATTTTGTGCCTGCAGATCCTTTACCGTTTGCTCCAAATCCATCTTGCTGAAATAAACAGCAGAAAGATAAGGAAACCTGGAGCGAAGACTTGTTTATGCATATGATGAATGGTATGTTATTCATGTAATGCATTCAAAGGTTCAAAATTTCAAATTTGTTGCGAACAAAAAGAACGCACGTCATATTAAGAAGAAATTTGTTAGTACATAAATGCCCCATGGGCGAAATATTACAAAACTCCTAATGTAAAAAGACATTGCGCATCCTTTTTGGTGCCATGTAAGTGTTGAGAGTCTCCTCCTCGTGAAGTCGGCGGGTAAGCTCCAAAACCTTCTTCTCACTGGCATAGAAGTTGGCTTCAAAAGTATCTCGTTCTTCCTTGAGTTGGATCCAACTCTTTTGCATTTCCTCCCATGATGTTGGCATGTCAGGATGTAGGATGGTGTATGGAACCTCTCCTTCCATAACAGGCTCTTTGATCAAGGGGAGAATGTGAGGATATGGCATCATAAGATTCTGGGAGCGGGTTCGTACCCACTTGAGGTAAGGCTCAAGGGGGATGGAATTCTTGTGCCCCAGTGTCTTACTATCCACTTTGTTAGGCATCCTCCAAGCTCTGATGAACCTTTGTCGAAGTCCTTGCGCATCGTTGTCGAAGTCAAAAACTAGGTCAGGAATCAGCATGTCATGAGGGCCATCCCTCCGAGCATATCCAAACTGCCTTAGTGCTAAATAGGGGTTGTAGGTAATGCCTCCCCTAATGCCAAGTAGTGGGACATTAGGGAATTCCCATAACGATCAATGATGATGACATTTTCTCTGGACCGAGAACACCAATGTACATCAGAATGTATGAGGGTCATCAATCATTGTGACCACCTTAAACCCTGCTCATTCTTTAGAACTGATTGTGGAAGGTGAGAAATAAACCACCTTTCTAGGAGGAGTACAGCAGATGAGAACACCTTTTTTCCTCATTGTTCGTGTGTAAAATGAGTGTAGGATGTCCCCAAGCAATGTAGGTATGGGATTCCTGGATATGAAAATCTTGACAGCATTCACATCTATAAGTTGGTCAGGGTTTGGGAAAAAAGACCAACCCATAGATGAGGAGTGCCACAATCTCTTCAAAGGCTTGTAGATCAAGAGAATTCCAGCATTCTTGTGCCTTCTCAAACAAAAACTTTGCCAAGAATCCCTTGACACCACTTCTGGTTTCCCAATGCCCCTTGATGACAGATGGTTGCAAGTGTAATGCTTGAGCAACATCTTCAGGTTTTGGTTCTTTTTCCGTACCTTTGTAGGGTAGTTGATTAAGAATAGGAATTCTCAAGAGTTGAGAAAATTCCTCCAAAGTAGGCACCAACTGATAATCAGGGAATGTGAAACAGTGGTGTAGGGGGTCAAAGAATTGGAAAAGTACTTTCACCATGTCTTCTTCAATGCTGGTGTTGACTAAGCTGAGGAGTCTACCATGTATTTCACTAAAGAGAGAATTCTCTGGAATCCTGGATGTAAGCTCCTTGAGTTGAGGAGGGATCCTCACAAGGTTGACTTGAATTGTTTTCCTGCGAAGAGATTCCATGACCTACAAAACAAGAACAAAGATGAAGATCCAAACCCTTGAAATGGTTAGTGGATGCACATGATGCCTTATGATGTTCATGATGTATGCACAAGCACATGTACAGGCAAGTCACATAAAACCCTAGTTTCAGGCTTGCATGAGGTTTCATAGGTAAGTACCCTCTTGAGTTTAGTTGGCTTAAAACCTGTCCTATAAATAGTAACCGGGTTCTAAGGAGCTCAATATCATTGGATTGTTTTCTATGTTCATTGTTTTGGTTTAGCCACTTAACTAGCGACCAAAATATTCCAAGAAAAAAACCCTCAATGAGTGTAGTATCGAGTATCTACCAACTTCGGACTGCACCAAAGCCGGTTATCTCACTACCCCTAATGAAAGGCCAAGATGGTCAAGTAAGGTTCTAGTTCATTAGTGCTTCATGACATCACTCAGCGGCCCCGTATTCTCTTTGATTGACTCAAAGGCTACCGGTACTCACAAATATGTCGCACTAATATAGCTATTGCTTCAACCGTGTCGGTATACCCCGCACAGTTTCCACAACGTATTGCTATCTATGAATGTTTCCCAAATCCGGGTGGGGGATTTCAAGCCCAAACAAGATAACAAAAATGTAAAGCAATCAAAGCAAACAATAATCATGCAAAGGGTGATCTAAGCCCTAAGGTTACTCCACTTTTAAAGTTAATTCCCCAGCAGAGTCGCCAGTTCTATGATACGGTGGGAGAACTGACTTGGGATTTTGCGTTTGTGTTTGCAAATGTTTCAGTTTAGCAAGAGTCGCCACCGAATTTTTATTTTATCCTAAGGAAAGGTCAAAAAGCACAGTAAAGACCTTTGAGATGTTTTCTTGGGTTCGGGGAGTAGATTATAGAAAGGGAAGGTATTAGCACCCTTTCCATCCATGGTTATCCATGGGCTCTTAGTTACTTTCTTAGATCACTTTCTTTGCTTTTCAATTGTTTGAAATGGTGCTTTTCAAGTGTTTGAAATGGTGCTTTTGTGTGTGATTTTGAAAGATGTTTTGAAAAGAGGCCATCGTTGTGGCAACCTTTGTAATGATTCTTGTTTAAATGTATACAAAGGTGTTTTTGTCCTTTTGAAAAGTTTCCAATGTTTGAAAGTAGGGTTTTGAAATTGTGTGGTGAAGTGTGTTTTGAAAATATCAAGGTGTTTTTTGCAAGCTTGATCAAGTAACTAGGAACTATCTACCCTATTTTTACTCAAAGATCTTTCTTATGTTTTTAACCCTTTTAACAGTGTTGTTTCACCATTGTATTTGGTGAACAACCTTGTGTTAGGATATCAACGGGACAGGCGTGGGTCATCGTATAGACCATGATAGCAATAGTATCAAGTATCTTTGGCAATTTTCTTGAGGGACTTGATCATTTTTTTAGGCAACTCAGACAGCGTCATCGAGGGACTATGATCTTTTTGTTTGTTTTTGTTTTGCCAAAGTACTCAACATGCAACCATGGCCCATTTTTGAAGGCAACAAGTGGATGAAACCCTAGGGGTGCAAGTGTGCATTGTGTTTGTTTTTTCATGCATATTTATCTTGGATTAGGTCAAACTAATTGTTGATTTTATTTGCATACAAACCCTAGGTCTAAGCATGGCATAATTGAAAGCTTTTAAATATGCGAGAATTTAAATGCTACACTATTACAACATGATATATGGAGGGGGGTACAAATTTGAATTGGGGATATTTGACAAGAAATTAAACCCTAGATTACTATTACAACCAAATTGAATGTATAAGATACAATATTTAAATGTACAACAATTGAAATAAACATAATAAATAAATGTAAATAAAATGTATTATGCCAAAATGTTTTTTAGTATGTAAAAAGTTTTTTTTCAATGTGAAATGTAAAATAAAAAAAGATCAATTTTAATTATTTTTCTATTTAGGGCAAGAAACCCTAATTCTTAATAAATAATATCATTTATTAATTTTATACCATTATATATTAACAAAATAAAAGTATATTAAAAAAAATGATGTTTTTAGTGTAAGATATCAATAAAATGACAATGTGGTATTTTTGTATTTCTTGACCTAATTATTTGATAAAACAAATATATATATATATATATATATATATATATATATATATATATATATATATATATATATATATATATATATATATATATATATATATATATATATATATATATATATATATATATATATATATATATATATATATATATATATATATATATATATATATATATATATATATATATATATATATATATATATATATATATATTAAACATATTAAATATACAAAGATAAAATTTAATTATTTACAAAAAATGGGTATTTTCAAGAAAATGTTTTTAAACATAAATAAAAATAATAAATGGAAATAAGTATTTTTTTTGGTATTATTTTTTAGTTTTATTAAAAAAGAAAATAGTTTATTTACATATATGTACTTAGTAAAATAAAATAAATATCAAATAAATATGAAAAAATATAGAAAAATATTTTTGGCATTTTTTATATTTAGACAAAAAATAATAAAGTCAGAATAAAAAATAAAAATGTCAAAATGATAAATATTTAAATAAATGGGCCAGGGGGTGTAAACTGAACAAAAGGGGTGTCAAAAGCAAAAGGACCCAGGCCCAGCCCAAAATCACTTCTTCTTCTTCCTTCGAACAAAACCTGCACGCGTGCTATGTCCAAAAACATAACTCCTGATTCTTTGATCTTTTGACAAAACTCATAACATGAACATTGTAGAGAATTAAACAACGAATTCAACCATATAAAAAACTTGGATTAACTCTCAAAGACCAGAGAGAATTTCTCTGGCCCTAATTTCTAACCTAGTTTTTTCAGAAAGTTCATGAGTGAAATTCTCTCAGCACGATTAATGTAAATGAAAACTAAGCATATGTATGGCTTCAGGGCTATGAGTACAACATATTTCATTCACAAACCTAAGCCTAACCATTCCTAAATAGAGAGATAGAAGTCCATGAAATAATTGTTTCAGTTGACTTCGAGCTGGGCAATGTAGCAACCTTCAATGGTGTTTGAGCTTCTGTTGAGCTTGCCTGAAGTCCAAGGAAGCTTCTCCAATGCTTGGCTTGCTTTGAAACAACTTGAATCGTGCTGTAGAACTCAACCTGCAGAGCTTTGAAATGAAAATGGCAAAGTGTGTTAGAGGTGTTACAGCTTGCAATGGGGGCCTGGGATAGTTCAGGTGAGTTGATTGAAAGGTGTTTGAACTATCTTTGGACAAAACGCACGATGGAATTTTGCTGTGGCTTGCAAAATGCAGAACCTGCCCTGTTTTGCATAAAAACAGTTATTCTGAGTATGGGGAGGTTTGAGTGATGAAAGGGTCGTGTTTTAGGCTTGTTGGGAGGTATGGATCTTGTCTATAATGTTTGTCTAAGCTTGTGTGAACAGATATGAGAGATTGCTTATGTTTTGCAAGTTTTCTCTACTTGAAGTTTAAAATGTGGAAGTGAAGTTACAGGCTTCTATAGGTTGTCAAATATGCTTGCATACATTGCTCTTGGCCCCTCTGATTTGTGGATTTGTTTTGCTGCAAGAGATCTTGGACCAATGCTCAAGGATTGTTGGTTTGACATAAAGCATACTTAAGCAAAAATGGAAATTTGCCTTTTTCTACTTAAGGCTTAATCTTGTGTATAATGTCCAAATGAACAAAACAAAGGCTTAGACTGATGGATTGGCATTAAATTATGGAGTGTGAAGTGGTTTAGAGGCCTGCAATGTTGAACCAAGCTAGCTAGATCAGAATTGCAAGTTGTTATGAACATGTATTGGCCATGGACAAAAGTGAGTTTTTGCCAACTTCAAGCATTCGATTCTCTCTAACCACAAGGGTGTTTGAGGAGTTATTGGACAATTTGGAAAGCTTGGAACATGTATTATAATCCATATTTGAAATGAAATTTGAAACTCCAAGTGGAACTAAGTGAAAAATGGCCAAGAAGATGGGTCAAAATCCTGCCTAAACTAGGGCAAAATTTCCCTAAGTTAAAAGTTTTAGGTACCCTTGTTCCAAAAATCATAACTTGAGATACAAGCTTATTTTGAGAAAACTTTGTGAATCAAAGTTGTAGACTTTGTGATGGACTATAACTTTCATGTTTCAAGTTTTGTTTGAATCCATTTGCATCTTGGTGAAAAAGTGGGACAAAGTTAGGAAAAAATAAGAAAATTTCATAACTTAGAAGATTTCTAAGTTATGAAATTTTTCCATTTTAAACCCTAATTTGCATTTTTGGGTTTCTTGATGAACAAGTTTCATAATTTGGCATGTCTTGATGAAAAATGACCCTTGGCACTTGATTTTGACCAAAAAGTCAAAGTTTGACTTTTCAGTATACAGTTAAATTTTGATCAGTTGACTGAAAAATTCATTTGTCAATCCTATGCATTTGAGATCTTTTGGACTTGTTGAATGGGTCAAGATGATATCATTGATTCCTTGAGTCCATGGTTGAGCTTTATTTGCCATTGGCTAGGTCAAACAGTCAAAAATTGCCTTTGCACAATCAAAACCCTAAAAATGACCATTTTGCCCTTTTGGTGATCTTATCAAATTTCTTGTGGAATTGTGATCCAAACTTGATCAAATGGTTCACATGAGTTAATTATGTTTATGTGGGTCAAAAATCATGAAGTTTGACTATCAATTGGCCACAGTTTACTTTTTCCCCAATACAGTTGATTTCTAGGTCAACTGTCCAATTGACTGGGCAAAAATTTGAATCAAGGCTTGAAACTTGGTATGGATAAAATTGTGAGTACAACATGAAGTATGAAAGTCACCTTGGGCATTGTGGGTAAAAATATCCCTATGAAAACTCAAACCCTAATTTAGGTCAACGGTACAAGGAAATGTCTTGAGCAGAGCAAACCCTAGCTTGATCTTCAGTTCCAAGAGTCTTGTGATGAGAAAATGTTGATGAAATGGGAGGGCAAATTTTGGGGTACAACAAGGATCTACGAAAAACCATGGAAGCCACTTGAGACCTTTGCAATCCAAACTTCCTTTAGAAAACTCAAAACCCTAATTGTAGGCTCTTTGGACTTATGAGGAGCATCTGACTGGTCAACCCTTGAGTGTCTTGAGTTTTTGAGGGGCCTTGAAAAAATGTCTTAAGAAAAATGGAAGAGAAAATTTTGGGGTACAACAGCTGCCCCTGTTCAATCTTCTTAAACCTTAAGAGTTAGATTAGCATGTCTGTCATTCGTGACTTGAAGGTGGAAGATGATTGAACACTTAAGTGCCCTGAAATTTGCACTCTCCTATGCAAGAAGTGATGTTGTTAGTTGATTATATTGGGAATTGGATTTTAGATGCCATTTGGAGAGGTGACGGAGATTTGTCAGAGATGGGCTTATATATTCCATTTGGAGAGATGACGGAGAGTCATCAGAGATGGGCTTATAGATGCTATCCAAAGTAATTATTAATTTCGACTGGAAGAAGAATTAGAATAAATCTTTGGGTGACTTAAACTGAACCATCATATGTCCTTGATTGTCTTTAACTGGATAAGAATCAGAATAAATCTTAGGGTCGATTTAAACTGAACTAGAGAAGTGTCTATCAGAAATGAATTAGGATAAATCATTGGTCGATTTAAACTGAACCGGAAGAGGTCTTGAATTGTCTTTAACTGGATAAGAATCATAAAAATCTTAGGGTCGGTTTAACTGAACCAGAGAAAGTATCTACCAGAAGCGAATCAGGATAAATCATTGGTCGATTTAAACTGAACCAACAGAGGTCTTGAATTGTCTTTGACTGGGTAAGAATCAGAATGAATCTTAGGGTCGATTTAACTGAACCAGAGAAAGTGTCTACTAGAAACGAATCAGGATAAATCATTGGTCAATTTAAACTGAACCATCAGAGGTCTTGAATTGTCTTTAACTAGATAAGAATCAGAAAAATCTTTGGGTCGATTTAAACTGAACCAGAGAAAGTATCTACCGGAAACGAATCAGGATAAATCATTGGTCGATCTAAACTGAACCAGCAGAGGTTTTGAATTGTCTTTGACTGGAAAAGAATCGGAAAAAAATCATTGGGTTGATTTAAATTGAACCAGTGAAAGAGTCCACCAGAAAAGAATCAGGATAAATCATTGGTCGATTTAAACTAAACCAGCAAAGGTCTTTAATTATCTTTAACTGGATAAGAATCAGAATAAATCATTGGGTTGATTTAAACTGAACCAGAGAAAGAATCCACCGGAAAAGAATCAGGATAAATCATTAGTCGATTTAAACTGAACCAGCAGAAGTCTTTAATTGTCTTTAACTGGATAAGAATCAAAATAAATCATTGGGTTGATTTAAACTGAACCAGAGAAAGAGTCCACCAGAAAAGAATCAGGATATATTGTTGGTCAATTTAAACTGGACCAGTAGATATATTTTGAGAAAGACCTTTTGAGGAAAATGCTGAAATAGCCCTTCGTCAGATGTAGTCACTGAGAAGATTATCAGGTCATATAAGTAGTTGATGATTTGTTGATTGATCTTTCCTGAAAAGGTAAAGAGTTAGTTATATGCAATGTCATGATGTATGAAATGCATTGTGTAATGATGTTCTCAAAATAAATGAGATGGTGCTATATGTGATTTGTATGCATATGCTATAACGTTTGTAAATGATGTATGAATGCGACATGTTTTTGAAGTGCATTTGTAAATTCGAGCAGCAACTTTATCTAGGGAAAATAAATCCCTGATTGTCGATGGGGATGAAGAGTATGTGTATCTTCGATCTTCTGGGGATTGTTTCTGCTGGGGACTCATGTTTGTTGTTTGAGGAAACTCTATTGGGGAACATTGATTTTTGCTCTTTGTTTGACAAAACTCCGTTGGAGAGTATTAATTCCTGCTTGGGGAGAAGAACTCAAGAACATTGGTTGTTCATTTCTCTATTGGGGAATTTTTACCCTGGCTGGGGATGGAAGAGATGGATAACCTTTCGACTTATCTGGGGAAGATAAGGTTGACTGGTATTTGATTTGATTCCAAGTTCCATAGCAACTCTCTGGGGATAGTGGCAACTTCATTGGGGAGAGGATTTTAGCCAGTGATTTATGGTAAAAGCATACTCAAGCTGGGGAGTGTTAGAATAAATCTATGCCTTGATTGTATCTAAAGATGTATTGAATGGGTATCGGTATGGTATCCATATCTAGATTGTATCTGAAAGATGTATTGAATGAGTATCAGAATGAATCTGTATCTTGGTCGTATATGAACTGTATCAGGAAGATGTACTGAATGAGCATCAGAATGAATATGTATCTTAATCGTATCTGAATTGTATCTGGAAGAGAAATCTGGAATGAGTGCTAGAATGAATTTGTATCTTGATTGTGTCTACATTGTATCTAGAAGTGGATATGGAATGAGTGTCAAAATAATTCTATATTTAGACTGTATCTGAATTGTATCTAGAAATAGATCTGGAATGAGTTTCAAAATGAATCTGTATCTTGATTTTATCTACACTATATCTAGAAGAGATCCTGGAATGAGTGTCAGAATGAATCTATATCTAGATTGTATCTGAGTTGTATCTAGAAGAGAATCTAGAATGAGTGTCATAATGAATCTATATCTAGATTGTATTTGAAATGTATCTAGAAGATGATAAAGTGTTGGAGAAATAAACCATGTTGGGGAAATACTCTTGTTGAGGAAAAAACCCTTGTTAAGGAAATGAACTCTGCTTGAGAACAGAAGTCTGAAAGGGGATTTTACAACCTTGAAGGAACAAGCTCAACTGGGGAAGAGAAACTCCATGAACTATACTGATTGGAACTCTGTAGGTTGGTGATATTTCTGGGGGGGGGGAATCATACTCCTTTATCAGCTAGAGTGATCTGTTGTGGCAATTGCGAGGAATGCATGAACTTGTGAAGATTACTCTGTGGGGATAATCTCATGGAAGTGGCTCTGTGGGGATCTATGGAGACTTGAACATAACTCTACTTCTAGAGCCCTTGGTGAATGCTGATCAGGGTGATAAGTCTTCTACTGATAGACAAGTGACGAGATGATGGGACATAGTCGTACAATTTAATCCCTAACTTTTGTCTGGACTGTCCTTTCAGATTTTCAGTCCACCGGGATACCCTCTTTTTCCCAAGCCGCCTTTTTAGGTTTTCAACTTGCCGAGTGTACAGTTTTATTCATATATCCCTAATTTTTGCCTGAACTCTTTTGGTTCGCTAGGATGCCCTTATTTTTCCTAGGCCAGTCAACCTAGCGGGTCTTTTTTAATGCGTAGTATTTTTCGACTATGTCCGTGTTCACATGGTGCAGAGAATTATTACTTTCCATAGTAGTAAGTGTTATAGTACTGCCAGAAAATGTTTGCTTGATTGTACATGGCCCTTTTATGGAACTCATGTTCAATTCCCCAAGTGATTCATATGGAGATCTGCCCCTGGCTATTTGGCACTTTTGAGAGATTCTTTGAATCTTGACTTGACTACCCTAGATCAGTTAGACACCATGTCATGCCCCTGGATTATGAAAGGCTTGTTACTGGAAATGTCTTTTCATCTGAGGTGATTCTGTTCATTGAGAGGATTTACGTTCATTAAATATTCGTTGTGTGAATTTCTCTACTGTCAAACAATTAGTCATATGCAAACAATGGTTTTTTTTTAAAATGCAAAGCTTATGTCTGTCTTGAAGTTTTAAAAAATCATTTTTAGTAAACAAACAGATTTTGTAAGAATATAAATTCAACTCATGATTTATAGTAAACCTTACGGGATTCGGGATACCTTTTGTAATAGTATGCTTTAGAACTAACCCATGCTCCAGCTAGGACTTTTAAGGGTTGTAACGTGGCCTGGCTCACAGTTTAAGAAACAAAGGAAAAAGGCTAAAAATTTATTTGTACCCACCTGTTCTCCATGATGTTCTTCGGTCCTATACTCAGTTAATTATGCGTTTGGATTCCCATTGAGTCTGGAATTATAGAAATGGTATTCCTGTTATGGTTCGGATACTGGGAGTTTATTTAAGAAGGCATATATTTCTTGTGACATTTTTTCTGTTGTCGAGGATTCGTAACAACCTCTTTTTTTATTTTTTTTATTATCCCTTCCTTTTGCCTGAACTATTTCTTTTGTGATTATAGTCAGCGGGATGCCCCAGTTTTTTCTTAAGTCTCCTTCATAGGTTTTGACTTAACGGGTTTTTCTTTCGAAAAATAATGACTGCCTATTTTAGTGATTACGGGGAACCATCACTGTCTTTTGATTTAGAAGAGCATCATCGACACTATTCATCGTGTATGAAGGTAGAACTTGCGACTGAATGCACCATTGAATTAACTAAGAAACTACTCTACCCCAGGTTATGATTAGAGGTTTCAATTTGTGTGAAAAAGAAAACTCCTACTTCTTAGGCTGGAAGGGGTTGACTAAGGATTATCTTCCTTATAACTCCAATGTTTAGGATTTGAAACAACACATGTACATCGTCAGCAAGGTCTGTTAAAAAGCATATTGTATGAGACTATGGTATTGTTTTCGTCATCCTCCCTCTAAAGGCTTATAGCTTTTAATGGAGAGTTGAATATCACAAAAAGGAAGTAAAAGCATAGTTTCAGTATAGTGAAAACAAATGGATTAATTCAAGACAAACATATGCAATGCATTAATGGAATAGAAAAGTTTGACATAAAATAAGTGTTCGAACAATCAAAATAAAATTACAATTTGAAAATTTTAATGAACAAAAAGCCTTTTCGTCTGAACTTGTCACTTCAGATGGTGTGCCATTGAGACATGACAAAAGAATTCAGTCTGACCATCTTGTGTGAACTCCAGCACTCCTTCGTCGATCAAGTCTTGAATCTTATTTCTCAATAACCAACAGTTATTAGTGTCATGCCCAGGACTATGGAATGATAAGCGCATCTCACATTAGGATTGTACGATGAGAGGAGATGTTGGGATTCTGAGGAGGATCCTTCAACATAATCAACTCCATCCTTAACATGTGTTGCAATACTTGAGCCGAGGACATGCTGATTTTGGTGAATTGCCTTTTGGGCGTGTCCTATTTACGCTGATTGCCTTATCGTTGTTGTTGCACTGGTACTGGATTAGAGGTCCACACGGCCCCTACAGATTGGTTGAGATCACTCTTATTACGATCCTTCTGGTCATACACAGTACTGGACTTCTTTTTTCCGTTGTATGATCTGTTCTGAGAACTTGAAGATGCAGTCCCCTGAATTTCACCGCTCATGAGTTTATTTTCAACATGTACCCGCATGAACATGTCACCCAACTCTTTGTCCGCCAAGAGAGGTTGATCATTGACTAGGCCCTAAATTCTAGCAGTTTGCCCCAGACGGTCGTATATGTCCTGATGAAGCTTGCTGATGAGAATCCTCAACTCTTCTTGTCCCCAAGCTAAATTTTGGATAAGATCCATCTGACTATTCATCTGGATTCTCATCCTTTCCATCTCAGCTTGCAGTTGTTCCAACTGGTCATCCTTGTTTTCGTCGGGATTTTTCTTAGGCAAGTTCCCAGCGAGGAGTGCTTTCAATTCTTCTTGCCCCTTGGATAGATTCAAGAACATTTCCTTGAATTGAGCATCTTGATTTTGGATATCTCTGTCATTTTGTTCGGGAGCCATCTTCCTTGCTGAAATAGACAGCGAGAAAATGAGAAACTTGTCTTGAGAATACATGTTATGTAATGACATGCATGCAATGTTTTCAAGGATATCGCGGGGTAAATACAAGAAGATGTTAGCAACTGAATCTGACGGCAGCTTCAATTGAAGAACTTTGTATCCTTGAATATCCTTCTACGAGAATCAAGCTCACCATATCGAGTGGGTCATAGCCATTGACTCAAGACATCGTGCTTTCACAGCATTGGCTGGAGGAAAATAAATCCCCTTACTAGACGTTTGGTTTATCATAACCTGCATCACGGGCCCTTTGAGATCCTTGAAATGGTTAATGAAAATGATATAGCATGATGTCATGATGTGTATGCTATGCACCAAACAAAAGTGTAAGGTGACGTAAACAAGTATGCCTTGCAAGAAGTCCAGGTTATTATATAATGACTACAAACAAGTCCTGGAAAGAATTCACATCGTTAGATAATGAATACAAACAAGCCCTGCAAGGAATTCAAGTTGTTAGATAGTGAATGCAAACAAGTCACACAAGTAGCCTTAGGTTCAGGCTTGCATGGAGTTTGTAGGTAAGTACCCTCTTGAAGTTTAGTTGTTCAAACTGTCCTAAAAAAAGTAACTGGGTTCTAAGGAATCTCAATATCACTGATCTTTCTTCATCGAGCATTGTTTCATCTCAAGCGATCTTTTATCGCGGCCGAAACATCTTGAAAGTACAATCTCAATGAGTGTAGTATCGAGTATCAACCAATCATCATTTTTGCACTGAATCCGGTTATCTCACTACTTTCTAATGGCCAAGTTTGTTCAACTAAGGTGCTAAGGTCAGTTAGTGCTTTATGACACCAAACAGCGACCCCGTATTCTCCTAGATTCAACACAAAGGATACCAGTACCAACAAATGTGTCACACTAACGTAGTCATTACTTCAACCATATCGGTCTATGCCATACAGTCTCCACGATCTATTTCTACTTACCTAAAGTGCCCCAGATCCGGGTATAGGATCTTTACAAGAATACCCAAACAACCCTTCAAGAATAAATCAAGCAAGTCAAACAAGGAAAGCATTTAAAATATGAACTATCTCTAAGGTAACCCCAATTTTAGTTCTTCCCCAGCAGAGTCGCCAGTTCTGTTATACGGTGGGAGAACTGACTTTACTGCTTTTTGCGTTTTATCGCAAATGTTGTGGTTAGCAAGAGTTGCCACCGAACTTTCTTTTATCCAACAAAGGAAAGGGTGAAAAGAACAGGAAAGACCTTTTTAAAGATTTTGAGTTTGGGGGTAGGTTATGGAAAGATAAGTTATTAGCACCTTTTCCATCCGTAGTTATCTACGGGCTATTAGTTGCTAGCTCACTTTGAAAATGCTTTTTTGTGTAAGTGTGTTTGAAAATATTTTTGAAAAGACGCCTTAGTGCGGAAAACTTTGTAATATTTCTTGTATCGTTGAGGACGTATACAAAGTGTTTTGTCTTTGGAAATATTTAGAAAAAGAGAGTGTATGTGTGAAAAATTTTGTTTTGTTTTGTGAGCAAGCAACTACGAGTTGTCTATCTACTCGAATGGTCTTTGTTCTTTTCCTATTTGCCTTTAGGTAGTGCTATCCCACCATTAGTTGGTGGGTAGCCTTATCATTGGATGTTTTGAGGGACAGGCGAGGGTCATCGTACAGTCATAAAGGCAACTCGTAGGGCACTTTAGCAATTTTATCATAATGGACTAGATCGTATACCAAAGGCAGCATCGAAGGGTCATCGAGGAACTACAATCTTTTTAACCGAGGGTCTTTGCTAAGTGTCCCACGTTTGAGGGACATGACTGTTTATTCGAAGGCAACCAGTGGAGGTACCTTAAAGGTGCGCGTGTGCGAGTGTGTTGTGCTTCAGTTATCTATCTTAAACATTTAGGTTTTCTACTGTTTGTTTTTAGCCTTTCCCTACAAGCCTATTGAGCATACATCTAGTAGTTAAATATATAAGTACGGAAAATAAAGTGTGGAAAATTGAATCTACGCTATTACATCGCTTCGGGATGGGGGGAATTACAAACCATAAATGGGGAAAAAAGTAAATGTCATAAATTAATCTATTACAACCCTTTTCATAGTTACATAGTATTTGTGAAAATAATAATGCAAAGAAATAAACGCGCAGAGAAGAGAAAGCCCTAAAAATTTCCAAGTTATAAAAAGAAAATTTTGTTGTTTTTTGTTTTTTTTTTGTTTAGAAAGAATAATTAAATTAAATTAAATTAGCCCTAATTCTAATTAGTTAATTAATTAAAAAAAGATGATTAAATAATTAATCAAAATTTATTTTAAAAAAACCTAAGTCTAATATTTTTGTGATTTTATGATTTCTATGAAACTAATTAAAAAAAAGAAGGTGAAAGTTGAGCAAACAAAAATAAATAAATAAACAACGGGCCTCGCTGCAGCACCAGTAATTAGGGGGGTGTACTTCAGAAATTGTTAGGCCTAAAAGAAATCCAGGCGCTGCAAAAAGAAAGGTCATGGGTGCAAATAAATAAACAACTCCAAGGCCAATTCACAAGGCTTAAAATATTCGAAGAAAATAATTGAAAAAACACAAAATACAAAACCTGGGGATCGAACCAAGGACCTAGAGGGCGAAAGCCTTAAGAGCACGCATGTTACCACTGGCCCAGATCATTCTTTCGTTATATAGACACAAATCAATAGAAATAAAATAAAGTTAATCATATTTTTAAAATCTAAAACGCGCACGCCCTTTCAATGGGCCAATTAGAACATTGTTTTTGTCCATGCAAGCCTCGTCGGAGTTAAACTCCGGCCATCTTCTCCGACCAAACAAAACTCATACCTGCAAAAACGCAATGAATAACACGTACAAAGCACCCTACTCCCCTTAAAATTCCCACCCGAATTCAAATATGGGGTTACTTTGGTCTAAAACGTCTTATATCATGAGATCTGAAACCACATGTTCTTGATGCCCTTAAAATGGCATAGCGTGATTCCTGCTTCCAATCTCACATGCCACACGTTAGTCTTGTTCTAATGATGTGTATGATAAGTTTAAACAGATTAATCATGGTCAAAATTAAATGAAATCAAAGTTTAGAGTTTTTAAAAACTTTGTCAAATGATGCGATTAGAGGTGGAGGTTCTGGATGTGAAAGGGCTTGATTATAAGCCTGATTCGATTTCTGGAAGCTCAGTGATATGAATAGGTCTTTTGTTTGGATCAATAGCGCCTGGAAGTGAAGTTACAGATTTTGCAACTTTGAGGGGATTTTTGAAAATTTTGTATGGCTTTGTTATGCAAGGTTTTCATTCTTCCTTTGTTGTGCTTGGCTTCAGTACTTATAGAGAGAATATAAGACTAACAAAGAGGGAAAGAAACAATGCATTAACCATGGTTTAAGAACAAAATCAAGATTTTGAAAAATTACCATATTTGATAATTCTTGCCATCCTTGAGCTTGCATGAACCTGGATGTTTTTGCTGATGGGTCACACAAATATTTGGGTTTCAATCTTGACCCACAAATCCATTCATGTGCCTAAGCCCATTAACCTCACTTTTGTTTTAATTTAATTTGTTTTAAATGAATAAAAATTCAAATAAAATAAATAAAAATCATTAAAAATAAGTTAATGGTTTTAGGGGTCCTATCACATCTTATAAACAAGTTTGAATGCCAAAAACTAGGCCCATTAGTTCAAAATTGCAAGTTTGCTCAATGTGCATTTCATGAATTTCTCCAAAATTTCCCAACTTGTGCAACTCATAACTTGCTCAATTTTTATCTTTTGAAGATGATCTTATACTTTTTGGAAAGCACGATATGTCCTCTACAATCTCTAAGTTGATCTTTTTTTCTTTTGAAGACATTATCTTGATGTAAGTTGCCTTGACAAAAGTGTCTTTTGTTGACTTTTGAAAATGACCTATAATGTATGAGCTCATATCTTCCAAATGAAGCATTTTTTGGACTTGAGAGTAAAAGCAAAGTTGTAGAGAATTGAATTTTCTTCAAAATAGGCTTTAGTTGGGGAAAAGTTAATGAAGCATGTGAAAGTTATGTCTGGTCAAAGTTCAGTTGACTTCTCCTAAGGAAACCCTAATTTGATAAATCTTGACTTTTGATGATTTGAGGGCTTTCCTTGGGGAATCATGATCAACCCTTGATAAAATGATGAATATCACTTCAAAATGTTGATGTTGACCAAAATCTTGAAGTTCGACTGTATGTTGACCATAATTGACTTTTTGACCAATATAGTTGATTTTCAAACATTTGAGTCATTGACTGAGCAAACTTGTGATGTAGGACTTGAAACATTACATGAACCTTGTTGAGGACCAATGAAGAACCATGGAATCCACTTGAGACATTTGCAACCCAAACTTCCTTGAGAAAACTCAAAACTCTAATTGTAGGCTCTTTGGACTTAAGAGGAGCATCTGACTGGTCAACCCTTGAGTGTCTTGAGTTTTTGAGGAGCCTTGAAAGAATGTCTTGAGAAAAATGGGAGGGAAAATTTTGGGGTAAAACAAAAACATATCATGCCAACCTTTATAGGTGACAACCATCTTCTGCACATTCTTCTTAATATTCTTGTTTGTTGCCTCAACATCACCATTCATCTTTGGACGATATAGAGAAGAATTGTGATGCTTTATCTTGAAACTGTCACACAGCTCTTTCATCATCTTATTTTTTTAGATTCGATCTATTTTCAGTGATTATCTTCTCGGGAATCCCGTAACGATAAATGATATTTTGTTTGATGAAACGAGTGACCACTTGCTTGGTGACATTGGCATAAGATGTTACTTCGACCCATTTGGTGAAGTAGACAATAGCCACCAGAATAAAACGATGTCCATTGGAAGCAGTTGGTTCAATCCTTCCAATCATATCGATGCCCCACACTGCAAAGGGCCAAAGAGAAGTCAAAACATCTAGCGGATTGGGCGACACATGCATTTTATCGGCATAAATCTGACATTTGTAATAGATTCTGGAGTGATTGTAACAATCATTTTCCATTTTATACCAATAATAACCTGCTCTCAAGATTTTCTTGGCCATGGTATACCCACTAGAATTCATCCCAAAGGAACCTTCATGAATTTCTTTTATTATCTTGTTTGCATCATGTCTATCCATGCATCTAAGCAAAAAAGAGTCATAATTTCTCTTGTACAGAACACCTAGATTGAGGAAAAACTTAGTCGAGTACTTCTGCAGAGTCTTCTTATTCGTGATAAATGCACCCTCTGGGTATTCTTGTGTTTCAAGATATCTTTTGATATCACAAAACCAAGGCTTCTCATCAGCGACCTCTTCTTCTAGTTCATAATAGAATGCTGGCTCATCCAACCTTAACATGGTGATAGATGGGGATTCATTTGCCCATATGACTTTAAACATGGATGACAGAGTAGCCAAAGCGTATGCCAAATTTTTCTCTTCTCTTGGAGTATGATTGAAAGTAATCTCATCAAAGTACATGATCAATTTCATAACATGCTCTCGATATAGAATCAAATTCGGGTGACGAGTCTCCCGATCTTAGTTGATCTAACTTATTACAAAAGCAGAATCCTCATATACTTCCAAGATCTTGATTCGCAAATTAATAGCAGCTTCTAACCAAAAGATGCAAGCTTCATACTCGGCCATATTGTTGGTGCAATCAAAGTAAATTCTTGAAGTGAAAGTAGTATGGAAACCTTCAGGAGAAGTAATTACAACACCGACAATATTACCCAATGCATTGGAGGCACCATCAAACACCATCGTCCATAGCGATTCTGGTTTGGGTCTTTCTTCTGGGATGGGGATGTTAGAATCCCATATATACATGATGTCCTCATCAGGAAACTCAAACTTCATCAGTTGATAATCTTCTTCCATGGGCTGGTGAGAAAGATAATATGCCAATACACTACCTTTAATAGCGTTTTAGGTAGTATACTAGATATCATATTCACTTAAAATCATTTGCAATGGGCTACTCTTGTCGTAAGAGATAACTTTTCAAATATGCACTTGATTGGATCCATCTTGGATATCAAAAGAGTAGTGTGAGTCAGCATATATTGTCTGAGACGATTTACTTCCCACGTGAGTGCATAACAAGTATTTTCCAACAATGATTACCTATACTCGCAATTATTAAGCTTCTTACTCATGTAGTAAATAGCATGTTATTTCCTACTTGTCTCTTCATGTTGACCGAGTACACAACCCATAGAATTTTCTAACACTGTCAGATAGATTATTGAGGGCCTACCTTCCACATGGGGCAAAAGAATTGGAGGTTCCTGCAGATACTCTTTTATTTTATCAAATTTCGCTTGGCAATTGTCATTCCACCTGGCCACTTGATCTTTTTTCAATAACTTGAATATCAATTCACATGTGGCTGTAATATGAGAGATGAACCTAGAAATGTAGTTCAACCTCCCAAGAAAACCACAAACCTCTTTTTCTGTTTGTGGCTTAGGAATTTCTTGTATTGCTTTTATTTTGGCAGGATCAACTGTAAAATCAAGCTTCACAAATAAGCTTTGGTTTTGATGAAGACAAACCATGGTTAACAAAGAAGGCAAAGATTTATGATCAAGCATCTAAGCATCTAAGGATAATATCTTCATTCAAAGCTCTCAACAACTTTAAAGGTATAATAATATTATCTACTTTGATCTTAAGATATAGATGCTCAAAAATGAATAAGAAATGTTTAAGAATCATTACTCAAGCTTTTCAAAGATAAAATTTCATTTTTCTTCTGCATGCAATCGATTTACATCTTAGTGAAATCGATTGCACACTTCAAAATTTCAGATCTTTTGCTTCTGTTTCTTTGTGTAATCGATTTACATTACCTATGTAATCGATTGCTAATTAAATTTTTCAAAACGTTTGCTACTGTCTTTGCATGCAATTGATTACATTGTTAGTTCAATCGATTGCACTCAGTTAATTTTTGCTACCGACTTTGCATGCAATCGATTACATTGTTAATGCAATCGATTGCACTCTTAAAGATTTTGAAAAAAATAGTTGTTAAAAACCTTGTGCAATCGATTTACACCAAGGGTGCAATCGATTGCATACTGCACGAATTTGAAAAATAACAGCTTTGCTCATACCTTTTCATCATGCCTTTTCATTACATCTTTTCACTCAAACTTGGCATTTGTTCATGATACATTTCCAGATCTTCATGATGTTTCAAAAGGGTGTTATGAACATATAAATATTCAATTTCAAATCCAAATATAACACCTTCTTTCATAAATATTTTTTGACATTTTTAAAATACAAACTCAAGCATTCTTCATTTTCATGCATAAGTTTTATGCACATTTTCATACATTAACAAACAGAAAACTTTGAGCAAATATATCTTGAGTCTTTGTACAATATTATTATTGAAAGAAGAATATTATACATTATCATATCACTCTAAGTGATCAATATTACTCTACTCACTCAAACTCACAAATTGATATTTACTTACTTATTTTCCAGGATTGTTGGAATTAAGTTTAAGTGTTTTTTGTTGAAATCTTGTCTTTCCAAGTTGTTGGATACAAGTGTTGTTACATTGAGAGGATTGTTCTCATAGGTAACTTACTGAAAATCCAAGAGGATTGTTATTGGTCCAAGAGGATTGTTCTTGGTTTGGTTGGTAGTTCTTGTTTAAGTTTGCCACAATAAGGAAATCTCTTTCATGTTGAAAGGGGACTGGAGTACTCTCGGACTGTGAGGGGAACCAGGATATATCGCATGTGTCTCTTTATTTTTCTGCATTTTTAAGCTTTCCTAAACTCACTTATAACCAGAAAAATAAGAACCATCATCACTAAAAACCATAATTTTTAAAGTACCTAATTCACCCCCCCCCCCCCCCTCTTAGGCGCACTTCGTACTTACAATTGGTATCAGGGCAGGTTATAGGTAACCTGCTCCTAAAAGATCCAGAATGGCTTCCGCAAATTATAATCCCATTTTCAGAGATGGTGGTAGTAACAACAAGCCTCCTCTATTTTGTGGTGAATATTTTGACTTCTGGAAAATATGCATGAAGGCGCATCTAGAAGCACAAGGAGAAGAAATATGGGATGCCGTCGAAAATGGTCCATTTATCCCTATAACGGTAATCAATGGTGTTGGCTCATCAAAGCCTAAAACTGCATGGGACGATGATGATAAGAAGAAAGTTCTCTATGACAAAAAGGCAATAAACCTTCTTCAAGGTGCTCTTAGAATGGACGAATTCTTCTGTGTCTCGGCATGCAAAACAGCAAAGGAAATATGGGATACCTTGGTGAAAACTCATGAAGGAACGGTTGAAGTAAAAAGATCAAGACTAAATACCCTAAGTCAAGAATACGAACTATTTCAAATGCATCCCGGAGAAACCATTCTTGACTTACAAAAGAGATTTGTGCACTTGACAAATCATCTAAGTGCTCTTGGTAAAACTTTGACGAATGATGAATTGAATCTGGAAGTACTTAGGTCCTTAACTAGGGAATGGCAACCAAAGGTAACGGCAATTTCAGAAAAGAAAATTCTCTCCAACATGACATCCACAACATTATTTGGAAAACTTCAAGAATACGAAACGGAACTCGGAAGACTCGAAAAGCATGAAAATCAAGAGAAGAACTCCAAGAATATTGCTTTGAAGATATACTCTAAGGAAGTTGAAAAGGAAAACAATCCAGAAGAAGATGAAAACTTCATGCTTCTTGTTAAAAGGCTTGGTAAGTTCTTCGGTAGAAATGACAAACCTTTTTCTCATTTAAAAGGAAAGAAACAATTTCAG
This sequence comes from Vicia faba, assembly GCA_948472305.1. Lineage (NCBI taxonomy): Eukaryota > Viridiplantae > Streptophyta > Magnoliopsida > Fabales > Fabaceae > Vicia > Vicia faba. The sequence goes on from OX451736.1 coordinate 1,451,971,177, forward strand.
AAAAAGGAAGGCTCCACATCAACACAAGAAATCACATGTTATGAATGTGGTAAGCAAGGTCATATCAAGCCGGATTGTCCAAAACTCTCCAAGAAAGGTAGCTTCAAAAACAAGAAGGGATTCAAGAACAAAAAGGCTTATGTTGCATGGGAGGACAATGAAATAAGTTCCTCATCTGATTCCGATAGTGATGAAAGTGTAAATCTAGCATTGATGGCCTCACACCATTCCGATGATGAAGACAATGAGGTTAGTAATGAATTTTCTCTTTTTGATAGTGATGCACAAGGTGCTATAGATGAACTATTGAATGAATGCAAAATTCTGTATAAAATCATATCATCACAAAAGAAATAAATTTCATCCTTAGAAGAAAAATATACTTCAATGGAAAAATATCTCAAAGAAGAAAACCAAAAATCAAGTGATGAACAAAAACATAATTTTGTATGCAAAAATTGTGATTCACTCTCTTTCCAAATTGTCCAATTAAAAAGAGTCATTGAAAGATATGAAAAAGGGAAAATTGGATTGGAAGGTGTTCTTATCCAACAAAGATACTCCAATGATAAAAGTGGACTTGGATATTCAAAGTTTTCGAAACCAAGTTCTAACAAAACTATCTTTGTTAAGGCAAGTGATCAATCTTCCAAAGAGAAAGTGAACAAACCTAAAATAGTTCATCAATATCCGAAAAAGAAAACATTTTCTAAGAAGAAATCTTATCCTTCTAGATATAGAAGTAACTTTGAACCTACTTGTTTTTATTGTGGTATTAAAGGCTATACACCTAATGCTTGCTATGTTAGAAACTTCAGTGTGGCAAGTGGGCATTATGTATGGGTAAAGAAAGGCACTAATTATGAAGGACCCAAAGCAACTTGGGTACCTAACAAAACCTAATTTTTTTGCAGGTATGCTTGAAAACTACTTGCAATCTTTGGTATCTTGATAGTGGTTGTTCAAAGCATATGACAGGAGACATAAACCAATTTTCACATCTAGCGCTAAAGGACAAGGGTTTTATCACTTATGGAGACAATAATAAGGGAATAATCCTAGGCAAAGGCAAAGTTGGTGCTCCACCTTTCACATCCATTGAAGATGTTCTTTATGTTGAAGGACTAAAGCACAATCTTCTAAGTATTAGCCAACTTTGTGACAAAGGCTTTAAAATCAAGTTCACCAAGGATGAATGTTTGATAGAAGACGAAGTCACTCATGAGTTTATACTTAAAGGTAAAAGAATCAATAATATATTCATGATTTCCCTTGATGATCCATCTTTGAAGGTTAAATGTCTCATGGCTAACAACGATGATTCATGGCTTTGGCACAAAAGAATTGCTCATATTCATATGGAACACTTGAATAAATTAATCAAGCATGATCTTGTCATTGGATTGCCTAAGAGAAATTTCGTCAAAGATAGACTATGCGATGCTTGTAAAAAAGGGAAAAAAACTAGATTAACTTTCAAATCTAAGAATGTGGTGTCCACTACAAGGCCACTACAATTGTTACACATGGATCTTTTTGGTCCATCAAGGACAAGGAGTTTCGGAGGTAATGTATATGCTTTGGTTATTGTTGACGATTTCTCTAGATATACTTGGACATTCTTTTTAGTGCAGAAAAGTGATGCATTCAAGGCGTTCAAGAAGTATGCTAAACAAATTCAGAATGAGAAGTCTCTAACAATTGCCTCAATAAGAAATGACCATGGCGGAGAATTCCAAAATGCTCTATTTGAAGAATTCTGGGGAGAACATGGAATATCTCACAACTTCTCGGCACCGAGGACTCCACAACAAAATGGAGTGGTTGAAAGAAAGAATAGGTCTCTTGTGGAACTTGCTAGAACAATGCTTAGCGACTCAAATCTTCCAAAATACTTTTGGGCGGATGCGGTGAGCACGGCATGTTTTGTTAGCAATAGAGTTAACATTAGACCAATCTTAAAGAAAACCCCATATGAACTTTTCAAAGGGAGAAAACCAAACATTGCTTTCTTTCATATCTTCGGGTGCAAATGCTTTATCCTAAACAATGACAAAGATAATTTGGGTAAGTTTGATGAGAAATCCGATGAAGGTATTTTCCTTGGTTACTCACTCTCTAGTAAAGCATATAGAATCTACAACAAAAGAACTTTGACTATTGAAGAATCTATGCATGTTTCTTTTTATGAAACTAACCCCTCTAAGGAGGATAATATTGTTTGTGATAATGATGATGAAATTTTAGAAGGTCCTCAAGAAAATTCTTCCAAGGATCAACCCACTCAAGAATCACCTCAACAAGAATCGAATCTCAATGATTTACCAAAAGAATGGAGAACTCATAGAGATCATCCTATTGATAAAGTGATTGGTGATATAAGTCAAGGTGTGTCTACAAGATTAAATCTCAAGGATGCTTGCCTAAACATGGCGTTTGTCTCTCAAATTGAACCTTCCAAAGTTGATGAAGCTTTAGGCGATGACCAATGGATCATAGCTATGCAAGAAGAATTGAATCAATTTGAAAGGAATCAAGTTTTGGAACGTGTTCCTAGGCCAAGCAACAAACACATTATTGGAACAAGATAGGTGTTCAAAAACAAACTTGACGAGAATGGAATAATTGTTCGTAACAAAGCAATATTGGTAGCACAAGGCTATAATCAAGAAGAAGGAATAGACTTTGAAGAAACTTTCGCTCCAGTTGCAAGGTTAGAAGCTATTCGTCTATTACTTACCTATACTTGTTCATTAAATTTTCAGCTTTTCCAAATGGATGTCAAAAGCGCATTCTTGAATGGATATATCACTAAAGAAGTATACGTTAAGCAACCCCCGGGTTTCGAAGACTTCAAGAATCCATCTCATGTTTTTAAATTAAGAAAAGCTCTCTATGGACTGAAACAAGCACCAAGGGCATGGTATGATCGTTTAAGCAACTTCTTATGCAAAAAAGGTTTCGAAAAAGGAAAAGTTGACAAGACTTTATTTATCAAGAAAATCAAAGACGACACTTTGCTAGCACAAGTCTATGTTGATGACATCATCTTCGGCTCTTCAAATCAAGAAATGTGTGAAGAATTCTCATCAATGATGCAAGGAGAAATTGAAATGCCCATGATGGGTAAAATGAACTATTTTCTTGGACTTCAAATCAAACAACTAAAAGATGGCATCTTCATCAACCAATCCAAATATTGCAAGGAACTCTTGAAAAGGTTTGACATGGATACCTGTAAGGAAATGTCTACACCAATGGGTTCTGGTTCTTATGTTGATCAAGATGAATCAGGTGTTTCCATCGACATCACTAAATATCGAGGTATGATTGGCTCCTTATTATATTTGACGGCAAGCCGTCCTGACATTATGTTTAGTGTTTGTCTCTGTGCCTGCTTTCAAGCTAACCCAAAGGAATCTCATCTCACAGCGGTAAAGAGGATCATGAAGTATCTCAGAGGAACAACAAATGTCGAATTGTGGTATCCTAAAGGTAGTGTCTGCAACTTAATTGGTTATTCTGACGCGGATTATGCATGATGTAAAACAGATAGAAAGAGCACAAGTGGAACTTGTCGCATTCTTGGTAATGCATTAGTATCATGGGCCTACAAGAAACAAGCATATGTTGCTCTAAGCATGACCGAAGCTGAATATATTGCAGCGGGTAGTAGTAGCGCTCAAATTTTGTGGCTAAAACAACAACTTCGTGACTATGGACTCGATCTAGGGTGCATTCCTCTAAGATGCGACAACACCAGTGCAATTAACATCACAAAGAATCCCGTCATGCATTCAAGGACTAAACATATAGACATTCGACATCATTTTCTCCGTGATCATGTTCTTCAAGGAGATGTCGAGGTAACCTTTGTAGATACTCATAATCAGCTTTCCGATATCTTCACCAAACCTTTGGCGAAAGAACCTTTCTACAAAATTCGTCGAGAGCTCGGCATACTTGACGAACGCGACTTATAAGGTGCATTCTAACCTTGATATATCTTTTATATATGTTTTATACATGCTATATATGAATCTATGTTATGTACTATTTAAAATTTTCAAGAAAAATTTGGTTTTGGACAATTTTTAATGATGCAAATCGATTGCACAAAGAGTTTTTTCAATCCTGTCCATTCTGTTTCATGTGCAAATCGATTGCACCTTTAATGCAATCGATTGCACTATGTGCGTTTTTGCTTAATTTTTGATTCTGTTTGTTTGCAAATCGATTGCACATGGTATGTCAATCGATTGCACGTACTGAAAGTAGCTTTTATGACAGAAAATTCATGTTGGTCAGAATTCCTCTCTCATGCTCCCAAGCCAAATACACTTCAATTCTAATAACTCATTCCCTACCTACCCAAATCACTTCCAAATCTCTCTCAAAACAAAACCTTTCTCTCTCACAAAACCTAAACCCCAAAACCCTAAAACACCATATCCATGGCTTCAAGAACAAAGAGAAAGGCTTCAGTTTCAGATAAAGGGAAAAAGAAGTTTGATTCAACATCCAATCCACTGTTGTCAACTCTCACCAAAGCGCAAGAAGTCAGATTTATCAAAGACTTTCAAAGGAAAATTGTATCTAACCCCAAGTATGGTATACTCTCCTCCTTTCCTTAAGAATGTTTTTACTTTCAGAATGATCTAGCTGCTTATGGTCTGGAACCCTTGATTTCTTCGTACGGTCCATACTACCCGGATTTGGTAAGAATTTTTTTCAGTAATCTTACACCCTACAAAGAAAAAATAGTCACATATGTGCTGGGCACTCATATCTCTCTAACTCCTCAGGTTGTTGGTGAGATCTTGCATATTCCTTTCACTGGAAGCTCCCTATATGATCCAAAAAATGAGATATGGGATGGCTATCAGAAAAAGGGATTCTTTTACAGCATTGGGCGGTTAAGTGAAGCTAAATTTCGCGCCAAACGGATACGTGGTCTTGGCAGAGTAATTCCATCCAGAGACTCCTGGAGTGAAGGTAACCTCCATATAGACGATCGCTTATATCATTATTTCTTGGTCTATATATTGTTTCCAAGATCTGGAAACCATTCACGGTTACCGACTTCGAGATGCATCTTATTTATGCAAGGAAGAAAGGAGTAAATGTAAATTGGGCAAGAATGATCATGATGCACATGCTGAGAGTGGATGAAAAGTATAAATTCCTTCCATATGCTTATTTTGTCACTTTGATTATGGAGGAATTTGGTGTGGATTTTCTTGGTTTTGAAAAGGTGGATATGGATCCTAATTTAAACAAAATTTCAATTAAGAATGTTGATTCAAGAATGGGCGTACATTTTAATCCGGAGACAAAGACCATCACCTACATTGGTGAAGATGTTGTTGGCAATGAAGATAATGACCAAGAAGTTGAAGGCGGTAAAGCTGTGCCTCCTTCTCCTACTGCTCCCTCTGGTCCAAGCAATCAAGAGCTCATGGACTACATGTCTCAACAGTTTGCTTCTATGAACACCAACATCAACAATCAATGGAGTGCAATCAATGACTCCACTACAACCCGGATAAATGATTTTCGCTCGGATGTGAACCAACAATTCTCGTACCTTTAAATCCCACCATACGACCCAAATAACCCGGCTGCACCTCCTCCATATTACACAGAACCTCCACTTCAACAACAATTACCGAACCAAGGCTCATGGTCTTACAACCATCCAGACATACATCACCCTTAATGTTCTGGCTGACTGATTTTTCTGTTATGTTATTATCTTGCTCTCTCAATGTTTCGTTTGTTCAAATTTTCTGTGTAACTCTTAAACAATTTGTGTTACTTTTTAAATTCTATAATTTTTTGTCAATATATTGCTCTATGTTTTATTTGCTTTAGGCATCTTTCCCTTCTTTTTGATAATGTCAAAGGGGGAGAAATATGTATGGTACTTTATGCTTGTATTTCCTGTGTCTTAACTTTCAAGGTACTCTCCAATCAAGATGAAGAATTGCAAAGGATTCCAATCCTCTCCTACATAGGGAGAGTTTTGCATCTTAGGGGCAGAAGCTCTTCCAGAAAGTACATCGCATAAAGCAAGATTGTTCATCATCAAAAAGGGGAAGAATGTAAAATCAAGCTTCACAAATAAGCTTTTGTTTTGATGAAGACAAACCATAGATAACAAAGAAGGCAAAGATTTATGATCAAGCATCTAAGGATAATATCTTCATTCAAAGCTCTCAACAACTTTAAAGGTATAATAATATTATCTACTTTGATCTTAAGATATAGATGCTCAAAAATGAATAAGAAATGTTTAAGAATCATTACTCAAGCTTTTCAAAGATAAAATTTCATTTTTCTTCTTCATGCAATCGATTTACATCTTAGTGCAATCGATTGCACACTTCAAAATTTCAAATCTTTTGCTTCTGTTTCTTTGTGCAATCGATTTACATTACCTATGCAATCGATTGCATACTTAAATTTTTCAAAATGTTTTCTACTGTCTTTGCATGCAATCGATTACATTGTTAGTGCAATCGATTGCACTCGGTTAATTTTTGCTACTGACTTTGCATGCAATTGATTACATTGTTAATGCAATCGATTACACTCTTAAAGATTTTGAAAAAAATAGTTGTTAAAAACCTTGTGCAATCGATTTACACCAAGGGTGCAATCAATTGCATACTGCACGAATTTGAAAAATAACAGCTTTGTTCATACCTTTTCATCATGCCTTTTCATTACATCTTTTCACTCAAACTTGGCATTTGTTCATGATACATTTCCAGATCTTCATGATGTTTCAAAAGGGTATTATGAACATATAAATATTCAACTTCAAATATAGATCTAACACCTTCTTTCATAAATATTTTCTGACATTTTTAAATTACAAACTCAAGCATTCTTCATTTTCATGCATAAGTTTTCTGCACATTTTCATACATTAACAAACAGAAAACTTTGAGAAAATATATCTTGAGTCTTTGTACAATATTATTATTGAAAGAAGAAGAGTATACATTGTCATATCACTCTAAGTGATAAATATTACTCTACTCACTCAAACTCACAAATTGATATTTACTTACTTATTTTCCAGGATTGTTGGAATTAAGTTTAAGTGTTTTTTGTTGAAATCTTATCTTTCCAAGTTGTTGGATACAAGTGTTGTTACATTGAGAGGATTGTTCTTATAGGTAACTTAGTGAAAATCTAAGAGGATTGTTCTTGGTTTGGTTGGTAGTTCTTGTTTAAGTTTGCCACAATAAGGAAATCTCTTTCATGTTGAAAGGGGACTGGAGTACTCTCGAACTGTGAGGGGAACCAGGATATATCGTCTGTGTCTCTTTATTTTTCTGAATTTTTAAGCTTTCCTAAACTCACTTATAACCAAAAAAATAAGAACCATCATCACTAAAAACCAGAATTTTTAAAGTACCTAATTCACCCCCCCCCCCCCCCCCCCTCTTAGGTGCACTTCATACTTACATCAACCTCAATTCCTCTTTCGCTTACAATGAAGCCCAATAACTTCTCTGATCTCACCCTAAAGGTGCACTTGTTAGGGTTCAGCCTCAATCTGAATTTCCTCAATGATTCAAACAATTTCAGTAAGTGGATAAGATGCTCCTCCTCTATCTAGGATTTGGCAATCATATCATCAACATAAACCTCAATCTCTTTATAGACCATGTCATGAAAGAGATTAACCATTGCACGTTGATATGTGTGATCAGTGGGAATGAGAACTGACTGTTTTTTAGCTGGTTTCGTGAAATGTCGCGGTAAGCAAGAGTCGTCACCGTCTTTTATATTCTCTAACATGGAAAGGACAAAAGCACAGCAAAATTCCTTATTCGAGATGTCTCTCGGTTCGGGAGGTAGATTTATAGAAAGGGAAGGTGTTAGCACCCTTTCTATCTGTGGTTATCCACGGGCCCTTAGGTACTTGCTCTTATGTTTTCAAAAGTTTGTTTGCTTTTCAAGTGTGTGTGGGTTTTGAAAAAGTTCATTTGGAAAACTTCTAAGTAACTCTTGTATCAGTCCTCAAGAGTGTATGAAGTATTTTGTTTGAAAACTTTTGAAAGTGTAGGTGCGAAAAGTTGTTTTTGTTTTGTTTTGGAAAAGAGCAAGTACTTAAGAGATCTACCTACCCTAAGGAATTAGGCTGTGTAAGAGTCCTTTAGATAGTGCTATCCCACCATTGAGAGGTAGGTAGCACCATCGTTGGAGGTGTTCGGGTCAATTCGATTATCGGGACAGTGTGGTCACCGAAGCAATGGTAGGATACCTTAGAAGTAACCCTAATGTTCTAGATCCTTTTATCCGAGGCACCTGTTTCGAGGCAACTGGATCTTTAGACAAAGTGCGACCACTAAGACGTCCTATACTTGATGACCACGTTTCGAGGCAACCAGTGAGGCGTACCCTAGAAGTGGCATGTGCTTTGTGTGTTGTTTTTCAGTTAATTGTCTTTGTACATGTTATTTGTGAGCTACGGATTAATTTTATTTACATACATTCTTTCATGCATTTAACAGTTAGGGGTGCGGAAAGTAAATTACAGAAATGTAAATTCTAACTATTACAAGGCGCGGGTCTATACATCGCCAAAGACAAAAACCCGTTTTGGTAAATAAGGTGCGAGAAATTTAAATAAAGCGGTAAAATTCCTAATTAACTATTACATAGCTTGAGACAGTTACATAAATAATCAAAATAAAATAAATGCGCGCGAAAGAATTAAATCGGGAACGTCCTAAGGGTTTTGACCCTTTTAAGAAAAGAATTGAATTTTTTGTCCTTTTTTGTGATTAAATGGAATTAAAACTAATTATTAACTAATTAATTTAATTAAAAGAAAAAAATATTTTTTTGTGTTTTTATGTTTTTAATGAAAATAAAATAAAGGAATTAAAATTAAAAGCTAATAAAAACCTAATTCTAAATTTATTTTAATTATTAAGAAAAAAGGTTAAAGTTGCCTAATTAAAATTAATTCAATTTATTAGTATTTATTTACAAGATAAGTTAATAAATAATAAAATGTTTTCTTTTTTTGATTTTTATGAGAAGAAAAAAGTTAGTTATGTTAATAGTTAATAAAAGGGAAAAAATAAAATAAGACAAACAAAATATAAAAATGACAAAATAAAAATTGCAAACCCAAGGGGGGTTTTGGGCCAGATTGGGGTGTTTTGATTGGAATCTGAAGCCCATCAAGAAGCCAGCTTTGTTTTACTTTGGAGATTGCATGCGCCTGTGTTGACTTGAGAACATGATGCTCCTTCCCTTGTGGCCATTGGATTTGCACTTGGAGACACTTGGCGCGTTGGATATGTGAGGCACATGATAAGCCTTCTTTGAAGCCTGCACACAAGTATGTAAGAACAAATAATATGGGATTTTGAGGGGACCTGGGAATACTTACAGTGCTTGATAATGGACCTTAGGACATGGTAAGGGTTGCTTTAGCTTCAGGGTATGGCAAAGAAGAGAGTCATGTTCTCCTTTTGGCCTGGAAACGCTTGCAAAACTCCTTTTGATCGCACACTTTTTTTTGACATTTTGAACTTTGCTCTGGCCGTTTGTGCACTTTTTTTTTAGGTTGTCAATGAGGCTTGCAAGGCTTGTATATATAGTAATGAGTGAGAATAAGTCACATTAAGGAGATTTTAACCATTGCCATTAAGCTTTGGATTTTCTCATAACCACCATTAAAGAAACTTGCCATTTTTGTTCAAAATTTGAATTTCATGCTCATAATAGGCTTGGCACGAATTTGGTAGGTGATTCATGACATATAAAAGTCATTCAAAACTCAAAGATACCATTTAATTCATTTTTTGATTTTTATTTGAATTATTATGGATTAAAGTGAATTAAATCCATAAAAATTAAATAAAAAATGAAAAAATAAATGTTTGGTCTTGTAATGGGTCATGGGACATGTGAGAGCATTTCTTGGACTTGGAATGTGAAGATGAGTTGTAGGAAATGTCATCCCGTTCAAAATGAGCATTGGATGGGATTTTTCTGATGAACCATGAAAAAGTTATGCCTTGGTCAAGTTACAGTTGACTTTTCAGCTGTCCAAAAATAGAAACTTTTGCATCTTGATGATTTTTGAGCCATTCTTGTGAAATCATGGTCAAGATTTGACCAAATGATGATTGTGGCTTCAAAATAAGATGTTGACCAAAAATTTTGACTTTTGACTGCCAAATGACCATTTTACCCCTACAGTTGATTGTGAAGCAATTAGGGTTTTTGACTGTGCAACTTGACCTTGTGAGCCTTGAAACTTGACATGTAGGTGCTTGACAATGTATATGAGCATATGTGACTTGATTAAGCCCTTGAAAACCTCAACTTCCTTGCAAGAACCAAAACCCTAATTTGACTGGCTTAGGAGGATGATTGACTGTGTAGCACTTGAGTAGACTTGAGCAAATTGAGATGATGCTTGTCAAAACTTTAAAGAATATGGGAGGGAAAATTTTGGGGTACAACAGTTGCCCCTGTTCAATCTTCTTAAACCTGAGGATGTAGATTGGCTTGTGTGCCTTTCGTGATCCGAAGGTGGAAGAGGATTGAACACTAGAGTGCCCAGAAATTTACACTCACATAGTAGAGTATCAGTAGCGTGATGTTGGAAATGGGCTTACAGATGCCATTTGGAGAGATGGTGGATAGGAGGATGGGCTTATAGATGCCATCTGGGAATGTGACAGAACCTTGTTAGGAATGGGCTTATATATGCCATTTGGAACTGTAATGGGAGGATGGGCTTATAGATGCCATCTAGGTGTCGATCGCGTAAGAGATTCCTTAGCGAGAACTTGTGTACCTGAGAAAGAAAGATAATTACCTGGCCTGCTACAGGGGTTGATCTTCACCCAGTCGCTCACAGACATGCCTTGGCTAGATACAGGTATCGAATCTGGAACTTCAAAAGGTTGATGGGTTGTCTCTACTGACAGGTTATCTCAGAAAAATCTTTAGGATTTAACTGAACCAGAGGAGGTTTTGTCTTTCTTGACGAGTTGTCTCTTTGGACGGGTTGTCTTCAATGACAAGTTGTCTTCAATGACGAGATGTCTTCAATGACGACTTGTCTTCAATGACGGGTTATCTTAAATGACGAGATGTCTTCAATGATGGGTGTCTATACTGACGGGTTATCTTTAATGATAAGTTGTCTTCAATGACAGGTGTCTATATTGACAGGTGTCTATAACGACGGGTTGTCTTCAATGACGGGTTGTCTTCAATGATGAGTTGTCTTCAATGACGAGTTGTCTTCAATGAGGGGTTGTCTTCAATGACAGGTTGTCTTCAATGACCAGTTGTCTTCAATGACGGGTAGTCTTCAATGACGAGTGTCTACGACGACGGGTGTCTCAAATGACGAGGTGTCTATAACGACGGGTGTCTATAACGACGAGTGTCTATGACGACGGGTGTCTATGATGACGGATGTCTATGATGACGGGTGTCTATAACGACGAGTGTCTATGACGACGGGTGTCTATGATGACGGATGTCTATGATGACGGATTTGAGTCAGAAAAATCTCTAGGAATTGATTTAACTGTATTTGTCTTCTTTGACTGGATTAGCGTCAGAAAAATCTTTTAGGAACCGGATTTGTCTTCTTTGACTGGATTTGTCTTCTTTGACTGGATGAGCATCAGAAAAACCTTTGGGATTTAACTGGACTTGTCTTCTTTGACTGGATTTGTCTTCTTTGACTGGATTGGTCTCTTTTGACTATATTTGTCTACTTTGACATAGCTGATCATTTAACTGCATCCTACCTGAAAGGTAAAGGTCATTCATATGCAATGCATGATATGGATCAAGCAATGAGGTTCTCATGTATGAGATTGTATGATATGATGCGTGTATCATGATGTGACGTTTATGAATGTATCTTCGTCTGGGAAAGTAAATCCTTGACGCATGCCGGGAAGTTGAATCCTGGGCTGATGTTGAAGAATAGAGTTCTTCGTTTCCGTTGGGGATGATGATTACAAGAATAAATCGGTAGGAGAAGACGACTTCGTTGGGGAATAAACTTGTTGAAGAGATTACTCTGCGGGGAATTACTCTGTGGGAAGAGATACTTCGCTGAGATTTGGTGATAACTTCGCTGGGGATTCCATTGAGAAGTTATGTTGAGGAATTTAATGAACTCCGCTGGGGATAGGAAGAACTTCGTCGAGGACGATCTTTCCGTGGTAATTAGCTAAGGATAACCCAGTTATATGCTCTGGTGGAGAATGACCTTTGAATAAAGCGGGGGAGATGCTTTTGCGCTCTGCAGGGGATTAGCTTCCAGAATCTACTGGGGAGATTGATTCAACTTTCCTGGGGAGACTTTTGGACTGTACTGGGGAATGGCCCCACTGGATGTCTGTATTCCGCTGGGGAACAATCTTATATTAAGACTGCCGGGGATGCTTGTTGAGGAATAATCTGTATACTCCGCTGAGGGAATGTTGAGATCTTCAGGGAATACCCAACTTTCTTAGGGTTGATAGTAGCCTAACTCTGCTTGGGGAGAGTGTTGACTTGCTGGAGGTAGTGTGCCTTTTCAGGGCTGATGGGGAGACCAACTCTGCTCGGAGGAGAGTATTGCTGAAATCTGGTCTTACTCTCGGGGAGTGAAGGTATCTTGGTTAAATTCTCCAGCCGAACTTACCTTGGTACCTTGTGGACAGAGCAGTTAGTACAGTTTGGACCATTTCTATTGCCCATGTTTCTGTGGGAGAAGGTACCTGTAGAGGTGCTTGAGGACTGCCGATTTGACAAGTCTTCTTCTGGTAGGCAAATGACAAGATGACGGAACATAGTCGTACGCTTTGATCCCTAACTTTTGCCTGGACCGCCCTTTCGGGTTTTCAGTCCACCGGGATACCCCTTTTTTGCCCAAGCCGCCTTTTCAGGTTTTCGACTTGCCGGGTGTACAGATTTTTCATTTTCATCCCTTATTTTTGCCCGAACCCTTTTGGTTCTCCGGGAAGCCCTTATTTTTGCCTAGGTGTATCAACCTAGCAGGTCTTTGATTATGTGTAGTATTTTTTTCCGACTATGTCCATGCTCTCAGAATGTAGGGAGTTGCCCCTGTTGTTGTGTTGCCATGCTACCAGAAGATGTTTGATCATGCAAGATTCGTTGCTGGAATCCATGTCTAATGCCCCAAGTGACTCAGGCTGAGGTTTGCCCCTGGCTGCTTGGCATTTGAGAGATTCCCTTAATCTTGACTGGACTGCCCTAGATGATGGACAATGATCATGTCTGCCCCTTGGTTGGAAGTACTTTTGTTCACTTAGATATTCGTCGTGCGAATTTCTCTGTTGTTCGAACAAAAAGTCATATGCAAACAATGTTATTTAAAGATGCAAAGCTTATGTCTGTCTTGGATTTTTGAAAATGCAGTTTTTTTAATAAAAACACAAGTGAATTTTTGTAAACTGTGATGTCAACTCAGTATTTTACAGCAAGCCTTAAGGAGTCAGGATACCTTTGGTAACAGTATGCTTTCGAACTAAACCCATGCTTCAGCTAGGACTTTTTAAGGGTTGTAGTGTGGCCTGGTTCACGGTTTAAGAAACAAGGGATAAAGGCTCAAATTTTATTTGTACCCACCCGTTCTTCGTGATGTTCTTCAAACCTAAACTCAGTCGATCGTGCGTTAGACCTTGTTTGAGTCTTTGCTTTGATATACCAGTGATGGTTCGGATACTAACAGTTTATTTTGAATAGGCAGTCATTTCCTTTTTTTTTAGTTGAGGGTTTGTAGAACCTATTTCTTTTTTTTATTTTTGTTATCCCTGTTTTTTGCCTGAACTGTTTCCTTTTTGGAATTACAGTCAGCGGGATGCCCCAGCTTTGTAAGTCTCCTTCATAGGTTTTGACTTGTTGGGCTTTCATTTTTGAGAAATGATGACTACCTGTCTTTATGATCATTCAGAACCATCACTGTCTTTCATTTTGTAAGGACCTCTTTGGTGTCATTCGTTGCGCACTTGGATCAGCTGAGAGAACAACCCTGCCCCAGGTTATGATTAAGGGTTTTAATTTTCGAAAAGAAAACTCCTACTTCTTTGGCTCAAAGGGGTTGACGAGGGATTATCATCCTTATAACTCCAGTGTTTAGGAATTGAAACAATGCCTGTACCTCATCAGCGGGGACTGTTCAAAAGCATACTGTAGATTATGGTATCGTTTTCGTCATCCTCCCTCAAGAGGCCTAGAATTATTAACTGAGCGTTGATCATCACACAAAAATATGAAAGCAATTTGCAATATAGTGAATACGAAATAATTACTTCAAAACAGACATGTGTAATGCATTAATGAAATAACAACGTTTGATATGAATAAAATGTTTAAACAATCAAATAAAAATACAACTTGAACATTCGAATGAACAAAAGTTTCTTAGTTTGAACTAGTCATCTCAGATGGAAGATTCTCAGTAGAAGATGTTCATTTTACCACCCGGCATGAACTCTAGCACCCTTCCGTCGATCAAGTCTTGAATCTTGTTCCTCAGGCTCCAACAGTCGTCAGTGTCATGTCCAGGGCTGTCAGAATGGTAGGCACACCTTTCATCAGGATTGTATTTTAGGGAGGTTATGTTGAGAGTCTTAGGAGGATCCTTTAAAGCAATCAGCTTGACCTCCAACAGGCATTTCAGTATTAGTGAGGATGGCACACCAGTCTCCGAGAAATGTCTTCCAGACGTATTTTGCTTAAGCCGACTACCCTGTTGACGCTGGTGAGGTTGATGCTGGGCTTGTGACCCCGAAGCAAACTGAGGAGCTTTTCCCTTGTCTTTTCGCCCCACAGGTGGTTGAATGATAGCTTGCTCTTCAACCTTAGATGTTTGCCCCAGTTGGTTATCCCGAAGCAGTTGGTTGACGAGAACCCTGAGCTCTCCTTGTCTTTGAGATAAGTCTTGGATAAGAGCCATTTTCCCCAGCATCTGGGTTCTCATTGTATCCACCTCAGCTTGTAGACATTTCAACAGTTCGTCTTTATCGTCTTCTGGACTATTCCTGACCAAAGTCCCCGTGAGGAGTGTTCTCAGCTCGTCTTGCCCCTTGGATAGATTTAGGAGGATCTCCCCGAACCGAGTCTCTTGAGTATGAAGATCCTGGTTGTCTTGTTGGGAAACCATTGCTGAAATAAACAGCGAAGATGGTAAGAGACCTGTAAAAGGGTACTTGTAATGCAATGATGTGTATGTATGCAATGTTTTCAAGGATCTCGCGGGGTAAACAAGAAAATTTGTTAGAATTGGAATCTGGTATCTTGATTGAAGGAACTTCGTGTTGCTGAGAGTCCTTCTTCAAAAGTCAAGGCTCACCATATCGAGTGGGTCATAGCCCCTGACTCAAGTTATCATGTTTTGGTCTTTGGACAACTTGGCTAGAGGAAAATAAATCCCCTTTGCCCCTTGCTAGACATTGGTTCATCATGACCTGCATCACAATCCCTTGAGATCCTTGAAATGGGTTAGTCCTTATGCAGGATGTCTGCAATGGTATGATGGTATGATGTTATGCTAGGCATGGAGTGATGTAAGTAAACCCTGTTATGAGTCCAGATTAAGGACTGTAAACAAAACCTGCAAGAAACTCAAGTGTCAGATAACAAGCATGCAAGTAGTCAAGTTTGAAGGCACACAAGTCACACAAGACAACCCTTAGAGTTTAGGCCAGCATGAAGCTTGGGGTACTACCCTCTTGAAGTTGGTGGGCTCAAAACCTGTCCTATCAAAAGTAACCGGGTTCTAAGGATCTCAATATCATTAGGTTGTTTTCTGTGTTCATTGTTTTGATTTAGCCACTGAACTGGCGATCAAAATATTCCAAGAAAACAACCCTCAATGAGTGTAGTATCGAGTATCTACCAACTTCGGACTGCACCAAAGTCGGTCATCTCACTACCCTAAAGAGGCCAGGATGGTCAAGTAAGGTTCCTGAGGTCAGTTGATGCTTCATGACACCACGCGGCGGCCCCGTACTCTCCTTGACTTGACTCAAGGGTTACCGGTACTCACCAAAGTGCCGCATCAACGTAGCTAACTGCTTCAACCGTGTCGGTATACCCCGCACAGTTCCCTCGCAGTTTGTTGCTACTTCTAAAGGGTATCCCCAGATCTGGGTTAGGATCTATGAAACTCCCAAAACAGGCCCACAATATTAAAGCAAGCAGATCAAGCAATTGAAAACATGATGATGAACTATTCCTAAGGTACACCTCACTTTATGGAGTCCCCAGCAGAGTCGCCAGTTATGTGATCGGTGGGAATGAGAACTGACTATTTTTTAGCTGGTTTCGCGAAATGTCGCGGTAAGCAAGAGTCACCACCGTCTTTTATGTTCTCCAACATGGAAAGGACAAAAGCACAGCAAAATTCCTTATTCGAGATGTCTCTCGGTTCGGGAGGTAGATTTATAGAAAGGGAAGGTGTTAGCACCCTTTCTATCCGTGGTTATCCACGGGCCCTTAGGTACTTGCTCTTATGTTTTCAAAAATTTGTTTGCTTTTCAAGTGTGTGTGGGTTTTGAAAAAGTTCATTTGGAAAACTTCTAAGTAACTCTTGTATCAGTCCTCAAGAGTGTATGAAGTGTTTTGTTTGAAAACTTTTGAAAGTGTAGGTGCGAAAAGTTGTTTTTGTTTTGTTTTGGAAAAGAGCAAGTACTTAAGAGATCTACCTACCCTAAGGAATTAGGTTGTGTAAGAGTCCTTTAGATAGTGCTATCCCACCATTGAGAGGTAGGTAGCACCATCGTTGGAGGTGTTCGGGTCAATTCGATTATCGGGACAGTGTGGTCACCGAAGCAATGGTAGGATACCTTAGAAGTAACCCTAATGTCCTAGATCCTTTTATCTGAGGCAACCATTTCGAGGCAACTGGATCTTTAGACAAAGGGCGACCACTAAGACGTCATATACTTGATGACCACGTTTCGAGGCAACCAGTGAGGCGTACCCTAGAAGTGGCATGTGCTTTGTGTGTTGTTTTTCAGTTAATTGTCTTTGTACATGTTATTTGTGAGCTACGGATTAATTTTATTTACATACATTCTTTCATGCATTTAACAGTTAGGGGTGCGGAAAGTAAATTGCAGAAATGTAAATTCTAACTATTACAAGGCGCGGGTCTATACATCGCCAAAGACAAAAACCCGTTTTGGTAAATAAGGTGCGAGAAATTTAAATAAAGCGGTAAAATTCCTAATTAACTATTACATAGCTTGAGACAGTTACATAAATAATCAAAATAAAATAAATGCGCGCGAAAGAATTAAATCGGGAACGTCCTAAGGGTTTTGACCCTTTTA
This sequence comes from Vicia faba, assembly GCA_948472305.1. Lineage (NCBI taxonomy): Eukaryota > Viridiplantae > Streptophyta > Magnoliopsida > Fabales > Fabaceae > Vicia > Vicia faba. The sequence goes on from OX451736.1 coordinate 1,451,988,531, forward strand.
AGAAAAGAATTGAATTTTTTGTCCTTTTTTGTGATTAAATGGAATTAAAACTAATTATTAACTAATTAATTTAATTAAAAGAAAAAAATATTTTTTTGTGTTTTTATGTTTTTAATGAAAATAAAATAAAGGAATTAAAATTAAAAGCTAATAAAAACCTAATTCTAAATTTATTTTAATTATTAAGAAAAAAGGTTAAAGTTGCCTAATTAAAATTAATTCAATTTATTAGTATTTATTTACAAGATAAGTTAATAAATAATAAAATGTTTTCTTTTTTTGATTTTTATGAGAAGAAAAAAGTTAGTTATGTTAATGGTTAATAAAAGGGGAAAAATAAAATAAGACAAACAAAATATAAAAATGACAAAATAAAAATTGCAAACCCAAGGGGGGTTTTGGGCCAGATTGGGGTGTTTTGATTGGAATCTGAAGCCCATCAAGAAGCCAGCTTTGTTTGAATTTGGAGATTGCATGCGCCTGTGTTGACTTGAGAACATGATGCTCCTTCCCTTGTGGCCAATGGATTTGCACTTGGAGACACTTGGCGTGTTGGATATGTGAGGCGCATGATAAGCCTTCTTTGAAGCCTGCACACAAGTATGTAAGAACAAATAATATGGGATTTTGAGGGGACCTGGGAATACTTACAGTACTTGATAATGGACCTTAGGACGTGGTAAGGGTTGCTTTAGCTTCAGGGTATGGCAAAGAAGAGAGTCACGTTCTCCTTTTGGCCTGGAAACGCTTGCAAAACTCCTTTTGATCTCACACTTTTTTTTGACAAATTTTGAACTTTGCTCTGGCCGTTTGTGCACTTTTTTTTAGGTTGTCAATGAGGCTTGCAAGGCTTGTATATATAGTAATGAGTGAGAATAAGTCACATTAAGGAGCTTTTAACCATTGCCATTAAGCTTTGGATTTTCTCATAACCACCATTAAAGAAACTTGCCATTTTTGTTCAAAATTTGAATTTCATGCTCATAATAGGCTTGGCACGAATTTGGTAGGTGATTCATGACATATAAAAGTCATTCAAAACTCAAAGATACCATTTAATTCATTTTTTTATTTTTATTTGAATTATTATGGATTAAAGTGAATTAAATCCATAAAAATTAAATAAAAAATGAAAAAATAAATGTTTGGTATTGTAATGGGTCATGGGACACGTGGGTGGCATGACAAGGCTGAACCAAGTGGAAAAAAGTGGGGCCTTTTGTCAAAAATTGAAGTTTCAAGGATAGTTGACTTTGGCCATTTCACAAAAATTTCCCAACTTCTCCAATGCATATCTTGCTCAATTTTGATCACATGAACATGTTCTTGGATATTTTGGAAAGGTCTTGAAGTACTCTAACCAATGCCTTTGGTCCCATGTCATTTGAATTTACCAATATCAAGTTATGGTCTTTGACTTAAAGTGCCTTTTTGTTGACTTTTGAAAATGACCTATAATGTTGAAATTAGTAACTTTTTGTGAGAGCATTTCTTGGACTTGGAATGTGAAGATGAGTTGTAGGAAATGTCATCCCCTTCAAAATGAGCATTGGATGGGATTTTTCTGATGAACCATGAAAAAGTAATGCCTTGGTCAAGTTACAGTTGACTTTTCAGCTCTCCAAAAATAGAAACTTTTGCATCTTGATGATTTTTGAGCCATTCTTGTGAAATCATGGTCAAGATTTGACCAAATGATGATTGTGGCTTCAAAATAAGATGTTGACCAAAAATTTTGACTTTTGACTGCCAAATGACCATTTTACCCCTACAGTTGATTGTGAAGCAATTAGGGTTTTTGACTGTGCAACTTGACCTTGTGAGCCTTGAAACTTGACATGTAGGTGCTTGACAATGTATATGAGCATATGTGACTTGATTAAGCCCTTGAAAACCTCAACTTCCTTGCAAGAACCAAAACCCTAATTTGACTGGCTTAGGAGGATGATTGACTGTGTAGCACTTGAGTAGACTTGAGCAAATTGAGATGATGCTTGTCAAAACTTTGAAGAATATGGGAGGGAAAATTTTGGGGTACAACAATATGTTTCCTCTGTATTCTTCAAATAAAAAGGCATCACTTTGTAGCAAAATGTTCCCCAAGGTATAATGAAAGTAGTCTTCTCTATGTCTTTCGGTGTCATCTTAATTTGATTATAGCCAGAAAAACTGTCTATGAATGGAAACACTTTAGCTTGAGCAGTATTGTCAACCAGAATATCGATATGAGGGAGAAGAAAATCGTCTTTAGGGCTTGCTCTGTTCAAGTCCCTATAATCCACACACATTCTGACTTTACCATCCTTCTTAGGAACTGGTACGACATTTTCCATCCACGACGGATATGAGATAACTTTCAAGAAACCCGCATTAAGTTGTTTCTGAACCTCCTCTTTGATCTTCTTAGACATCTTAGGATGAGTTCTTGGAAGCTTTTATTTAACATGAGGACAATCCTCTTTAAGAGGAAGTTTGTGCATAATAATGTATGAATCCAGCCTATGCATATCCTCATAAGACCAAGCAAAGATGTCCACATACTCATAGAGCATTTCAATCAATCTTCGCTTGACATTATCCTATAATACTGCCCTGATCTTGACTTCTTTTCAGACCTCCTTGATACCCAAGTTGATCACTTCTATAGTATCTTGGTGCAGCTGAATGACCTTTTCCTCTTACCTCAACAATCTAGCTAACTCTTCGGGTAGTTTACAATCTTCTTCAGCTTCTTCATTAACTTGATAGATTGGATTTTCAAAGTCATAATGAGCCATAGCATAATCGTTATCGATAAAATCCGAGATTAATGGGGGACAATATCTACATGATTATGATTTTGTTTTTATTTTAGTTTTAGATTAAAAAAGAAAAATAAAAACACATTGCTAAAAAATTTGAAAAATAAAAAGAAAGACAAGGAGCAAAATATTTGAATGCAAAAAGGCATCCTTTATTGATGATAATTTTGAAAAGAAAAACATTGTGGCCCTACAGCATGATCACTATGCCTTGGGAAGAACATATGATTTATCGCATGATAAAAATAAAATAAAATAAAATAACACTTCATAGTGGGTGACTTCAATGACGTCTTCGACAAACCAATTGGCAGGCTCTTTACTTGGAACGGTAGGACGAATCCATTTGTCCATTTCACAATTGATATCCCCTTTCTTGCTCATAACATGAGCTTCCTCATGGATGATACCACCACTGACGAACTGAATTGGAGGAGGAATACTTTGAATCTTGAGAGGAACTGCAGTTGGTGCGCTTCGACCAGCCACGAAGCCTAAACCTATCATGTATTTCTGTGTGGGGAGATCTAACACTCTTCCCCATCCTTCAGGATGACTAGACTCAACAACTGCTTGAGCTTGTCGGTAAGATTCCATAGAGGCCTTCTGCTTCTTAACCTCTTGACGAGGAGTTCTGAAAACCTACACAATTTCAAATGCTTGGCATAAAGTCTCATGTATCTCACCCTCAATTTTAACATAGTGTAAGAAACTCAGATGGCTGACAATATAGTCCTCTTCACCATAAATTATGATCACCTTCCCATTAACCAGGAATTTCAATTTCCCACAGTTCTTTTCGACCCGTTAAACGCCTTGACTATCAAATCGCTGGGCCTCAATACAAGCCCTTCGTAATCTAACTTTATAAGAGCATACTTTGGCAACACATTGAGGGATGATCTCGTGTCAACCAGCACATGGGATAAGGTGGTCTTCGCAATCTCCATAGAAATGTGCAGCACCTTATTATGTTTCCTACCATCTGGAGGTAGATCGAAGTCTGTGAAACCTAGCCCATTACTCACAGAGATACTAGCCATGATTCCATCAAGTCGGTTTACTGAAATTTCCTGAGGAACAAAAGAGGTCTCCAAAAGCTTCACCAGTGCATTCCTATGACATTCAGAATCTCGTAGCAAAGCAAGAATCGAGAACTTCGGAGGCGTCGGGCTCAACTGATCAATAATCTTCTAGTCTCTCTTCTTTATATATCTCATCAATTTTGTGACATCTTTATCCATCTCGGCATCTTAGGTCGGGACAGGAGGACTCTGCCTCGGTTTCTCACCATTAACCATAATCTTCTTGCCTTTAATCTTAATTGAGGCATCTGCATTACTTTTTGGTTGTTCAGGTGGAGAGAAAATATGACCGCTATGGGTAATATGACTTTCATTGACAATGTCGTGAACTGCATGCTTCTCTTCTTCAGACTTATCTTCCTCAAGCTTCTGAGTAACAAGCTTCTGCCCCTGATAGTAAAGCTCACCACCATAATGCCAAGGAACAGCTTTGTTACAGACATATGCCACTGGACCAGGTACAATGATGACTTTTTGGCGGGAACTGGAATTGTGACAAGAATCCTCTTCGACGGGATAGGAATAGTAACTACATCCACTTCTTCTTTACTAACCTGAGGCTTAACAACCACATGGTTAAACTGAAGAGTTCCTTTGATAATCAAACATTGAACTGCATCTTTCAGACATTGGTATAGTCAGTTGGTTTACATCCATAACCAGATTCAAACTCTCATCTTTAATAACGGCACTGACAGTGGCGCCCCCTTGAGGTGGAAAAGGCTGTTGAAGAATATTGAGCATCGATGCTGGCCAAAAATTAATAGATTCAGTGTCAAGCAAGTCTTGTACTTTATGCTTGAAATCCATACAATTATCAAGAGTATGCCAATTTCCACCAGAATGGAAATCACATCGGGCATTTTCATTAAAGTTGTATGGTAATTTCTCTAGATCAACCTTCCAAAGGGCGCAATTCAACCAACTTTTGTTCAAGTAACTGAGGTAGCAATTCAACACAAGACATAGGAAGTGCATCAAACTTCTGCGGTGGTTGGCTTTATCTCTGCTGATTATCCTTTCTCGGTGCATAAGCTTGCTTCTGAGGTGCAGCAGTCGGAATGGTTACAGCAGCAATCTGATGATCTGACACTTGTACCTTTTCCTTTTCGCGCGTACAATGCACTAGCTTCACTTTCTTTCTTCTTCTGGAAACCCCTAAAATACTTTTTGGTTTACCGGCATTAGTTTCAGAGATATCCCGAATCTTTCCTAGCTTGATTCCAATTTCAATCCTTTCCTCATATGTTACCATTTTAATGAATGTATCAGAGGTACTACAACTCGTATAATACTTCCCTTACAGGGTGCTAGTGAACATATCTACCATTTCACTCTCCATCATAGGCGATTGGACCCTAGCCGCCATTTCACGCCACCTTTGTGTGTATTCTTTAAAGTACTCATTTTGCTTTTGTGACAGATTCTGCAACTAAGTTCTTATAGGCGCCATGTCAGTATTGTATTGATAATGCTGGACAAAAGCTTCAGCTAGCTCTTATTATAATCGGTTTTAAAATGAGAGTCGTCACCCTTAATTTTTATCCTAGGGAAGGAAATATAAAGGATAACCCTAGTTTGGTCAGAGATTCTAAGTTGTTTCACTCGTTTTAGACGAAGGGGAGCTGTTAGGAACCCCTCAACTACCTTGTTCACAAGGATACTAGGGTTTAGAATTGCAATCTTCAGGAAATAGGGTTTTAATTTTTATTAGGGGAACTCGCCACGATTTTAGTCGTATGCCTACGTATCTTCTTATGAGAAATCAGAGTCTTAATTCGTAGTTTGGAGTTGGTTGGTGTTTTTTTATGGATTTTACAAAGATATTTCGAATTAATCCTTGTACCAGGTCTGGGTTTGAAAATAGCGGAGTGCTTAAACGAAGTTCGCAGTTAATGAGAAATATCTCCATAATCCTTTTTGAAAATGATATCTTGGATTTTAAATTATGTTAGTGGAAAATTGTTAGTAATTTTGATTGGTTAGATATTTTTTAAATATATTAAAAAAAGAAAATATTTTTAATGCATGAGGAAAATAATTTTAATGGAACAAAAATATTTTAATGAGTTAGTATTTTTAAAGATTTGAATTAATACATAAATTCTTTTAGAAAATAAATATATTAAAAGTTAAAATATAATAATAAATAAAATAAATAAATAAAATATAAAAATAAAAATAAAATTGATTAAAAACGTAGGGGGGACGTATTTTATTTGAAATAAATAATTCACAAGGGTGCAGATAACAGGGCCCTAAATCCAGATATTGGATTTAGGCCCAGATCACAATGGGGTGTAGATCTGTGCTGCGCAGCAAAAATGGTGATCGATTCAGCAAGGGCCCAAGTTCAGATATTAAACTGGGCCCAAAAACACAAGGGGGTACAGTTTATAACGTAGTAGGAAATTAAACAAAAGGGTGGTGTGGTTAGCGATGGGCCTGGCCTAACATTTAAATTATTGAGAGATTCATTCTGATCGCATGGGAGGAACGTGCATGGCTTATAGTGGGCTTGCAATTTGGGGCGTTTGATGTTGATCAGAGAGACATACAGAGAGGGCTCATGGTAAGTGTTGTACCCCAAAATTTGTCCTCTCATTTTATCAATATTTTCCCTCACAAGACTCTTTGAACTCCAGACAGGATTAGGGTTTGCTCTGCTTAAGACATCTCCTTGCACTGATGACCTAAATTAGGGTTTGAATTTGCACAGGGATTTTTGTACTTTAAATGCTCAAAGTGGCTTTCATACTTCATGTTGGACTTATAAGATTTCCCCTGCCATGTTTCAAGCCTTGAATCAAATTTTTGCCCAGTCAATTGGACAGTTGACCTAAAAATCAACTGTATTGGAGGAAAAGTCAACTGTGGCCAATTTACAGTCAAACCTCATAATTTTTTATCCACATAAACATTATAGACTCATATGAACCATTTGATCAAGTTTGGACCACAACTCCTCAAGAAATTTGATCAGATCATCAAAAGGGCAAAATGGTCATTTTTAGGGTTTTGACTGCACAAGGGCAATTTCTGATTTTTTAACCTAGCCAATGGCAAATTGGTTTCAAGCATGGATTCAAGGACTCAATGGCATCATCTTGACCTATTCACAAGGTTCAAAAGATCTCAAATGCATTGGATTGACAGATGAATTTTTCAGTCAACTGATCAAAATTTGACTGTACACTGAAAAGCCAAACTTTGACTTTTTGGTCAAAATCAAGTGCCAAAGGTCATTTTTCATCAAGATAAGTCAAAACATGAAACTTGTTCATCAAGAAACCTAATTTTGCAAATTAGGGTTTAAGATTGAAAAAATTTCATAACTTAGAATTTTTCTAAGTTATCAAATTTTCTTATTTTTTCCCAACTTTGCCCAACATTTTCACCATGATGCAATTGGAATCAAACAAAACTTCCAACATGAAAGTTGTAGTCCTCCACAAAGTCTACAACTTTTATTCACAAGGTTTTCCTAAAAGAAGCTTGTATCTCAAGTTATGATTTTTGGAACAAGGGTCCATGAAACTTTTAACTTAGTGAAATTTTGCCCTAGTTTAGGCAGGATTTTGACCTATCTTCATGACCATTTTTCACATAGTTCCACTTGGAATCTCAAAATACATTTCAAATATGGATTGTAGATCATGTTACAAGATTTCCAAAATGTCAAAGAACTCTCCAAAATCATTTATGGTTAGATAGAATCGAAGGTTTGAATTTGGCAAAAACTCACTTTGATCCATGGCATTTTCATGTTGACACAAGTTGCAAAATCTGTCCAAACTTGCTTTGTACTTGATTACAGGTCTCTAAACCCTTCCACACTCAAAAATTGAATGCAAACTCATTGGTTTAAGGTGTTATTCTGATCCATAGAGGTTTACACATTGAATTAATCTTAAAATGGCAAAAAGGTGGCATTTCCATTTTGATAAAGGCAACTTTATGTCAACTTGCTTCCCTTGAGCCTTGGACCTCTCTCTTTGCAGCAAACAAGTTCCATAAACTCAGGAAAAAGTACAGCAATATTGTGCATGCTTGGAGATAGCCTGTACAGGCCTATCTTGTATCACTTCACACTTTTCTTTCAAAACAAGTCAACTTGCAAAAAGGACATATCTTGAGTATCTGTTATAACCAAGCTTGGGGACCATTCCAAACAAGTTTTGCACATTTCCTTGAGCCAGAAACACGAGCCATTCATCCCTCAAACACTCTTGAACATTAAAACACCAAAAACTTGCAAAACAGAGCATTCTCTGCAGTTTCACTTCCATCTCACAAACCACTGTGCGTTTTGTCTCAAACCAGTTCCAACACCTTCCATATAACCCATCTGAACTATCCCAACCATTGGCCATTGACTGTAACTCCATTTGTAAGCTTCACCATTTCTGATTTCAGCTTGTGCAGGTTGACTTCTACAGGCTCATTCAAGCAAGCTCAAAGCAAACAAAGTATTGGGGAAGGTCAGGGGAAGTTCAGGCAAGCTCAAAAGAACCTCAGGCCTCACTGAAAGTTGCTAAATTGCCATACTCGTGTTCAACTGAAACAGGTATTTTCCAACTTCCTATCTCTCTATTTAGGAATCATTAGGCTTAGGTTTGTGAATAAAAAATGTAGTACTCATAGCCCTCAAGCTGTACATATGCTTAGTTTTCATTTAAGTTAAGTGTGCTGAGAGAATTTGATTGATGAACTTCCTGAAAAAGTTAGGTTAGAAAGTAGGGCCAGAGAAATTCTCTCTGGTCTTTGAGTGTTAGATTAAGTTTTTTATATGGTTGGAATCGCATGATTATGCTCTACAACTTTCATGTTACAAGTTTTTGTTTTTAAGCACTGAAATAGGAGATACGAAGATGAACTCAGAACGCGCGTTTTTGTGTTTGAATGAAGGTTGAAGATGAAGTGTTGGGCTGGGCCAGCCTTTTCCCTACTTTTTGCACCCCTGACTTGCTGATTGCACCCCCCTGGCCCATTTCATTATATTTTTTGTATTTTTCTATTTATTTTTCATTTCTGATTTTATTTTATATTTTCTAAACATAAAAAATATCAAAAAAAATTTCATAAATTTTCACATTTTATTTTACTATTTTTTATTATTTTTTAGACATAAAAATAATTATTAAATAGTATATACTTTTATTTTCTTTTATGAAAACTTATAAATATTATAGAAATATTATATATTTTTATTTTTTATTATTTATGAATATAAAATATTATTTTTTCACATGTTTTATTTCTTAATATCTTTGTATATATTTATATTTATTTTCTTATACATAAATAAATAATATAATATATATTATCTTAAAACAAAAAAACTAGGGTTTCCACCTTTATTAAAAATAATATTTTTTCTAATATATTTTTATTTTTTGACACTTGTATATATTTTTATTTTTTATTGTACATAAATAAATAATATTAATAAATATACTTTCTTAAAACAAAATTTAGGGTTTTTTCCTTAACAAAAATAACTTTTTATTTTCTTTTTTTTAATACCTTAAATATTATATTTTTACACACATAAAAAAAACAAAAAAAAAAACATTTTTTACATATTTATAATATTTTGCATATTTATATTTAAATTGTTTATTTAAATATTGCTTATTTATTATTTGATGCAAAGAATTCAATTTGGATGTAATAGTAAATCTTAGGGTTTTATTTTCTTGCAAATACTCCCCATTCAAAATTGCACCCCCCTCCCCATATCAATGTTGTAATAGCCTAGATTACTTTTACGCATTTATGCTTTCAAATATGCCATGATAGAGATTGGGGTTTGTATGCAATATCCAAAATCAAAACAAATAGTTAGACCTAATACAAGATATAAAAGCATGTAAATTGACAACACAATGCACACATGCACCCCTAGGGTTTCATCCACTTGTTGCCTTTAAAATGGCCATGGTATGCATGTTGAGTATCTTGGCAAAACAAAAACAAAACAAAAGATCATAGTCCCTCGATGACGCTATCTTGGTTGCCTATACAAAAAATGATCTAGTCCCTCAAAAAACTTGCTAAGATACTTAGCATAATTGCTATCATGGTCAATACGATGACCCGCACCCATCCCGTTTAAACATCCAAATACAAGGTTATTTACCAAATGTAATGGTAAAACAACACTGTAAAAGGGTTAAAATTATGTAGGAAAGATCTTTGAGTAGATAGGGTAGACAACTCTTAGTTACTTGATCAAAACTTGCAAAAAACATCCTTGCTATTTTCAAACACACCTCACAAAACATTTCCCAAAACAAACTTTCAAACATTGAAAAATCTTTTCAAAAGACAATACATCTTTGTATACATTCAAACAAGAATCATTACAAAGGTTGCCACAACGATGGCCTCTTTTCAAAAACATTTTCAAAACCACACACAAAGCACCATTTCAAACAATTGAAAAGCAAAAGCAAGTGATCTAAACAAGTAACTAAGAGCCCATGGATAACCATGGATGAAACGGGTGCTTCCACCTTCCCTTTTCATAATCTACCCCCCGAACCTAAGAAAACATCTCAAAGGTCTTTCCTGTGCTTTTTGACCTTTCCTTTGGATAAAATAAAAAGTCGGTGGTGACTCTTGCTAAACCGAAACATTTGCGAACACAAACGCAAAACCTCAAGTCAGTTCTCCCACCATATCACAGTAAGGATATGGGGATGCAGACTCTGGATCATGGGGGGGTTTATAAAAACACAGGTCCAACGCTGGGTCTCATTTTCCCTTCTTCTTTCTCTCTCTATCCCAAAAAAAACATATTTATTGTATTTCTAGAGAGAGAAGCTAGAGCTTCTCTCTAGGCGATCGAAAATCGCCCTGCCGGCCAGAAATTGCTTCTACCGATGGTCACCACCATGAGCCACCATAAAACACCCTTTTTGTCCACATTTTTTATTGCTGTTCAACCGAAAACTTTATACCTTCATAGTAAGCCACCGTGCCAAAACCTAGAACCCTAAGAACCCTAACCCCAATCTTCAACCAAATCCCAAAAACCATAACCTTTATCCAACCCAGAAGCATAAACCCTTAGAACCCTAACCCCATATGGATCAACCCTAATCCTAAGTGATAAACCATAACCCTAAATTATGAACCCTAACCCTAAATTTCCCAGAAATCCAGATCGGACCACCAATCGACCCCAAATCCAGCAACAATAACAATATTTCAATTTAAAGCTAAGTTTGTGGCTTACCTTCCTTGCAGTGATTCTTCTTGTAAATCTCCTTCTGACTCTTTCTCCCGCTATCTAATCTTTTTCCTCTTTTCTAATCACATGTGCAAAGAGTGGTGCCAATGACGGAGATGATGGTGGCGTGGCTTGAAGCACAGATCTAGGGTTTCAGAAATTGAAACACAGATCTCAAGAAGGCGGCTAACTAGCGGATTGGTTTTCTCACTGTCACGATTATTTTTTCCAAATTCCTTTTTCACCCTTTTCTGGTAGTTTTAGGTTTTATTTATAGATTAGAATTTAGATTCAATTAGGAAATTATTATTGATTACTGTTACTTTTTGAGATTAGTTGAAGATTGTATACGAATTTTAGATTTGATATTATAATTGATTCTGTTTGTAATTAGATTTAGAAATTAGGAGTTTCCGTTACATTAGGTTTGATAAATTGGATATATTTGGACTGATTTTATGTGTATACTCAATATCAAAAAATTAGATTCGTGTAATATTTGATCCAATTTTGATTTGATACGATTTGATTTCTTAATGTTTGATTTTCTGGACTTGGGCTTGTAATTTTCTTGGCAAAGGGGGTGATGAATAATAGTCACCGCTTGCATTAGGGTTTCAACCCTTTGGATTGACTCGGTCAACATCTCAAAATAATAATAGACTTAGTAATAACAAAATAATAATAGTATAATTCGTATTTTCTAACAATAAGAACAATAGTTTTATGAAAAAGTTTATACGTTGACCTCAGTCAACTTTTCAGAGTATTAAGAATAAAGTAAAAAAAACCAATAAATAACAATATCATTTATAATATTAAAATGTAAGAAAGTAAGACCAAGGTTGTGTTGACCTCAATCAACCTTTAGAAGTATACAAAAATTTAACCCGCCTTAGTTAATTGGGCTTTCTATATTCCAAACACACACCCCCTCTCAGTCATTATAAATGGGCCTCAAAGCCCTATTGGGCTAGATGAATTCAACAAAAACTCACCCCGGCTCAAAAAACACTTTAATGGGCCATCAGATTTTGATGGTCCATTTGAAGCAACACACCCCTCTTGACAAAAATAAATGATAACGGGCCATAAAAATACCTTAATGGGTCATTATATTTTGATGGTTCATTTGAGACAATACACCCCTTACTAAAAACTTAGGAAAAATTAATATAAAAATGATAACACCAATAATAATGAAAAGGCGACTAGTTATAAGTTAACTACTATGTTAGTAGGGAAATTTTGGGGTATGACAGCTCTCCCCATATACGAATACAGTTGCTCTCAAGTTACATATACCATTCTAACGGTCCACCAGTCAGACTGTCCTGAAAGAAGTGCATAAGCAATTTTTCATCATGGAGTATGCTAACATCCCTGTAGTAAGACTTGACATGTGTCTTTGGACAGGAGGTGCCTTTGTACTTCACAAAGTCCGACACTTTAAACTTTGGAGGAATCTTCACTCCAAGGACTAAGCCCAAATCAGACATATCAAGGCCCATGGCGCCCTAATTTTCAAAATTCGCATACGCTCCTCGAGCATACGTAACTTTTTTCAGCCTCTGTTGGTTCATCAGCATTAGACATCAAGTCCTCTTAGTTATCCTCTTCAATCTGATGAACAGGAATACAGACAGACCTTGGTTGAACAAAAGGTTGCTCATTATTCTATCGAGTAGGAGTGGGTGGAGGCTGATTATTTCCCACCACTTAGATCAGAGGAAAATATTGATTATTACCAGTAGGAGTACCAAGGTTCATAGTAGAATTTCCATTTTGAGTCAAACCAGCATTTGCATTCATATTCTTACCACCTTGATTACCATTTAGAGTCGGACCACCTGGATTACCATTCAGAGTAGGACCACCCATATTGTTATTCAGGTTGTTAACAACGACCCCTTTAGGATTAACGATCAGAGTCTCATTCCCATTATTTGCAGTTACAGCGGGCCTCACAATCAAAGCTCTCATCTCTTCTTGTTTACTGGCCATGTTCTGGATAATCTCTATCAGTTGGTCAACACGAGTGTCCATCTTGATACCCATAGCAACAATGTATGCGTGAATATGTTCCATTTGTCTTCTGAAACTACTTTGAGTGTTGTAATAGTGAGAGTTTGCAGTATCAATCTTCTGAAAATAAAACCTAAATCAGAGATAAGAAATCAAACCGGAACCACCTGTCATGATATGATATGCATGATTATGCATGAAATGTTTCACCACTTTAGGAAAATATTAGATTTTTCATCAAGGACCAAAAGGAAACAAGATATAAACAAATTATCATTAAAAAAATAGATTGCTCATATCATGAGAAAATAATCATCCATACACAAGATTCTCGACAAAATGAGTTCATACAGATAAAAGTCAAAACGAACTCGTCTAACAAATTTGGCGATGAACCTAACAAGTACAAAGAGATTAACAAAAACCGAGAACTGATGTCAAACTCCAAACTGATCTTTGAGCCTCGCCAATTCTTCAGTCATTCAAGCCAACTGGGCACATCTCCCTTTCAACTAGGCTTCGGCTGCTAGCTTCTGATCATCTTTCATCTTGAGCTGGTCAATCTGCACTTGCTGACTTTAGACATGCTTCTCCAAACTCTCTCGCTGTTTGCAAGCTTCCTAAGATTTGGATTCCCCTTCTTGAAGCCGCTTCTTCAAAGCTTTAACTTCTTCTTTGTGATTTGTTTGCATTTTGTCTTTGGACACTCGAAGACTTTCGAGCTTCTGTTAAATTTTTGCGAGATCGGCTTGAACCTTTCCCAAAACTTATGTCTGAACTGAAGTGTGAGAACCTTCAACTCTCGGCCTCTTCAATATTTCAAGAAACCCATGCTCTTCTAGCACTTTTTCTTTCATCTTAGCTTCATGAAGCAATTTCTTCTTTTCTTGCGCAGCAAAAGAAAGCTCCATACTCTGCTCCTGCTTTTCCAATTCTAATTTGAGACTATCAACTTTCGCATGCTTGTAAACTTCCAAAGGAACGAACTTTGATACATATGGAACAGACAGTTGACTAGACGATTCAAGAAGAAGTGATTAGTTGACTGCTGCATCTGGTGCTGATTGAACATCGGTCGGTGGATCAAAAGTAGGTTGCGAATATAATGGCACTTCTTTCTTGAAAGGCATCAACATTACTTTTGCTCGATTCTTGACCCACTGCATATAAGGATCAAGGGATAAGCATCCTCTTGGACCAAAGAAAGTGGTTTCCTTCTTGTGAACTCGACCCCAAGCAGCTTTTATTCTTTCTAATAAGATAGGACCCTCACCCTTGCCGAAATAAACGGTTTCTTCCACTTCACGATCAGTAGGATTATTTTTCATAATGTATCCTAGATGTCGTTGTGCTAAGATAGTATTGTAATTGATATAACCCTTCGTCCCCATGAGCAGAATGTTAGAAAGTCTTCCACAGCTTATGATGATTTCTCTTATGCCTCTTATGTTGTTCCAGACAACATCATAAGAAGTAAGGGCCATGATTCGTCGAGACCAAAGAAGAGTATATGCTGAGTCGACAAATGGACCTCTAGTGGGCATGTGCAGCATAAACCACTTGTACAAAAGATGAATGCAACAGACAACACTTCCCTTCTTACCGTTCCAAGAATGAATGGTATAGTAAGTGTTGGCAAGAATCATCGGCACCGGGTTTCCATTCATGAAAACGCAAATTGCTGAGAACACTACCAAATTATCCATATTGGGAAAGATGACAATACCATAAATCATGGGGGCCAAATGTGAGTTGAAAGTGACCCAATATTTGTTTTCTGCAAACTCTTTAGATTTGGTTATCATAAATCTCAGATGAAAATCAGATGTGAAACTCTATTTTGCTCAATTGCTTTTTACATCGTTAAGGTTCAAATAAATATCCTTAGTGATAGCCACATAATCAGGAACCTCAGGCATGCAAACAAAAGGAATATGATTTGATATCTCTATATCAAGGAGATAAGCATATTCCTCAAGTGTTTGTGCTAGATGATAGTCCTAGAAAGTGAAACAACGCATTTGCGGATCATAGAATTACAACGCCGACACCATATCCCACTTCTTATACCCATCATTCAACAACGGCAAAAGATTCCCATAACAATCTCTAAACATCTTCTCATTAGGAACAGTCACAAGAATCCCCACTTCTCTCAGCGGAGCTAGATCAAAGCCATGAAAATGGTAACAAGATGTCTTCCTAAGTAGCCCTTTGCATATATCTATGTTGTTATCCATCCCTGATGAAAATGACGATCTCAAATTAACTTGGAAATGGCAAGCATATGCTGATTAACTTTTTTCATACATATTTTTTTATACATTTCTTTTGTAAAAATAAATATGCTATGATGTAAGTGCAATAACATGGAATCAATGTTTCCACAATGCTAGCTGATTTATTGTCTCTGAACATGCCAAGAATACCGGAACCATAAATCCAGAACATAACCCAAAAACCATAGTCACCAACAGAACATACACTCACAATCAGAACAAAGTCACCATCTATACTTGTAAAGATTATTCTCACCCCACTCACGAGTCAAGACTAGGTTTGGGTAAGGTCAATGGTAACTTAGAGTCCCAGGTTCGCTTGAAAATACTATCAGTGTACACCTACGTGATAATGATAGTACCTCATTAAAATCTTATCTGGGTGTGGATGACATGACTGCACTAGAAGGATATACATCCTCTAGCCGTCATGTTCCACTCTATTCCTAAGTTTCCTAGATAATTCACTATGGCTTGGGTATTGGGCCATTTACCTCAATAGTATCACCCACCCAACAAAGAAACACATAATTCAGCACATCACCAGTACATGGAAAGTGATAAAGATACAATACAAACATATGCTCAAATAAACATGTACAAATGAATAAACTGTAAAGCATAAAAAATAAACACTCAAAGAAACGAAAACAAGAGCTAGGAGCGACTCCGAGATGGACCAGTAATAGGTCAATCTGTCCCCAGTGAAGTCTCCAGCTGAAACAACCGACGAAACAACTCATCAAGATGAAATCAATAAAGTCACCATCGAACGTTTTTTATCCCAGAGGAAAGGAAAGGTAAACATCGAGTAAACTTGAGAAGGGTGAAATCAAGGTCAAACGACCGAGATATATAGGTAAGGGAGTTGATTACGCAAGGGGAATGTACTAGCACCTGTAACACCCCTTCTAAATAACCCGCGAATATATTAATTAAATCAGAGTAACATGGAAAACAGGGATGTCACAATTCAGGATAAATATAAAAACCTCAAATCTACAGTTATCGTGCTTTACTGAAGGAATTATTAAGATAAATATTCAAATCAACATCATGTTCTACACAGCGGAAATGTCTCAAAACCGGAATAACTTCACTTCATAAGTATTCCCAACATAAATTAAACAATAGAGTATAAAATAAAACTCATCATTCAAACGTTTCCCCCAGTGTTACAACCTATCAGAGCACGACACTGACACGCAGACTTAACGTAACATAGCTCTAGAGCCATCCTCACCAACTCCTGAGTTGCTAACTTTAATCTGAAATCATTAAAGTAAGGGTGAGATTTCTCATAATTAACATGCATTATAAGCTTCTCAATCAACAGTATATCACAAGCATATTATTTCACCCATTTTAGCATAAATCCATATTCAACACACAGTTCCGATCATACAAGTCATTATGCACAATCAATAATCAACCAAAGAATTGTAACACTGGAAGACATCCTAACATGTTATAATTCCATGCAAACACAAATGCAGACACAATGCATGTGGTACCGACACGTGACCAAGTCACCCAACACTGATCCATCATCAACCGGATACAGCAACCATCGATTTGTCCATAAACACCGGACACGAATCCAGCTGATCCATCATCAACCGGATACAGCAATCATCGATTCGTCCATAACATCGGACACGAATCCAACTTAACCACCTATCATCATCCGGGTATCGGTTAACGGAAATACAAGTCAAATTCCACACAATAGGAATTAACTTCACCAAAACAATGCATATGCATGCACATCACCAGCATGCAACATCAAATCAGTCTATGAAATACATCAATTTATCATAACTGAACCAAAACCAAAAGAAACATGATATCATTATTTATCATACCCACATCAAACAGCATAAACATGCACTTCATCCACAAGGACCTTATACAATCAATTATCATGGATACACCATTGCATATACACCAAATATACACATAATAACAAACCGCGTAATCGGAAAGTCAACATCAAATCAACGGAATATGATCACAACATAATTCCAAATAATGCTAAAACCAATATATCACACGATCACATCTCAATCATAATGGATAGCAGGCACAACACATAAGTATCAGTTCTCATTCACCAAATCAGAATAATTTACAAACAATTCTACATCATTCTCAAAATACCAAAGTTTACAAAAATCGGGAATTCGACTCTTTTTAAAATAATTTTTATAAAATAATATTTTTCTTATTTTATAAGATAGTATTTTTAATTTAATAAATACTACCGAAAACGGCACTCAAGTCGGACTTACGGTTGGAAAGTTATGAATTTTCAAAGTTTAATATTTTTCAAAAAGTTACGTTTCTGGAAAATGTACTGGAACCCGGTTCCTACCTATACAGGAACCGGTTCCTGCGACCAATTTTGCAAGTTTTTGTACGTTCACACAGTGGAACCCGGTTCCTCCCCACTGGGAACCGGTTCCCACGACCTGCAGAGTCAAAATCTGCTATTTTGACAGCATTATTCATTCCAATCCCATCCAATTCATACCCATACGAATTATAACATTTGGGACACCAAAATGCAACCAATACACATCAATACAACATCATAAATCATGTTTCCATCATTCCTATTACTTATTCATCACATTAATGGTTCCAATTCCTATACTCTGACACAATTAGGGATAATCCCACAAACCTAGAATTCCAAAAATTGAGATTCCTAACATGCTTAATCAATTCTATTGATCTCAAAATCTATAAGGCATATTAAATAATTGAAATCACCCCTTACCTCGCAAAGATCCTTCGAATTCACGGCGTTTGGACTTTTCCTCTCTTCTCTTCTCTTCTCCAATTTCACGTACAATGACTTTCTCCCAATAACCTTCTTTTTCTTTTCCTTTTATTATTTTCCAAATAATAGAAATAAATTGGTTATTATTTAGTAGAGCCTTTTACTTCACACACCTCTAATTCAACCTTACACCCCCCGGTCTTCCTTTTTAATTTCATAATTAATTCATCCATTTAATCCAAAATATTATTAATTAAGCCTTTAATTAATTTAATAATTAAATTCCTAATTATTTAACACATGAATAAATTTGGGGTGTCACAACTCTCCCCAACTAAAAGAGTTTTCATCCTCGAAAACATACCTTAGAAGAACAGTTCGGGATACGAGTCCTTCATCTGACTCTCCAGCTCCCAAGTGACATTTCCATCTGCTGGTCCTCCCCAAGCCACTCTTACCAACGCGATCTCCTTGCCTCGCAACTGTTTCAACTTCTGATCCTCAATTCTTGCAGGTACCGCTTCCACAGTAAAATTCTCTCGTACCTGTATATCGTCTACCCGAATCTCATGAGACGGATCAGCAATGTACTTCCTTAGCTGAGATACATGAAAAACATCGTGCAAATTTGCAAGTGACGGCGGCAAAGCAATCTGATAAGAAACTTTCCCAACTCTCTTGGTAATCTGAAACGGACCAATAAAACATGGAGTCAACTTCTTTGACTTCAAAGCTCGACCAATACCAGTCATCGGAGTAACTCGCATAAAAACAGGTTCTCCTTCGCTAAACTCAAGATCTTTCCTCCTCTTATCGTGATAACTTTTCCGACGACTCTGAGAAGTCCTCATCTTCTCCTGAATCATCTTAATCTTTTCCGAAGTCTGTTGGACAATTTCCGGTCCAATCACAACACTCTCTCCAGATTCATACCAACACAACGGTGTCCGACACCTCCTACCATACAATGCCTCAAACAGAGCCATACCAATGCTCGAATGAAAACTATTGTTGTAGGTAAACTCAATCAATGGTAGATAACTATCCCAAGCTCCACCTTTCTCCAACACACAAGCTCTTAACAAATCTTCCAACGACTGAATCGTTCTCTCCGTCTGACCATCTGTCTGTGGATGATAAGCGGAACTCAAACGCAACTTAGTACCCAAAGCTTCTTGCAATCCCGTCCAGAATTTAGATGTAAACCTCGGATCTCGATCCGACACAATACTAGAAGGAATACCGTGCAAACTCACAATCTTCTCAACATACAATTCTGCCAACCTTTCCATTGGATAATCCATTCTTATCGGAATAAAGTGAGCATATTTCGTCAACCGATCAACAATAACCCAGATAGAATCACAATTCTTCGATGTCCTTGGCAAACCAGACACAAAATCCATAGAGATTCCATCCCATTTCCATTCCGGAACAAACAACGGTTCCATCAATCCTGACGGTTTCTGATGCTCAATGTTCGACTTCTGATAAACCAAACAAGCATACACAAACTCAGCAATTTCCTTTTTCATTCCCGGACACCAAAACAACTTCTTCAAATCATGGTACATTTTAGTAGCACCAGGATGAATACTCAATCCACTACGATGTCCTTCTTCCAAAATACTCTTCCTAATCTCTGCAACATCCGGAACACACACCCTATTACCAAATCTCATAACACCATTCTCATCAATCTGGAACTCGCCTCCTTGACCTTGGTTGATCAATGTCAATTTATCAACTAACCCAACATCGGACTTCTGTCCATTCCGAATTTCTTCCAAAATACCACTAGTCAGTTTCAACATACCCAATTTCACACTATTCGGAGTAGTTTCACATACCAAACTTAAATCTCTGAACTGCTCAACCAAATCTAACTCACTGACCATTAACATCGACATATGCAAGGACTTCCTACTCAAGGCATCCGCAACAACGTTTGCCTTACCAGGATGGTAATTCAAACCGAAATCATAATCCTTTAGAATTTCTAACCATCTCCTCTGCCTCATATTCAACTCTTTCTGATCAAAGAGATACCTCAGACTTTTGTGATCACTGAACACCTCAAACCGAGAACTATATAAATAATGCCTCCACAACTTCAAAACAAACACAACAGCTGCCAACTCCAAATCATGAGTCAGATAATTCCTTTCATGTACTTTCAATTGTCTCGAAGCATAAGCCACCACCTGCTTATCTTGCATCAACACACCACCTAACCCCATTAATGATGTGTCACAATACACAACAAAAGACTTAGTCGGATTTGGTAAAATCAAGATCGGAGCACTTGTCAACCTCCTCTTCAGCTCTTGA
Source organism: Vicia faba (assembly GCA_948472305.1). Taxonomy (NCBI): domain Eukaryota; kingdom Viridiplantae; phylum Streptophyta; class Magnoliopsida; order Fabales; family Fabaceae; genus Vicia; species Vicia faba. The sequence continues at coordinate 1,452,009,074 of OX451736.1, forward strand.
AATCCTTTCTCACATTCAACATCCCAATCAAACATCTGACCCTTCCTGGTCAACTTAGTCAACGGTAACGCTAATTTGGAAAATCCTTCTATAAACTTCCTGTAATAACCTGCAAGACCCAGAAAACTACGGATATCAGAAGCATTCTTAAGCACTTCCCACTGAGATACTGCTTCTACCTTCGTAGGATCCACAGCAATTCCATTCTTGGAAATTACATGGCCAAGAAAACTTACTTCACTTAACCAGAATTCACAATTGGACAACTTCGCATAAAGCTTCTTCTCTTTCAACAATTCCAACACAACTCTGAGATGTTCTGCATGCTCTTCATCGCTCTTCGAATAAATTAGAATATAATCAATGAACACCACCACAAACTTATCAAGATACGGATGAAATATCCTGTTCATATACTCCATGAAAACACCAGGTGCATTAGTAACTCCAAACGGCATAACAGAATACTCGTAATGTCCATACCTCGTTCTAAATGCAGTTTTTTGAATATCTTCCGACTTCACACGAATCTGGTGATATCCAGATCTCAGATCAATCTTACTAAATACACAAGCTCCAACTAGTTGATCCATCAAATCATCAATCCTCGGCAAAGGATACCGATTCTTGATTGTAACTTTATTCAGCTGTCTGTAATCAACACATAATCTCATTGAACCTTCTTTCTTCTTAACCAACAACACCGGAGCACCCCACGGCGAAACACTCGGACGAATAAACTTCTTCTCAAATAAATCCTCAAGTTGACTCTTCAACTTTCTCAATCTAGAAGCATACCTCTTATAGGCATCCTCGAATTCGAACTAGTTCTAGTAACAAAACCCATTAAGACTTCACCTTGCACTCTCACACCGTTCCACTTACTTCATCACGGAACACTTCATAAAAAAATTACATCCAATGGGTCACATGCCTTTATCTTGCTCTCGCCGAGATCTAAATCTCTCGTTACGCAAACCATAATGCTTCTCTTCTTACCGACTCAACTAATTTCACACACTGTAAAGCTGGCACAATAAGTACATCCCATCCAACGCGATCCCGACTACTATCAACAAGAGATTAAGGGTGATCAGTTCCTAAATTTGTCAATAGATAGTCAACAATCATGAGGTGGCATCAACCATCGTTACCAAACCACAACAGCATCTTCAATCTTACCCTTCAAGCTACTTAAACATAACCATGCTTGAAGCATCAACTGCTCGGCAATACTTACATCTTACAATCGGCGGTATGCTGAACCAACCTCTTGCACAAAACTTCAGAGAAGAAACTTCTCCCCCACTTATTTCACACGTACCTCTGCAGACAATGAAAAGGAAATAATCAAGTACCGACGGTGTTTCACACACATGTCGCATACCAAAAGGGAGTAAACACATAAACAACCTGGCCGATAGACCGACCTGCTCTGATACCACTATTGTAACACCCCTTCTAAATAACCCGAGAATATATTAATTAAATCAGAGTAACATGGAAAACAGGGATGTCACAATTCAGGATAAATATAAAAACCTCAAATCTACAGTTATCGTGCTTTACTGAAGGAATTATTAAGATAAATATTCAAATCAACATCATGTTCTACACAGCGGAAATGTCTCAAAACCGGAATAACTTCACTTCATAAGTATTCCCAACATAAATTAAACAATAGAGTATAAAATAAAACTCATCATTCAAACGTTTCCCCCAGTGTTACAACCTATCAGAGCACGACACTGACACGCGGACTTAAAGTAACATAGCTCTAGAGCCATCCTCACCAACTCCTGAGCTGCTAACTTTAATCTGAAATTATTAAAGTAAGGGTGAGATTTCTCATAATTAACATGCATTATAAGCTTCTCAATCAACAGTATATCACAAGCATATTATTTCACCCATTTTAGCATAAATCCAGATTCAACACACAGTTCCGATCATACAAGTCATTATGCACAATCAATAATCAACCAAAGAATTGTAACATTGGAAGACATCCTAACATGTTAAAATTCCATACAAACACAAATGCAGACACAATGCATGTGATACCGACACGTGACCAAGTCACCCAACACTGATCCATCATCAACCGGATACAACAACCATCGATTCGTCCATAAACACCGGACACGAATCCAGCTGATCCATCATCAACCGGATACAGCAATCATCGATTCGTCCATAACACCGGACACGAATCCAGCCTAACCACCCATCATCATCCAGGTATCGGTTAACGGCAATACAAGTCAAATTCCACACAATGGGAATTAACTTCACCAAAACAATGCATATGCATGCACATCACCAGCATGCAACATCAAATCAGTCTATGAAATACATCAATTTATCATAACTGAACCAAAACCAAAAGAAACATGATATCATTATTTATCATACCCACATCAAACAGCATAAACATGCACTTCATCCACAAGGACCTGATACAATCAATTATCATGGATACACCATTGCATATACACCAAATATGCACATAATAACAAACTGCGTAATCGGAAAGTCAACATCAAATCAACGGAATATGATCACAACATAATTCCAAATAATGCCAAAACCAATATATCACACGATAACATCTCAATCATAATAGATAGCAGGCACAACACATAAGTATCAGTTCTCATTCACCAAATCAGAACAATTTACAAACAATTCTACATCATTCTCAAAATACCAAAGTTTACAAAAATCGGGAATTCGACTCTTTTTAAAATAATTTTCATAAAATAATATTTTTCTTATTTTATAAGATAGTATTTTTAATTTAAGAAATACTGCCGAAAACGGCACTCAAATCGGACTTACGGTTGGAAAGTTATGAATTTTCAAAGTTTAATATTTTTCAAAAAGTTACGTTTTTGGAAAATATACTGGAACCCGGTTCCTACCTATACAGGAACCGGTTCCTGCGACCAATTTTGCAAGTTTTTGTACGTTCACACAGTGGAACCCGGTTCCTCCCCACTGGGAACCGGTTCCCATGACCTGCAGAGTCAAAATCTGCTATTTTGACAGCATTATTCATTTCAATCCCATCCAATTCATATCCATACGAATTATAACATTTGGGACACCAAAATGCAACCAATACACATCAATACAACATCATAAATCATGTTTCCATCATTCCTATTACTTATTCATCACATTAATGGTTCAAATTCCTATACTCTTACACAATTAGGGATAATCCCACAAACCTAGAATTCCAAAAATCGAGATTCCTAACATGCTTAATCAATTCTATTGATCTCAAAATCTATAAGGCATATTAAATAATTGAAATCACCCCTTACCTCGCGAAGATCCTTCGAATTCACGGCGTTTGGCTTTTTCCTCTCTTCTCTTCTCTTCTCCAATTTCACGTACAATGACTTTCTCCCAATAACCTTCTTTTTCTTTTCCTTTTATTATTTTTCAAATAATAGAAATAAATTGGTTATTATTTAGTAGAGCCTTTTACTTCACACACCTCTAATTCAACCTTACACCCCCCGGTCTTCCTTTTTAATTTCATAATTAATTCATCCATTTAATCCAAAATATTATTAATTAAGCCTTTAATTAATTTAATAATTAAATTCCTAATTATTTAACACATGAACAAATTTGGGGTGTCACAGCACCCCTCACGACCATGGTACTCCATAGGATCCACTCTTATTATTCTAATCAAAGGGTGTGTTCAAATATAAATCTTAAGAGCTAAAAGAAAAATGCAAAAAGGGAATGCATGCAAAAGAAAACACAGAGAAAAGAAGAAAATATTTATAAAGTTTCGCTCGACTGAGCCCCACGACCAGGTGCCTACGTATCCCTTTTAAGGAATCAGAGTTCCATAGTTCGGCTCAAAAGTTTCTATTTGTTTTGTGTTTTTTACCTTGAAAAAGGGTTTTAAAAGAAAAAGTCAAGCGGCAAAATGAAGTTTGAATTGGTTGTTGCTTTTTACCTTAAAAAGGATTTTTGTATTATTAGAGTATTTTATGCATTTTTCAAGAAAATGGTTTTAGTCTTAAGGATGCACAAGGGAAAGAAAAAAGTCTAAGGAAAACTATCATAACTCTATCCCTAATATTATCATACAATGATTGGTTCTATATTTGAGGTTTGAAAAGGAAAATCTCTACCTATGTTAGCATGCATTGATTACAAATCTAATGTTTAACATGCATCGAAAATGACACAAGTGTATCCTAAGGGAGAATGTCGGGTAAAGGCAAAACTACCGAACAAAAGAACGCTAGGTGAAGCTGAACTTACCAAACAAAAAGCACGTCGGGCGAAGGCGAACTTAACAAACGACAAAAACGTCAGGTGAAGGTGAACCTATCTAACGGAAAGAACATCAGGTGAAGGTTTAGAGAGAAGCATAAACATAGGCCGAATCAAGCAAAGACAAGCCGAAGCCAAAACAAACAAACAAAACTTGAGGAGTATCCAGTCACTCAAGTAGTACACACCTAATTGAGGTATCATGGCACAAAGATAGGATAAGAAGAGGAATACCTAACAACGACATTGTATCATTGAGGTAGGATAAAGAAAGGGGGTATCTGACCATGATATCAAATCATCAAGATAGGATAAAGGGATGCTTAGCTAAGACATTGAATCGTCGAGGCAAGCAAAATGGGGGAAATAATGGTTCTTAACCATGATATCAAATCATCAGGGCAAGAAATAAAGAGGTGTCGACTCTTAACCAAGATATCAAATAATTGAGGCAAGAGCAGAATGCAAGTGAATCGTCATAAGCGTCTAAACACCTAGCCAAGATATCAAGAATCGAGGTAGGAGATAGAGGGCAATAATGAGATCACATCAAAGCGTCAACCTTTCACAAATGAAAGTTGAAGACAAAGTGTGGGGGATCAGTTAAGATAGATTCTCCTATGATCAATTAAACCTCAAACAAGTTGTAAAGGCGATTTTCACCTTGTTTACACATTTCGGGCGACAACTTATACCTAAACCGACACCGATAAAAATCATTTTCAACAATTGAAAACGGAGACAAATACATGTTTATCGGTTCAAGTATTATCGGTTAAGAATGGTGAAAAAGTTACAAATAATGAAATTGTATCGGATGTCTTAATTCCAAGATCAAAACGGCACTCATGAGTTAATGAAATTTTATTGAATCAAAACATTTTCAATGTCGAAAAATCAAATTTATCAGCAACGATGTAAAGTTACATTAACTCATGAAATCAAGCTAAATTATCATCATTAATTCATGATTCAACATAATTTGATATAAATCGACATAAACAACATCAAAACTCATAATGGAATTTTATACCAAAATCGCATCAAAGTACCGGTTCATGAACAAATGTTTCAAGAAAAATTCAACTCATGGATTCAACATCATTTTTCAACATAAATTCATCGGTAAAGAAAATTCGACGTGCAAATTCAATTGAACATCAACAACACAAATTATGTGACGCGCAAAAATTACCGAATCCACACAATTAACATCAATTCACAAAAATTTAACCAACTCCACATTTATTAATCCTCATAGATTTCAAGAATTAAAGTATCTCAATAAAATCAAGAATCAAGTTTATCTCATGCTTTAAAAATTCAATTCAATTCATAAACTCAATCCAATTCAAAGAAACAACTAGATTCTCACTTCAATTCAGTCAATTCAAGAAATAAAATCAAGAAATGGTGGAGGATTTATCGAAAAGTGAAGAGGATATGTTGTCCGAAAGTTTCTGCGACGGAGGGAGTGGTATTCACCGAGAAAATGCATGCTATCGGAGAGGAGGAGAAGCCCACAGCTGTTCACGGTGAAATGCAGAAGAGACGGCCGGAGTTGGATTGTCGAACGGTCGTGTGCACGAAAGACGGGTGGTTTCCAGAGACGGAAGCGGAGAAACACGCTGGTGAGAAGATGCTTGTGGAATTTCGGTTGGAGAGGAAGAAGATTGATGAGTTTTGTGAATTTTGTTGTTTGAGTTCTTGATGAAGATGAAGAAAAGTTGAGAGAAAAAGAGAGAGGATTTTTATTTTTGATCTTGTGAATTGTGAAAATGAAAGTGTCCTTGTATTTAAAATTTGAAATTCAAAATATATAGTCTTGACTCCAAACTGAATTTTTGAACTTATTTTATGCACAACGCGAGATCAAACCACAAGCTCATAATAATCGATGCAAAATCTTGATGCGTAACCTGAAAGAAAGCTCTTGATGACGACATTTATGACCTGGCGCTGAAAGAACCGTCTCGATACAATAAAAATTGAGCAAGTCATGCCCTCCTGAACAACGAGAAACGCAATGTAAAAATTCATAGTGCAGAATTTTACAACTTATTTTGTGTATGGCGCGCGAACAAACCACAAGCTTGTGCCTTTCGATGTAGAATCTCGATGCGAACCCTGAAGCAAAAATGTTGACGATGAAATTTGTGACGTCGTATCGAAAGAATCACTCTGATACAATAAAAATCGAACAAGTTATGATTTTTCGATTGGCGAGAAATAGTGGACCTATTTCACCGTATTGAAAATTTCAGCTTGTTTTTGCGCGCACTTTCGGATGCGAACCATAAATCGAAGTCTTCGGAGCACAATCTGAACTTGGGCCCAGAAGCAAAGTTGAAGCTTACGAAATTTGTGATCTCACGCTTCAAGAATCATCCCGATACGATAAAAATCGAGAGAGTTATGATTTTTATATTACCGAGAAATAGACTGGTAAAAAATAGTTTTGGCATGCAATTTTCTCTGATAATTGACACTTTCGGAGATCTTTTGCAAAGAATTACCTCCTAACCTGAAACATACAGATTGAAGATAAAATCAAGACGGATTTTTCGCTCAAAGAACCACCTGAAAATAACGAACCGGGTGAAAGTTATGAATTTTTGAACATCTGAAAAATATCGATTCAACACATTATTTCCACTGTTTTTGCACTATATAGCTTCAAAGTACTCGTGCATTCGAAGATTTTCCTCAATGAATTGACTTCTGAGCTGAACAAAAAAATTGAAGTAAATAACAAGACAGTTCAAATGCTCTAAGAGGCACTCGAAGATGATTTTCCAATCAGAAGTTGTGAATTTTAAACATAAAAAAACCAGTAAATCCACTGTATAATGCATTTCGGGTATTTTGCGCTTTAGAAAATCTTTCTTACAAAATTACCCTTCGACACGAACAGATGAAATGAAGAAGACCTCAAGATGGTTCTAATGACTGAAGAATCATTCCCCAACCATTTTATGATCTCAAGTTATGAATTTTTAAGCTTGAAACGCATAATACTAATATGTCTGCACTGTCTCAAATCAAATGAAACGTCTGACTTTATGCATAATTCAAAGCGTGTTGGAATGCATAAGAGTTCGATATGATGATGACTTGACTAATTGTTGATTGAATAGATTTGAACAACATGCAGAGTACATAAAAATGTTGAAAACCCCGAGTTCTGCTTTACAATGCCGCTTAACAAAAGAGTTAATTTTCGCAGTTCTTTTCATAGAGAAAACCCTTGATCCCATGAGCATGGACCCTATGACATGTATATATGCATATGATGATGAAGCATAAGTCAATTAGGATAAAATTGAAGAGGACAAATTTTAGGATACAACAATCAACTTACCCACAAAAGTTTTCTTCAACCTCAGAACAGCTTCTCATGAAGACATATAACTCAACACCACCTATTCACCCTCCTCGCCTACGTTGCTGGCGACTGTTGTCTTCTTCCTGATATCAACCACCTCTGCAAAGGTTTTAACTCCTCTAAACTTCTGGCCACAAAATTCTTAGAGGTGTTTCTTCTCACCTCTCCAGATGTTCTTACCGAAGGAGTTCCACTATTTCTTAAAAAGCGAGGAATGTTGGTATGGATTTTCTTACCATCAATGATAACATTATCAAGCTTCACTGCAAGAATCCTTGTGTCTTCCACCCCTTGAAAACAGACAAACTCAAACCTTTTCCACAGCTTATTCCTTTTAGAAGGAATCACCACTTCTATCACCTCCCAGTGCAATCAAATAACTCAAAAACGTCAACAACTTTAACCTTATCTTGTACCTCCGAGAAGAAAATTGAAGTTGAATTGTTTTCCTCTCCCTAAGACTGCTTTCTACCCACTGGATGAATGTCTACCATATTTACCAAGTGTCTAAACACGTTTCTTTTTGCCGTTTGCCAATCTATTGCTAACCGAAGCGAAAGGAAAAGGAACGGCTGATGAAATTCAAAAGCACTACATATTACAGGAGAGTTCAAATTCACCCGAAATGTACCAAATACACAAACAATTCTGCCTGGATTTTTAAATTTGAATTCTAAAATCCATATGTTACAAAAGAATATGTGCTCATTCAAAACGCAAATAGTTCTGTTCAAATTTTGAAATGTGGTCGCACCACATATTACAAGAGTTAATATTCACTTGAAAACACACTCAAAATCCTAAATTCAAAAAACCCAAAATTCTATATGTGCATTGTCCAGATTTTGAAATCAGAACAAATAGTGTTTTTGGAAATTTAAGGTTTGAGATTAATACTAAGGTGCAATTAGCAACACCCATTTTACAATTATTAAAATGATTAAATATAATTAATGTTCTTGATCTCCTTTTATGAAAATAAAAAGAAGTATTTTATAAATGCCATTATTAAATAGAGTTAAATTAATTAGATTTTCTTCTACCCATATTAGGAGTATGTAGTAAGAAATAAAACTGATTGAAGACTTTTTTAACTAAAAAAAGAGTTGCAAATAACCTAGTTTAATATAAGCAAAATTAATTAACTACACTTATATTATTAATAGTAGTGATTAACCTTGTTCAATTTTCTTGATATAATCACAAACATAAATCCATTTCCTACATACTATTTTTTCTCCTCATTTTAATTTGTATGAGAACTTGTTTCATTTCATTGAATGTCATTTTGAAAATAGTAATATTAAGTTATGTGAATTTAATTATTTTTTGATCCATGAACAAATATGACTAATTTTGCTTATATTTGAATTTGAATCCAGAAAGAGTATTATTGCAACAGAAAAGCTTACTGTGATCAAAGTCTACACATTACATAGAGCTTCCAAATAGCAATTCATAACACTGCTAGTGTTGTATAGATGTTTTTTTCCCCTTAGAACACTTTATTAATGGGATTGTGAATTCCTCTTTCATACAAGTTTTTATTTGCAGTGTTTGAAATCATGGCGAGTTAGGCACTGAGCCGCCTCGTGGCAAAAGTTATACTTCGGAGCTTCAATAAATTCACCGTGATTCCAAACATGCACGAGCAACTTTCTTTTTGTTTTCAAAGCTTGGCTCTTTGTATTTCTAATTCTAGCTTGCCGATGGTACCCAAGTGAACTTCGTCCGGACCGTCAGCGATTCTCAATGTCCTCGCGGTTGCCCACAGATGTGATAGAACAGTGTCAGACGATACACCAGCCGCTCCATGCACCTGGATCGCCATGTCAAGTACCATTAATCCCATTTGTGGTGCAGCTACCTTAGCCATTGCGATTATGCCTCGAGCTTTTTTGTTTCCATATCGATCAAGCTGGTCTGCGGCTTCCAACACAAGTAATCTAGTCTTCTCTAGTTCGACTCGACACTGAACAACAGTTAATATAAGTTAGTGTAGATCGTCTAAAAATTGAAACGGACGAAGAGTTTTGTTTTTGATTTTTTCAAAATGCTAATACCTTGGCCAAATCTGAAATAAATGAGCCGTGTTGAGCAATCATTTTCCCAAAAGCTTTCCTACTAAGAGCTCTGTGAGCCATCAGTTGCATGCCTCGCTCAGCAGCGCCTATCAGTCTCATACAATGGTGCAGTCTTCCAGGACCTAGCCTAGCCTGCAAGATGCATGTCACTAACCAAGGAAATATATGCTTTTTCATACATCAGCGAGTAAAAAATGGTTTTTTAACTTACTTGAGCGATCTCGAATCCACGTCCTTCGCCCATTAAGATATTTGTAGCAGGCACACGAACATTCTCAAATACTATTTCTGCATGTCCATGAGGCGCGTCATCAAAGCCAAACACTGTCAAAGCTCTCTTTATGTGAACACCAGGAGTCTGAGGATCCACTAAGATCATCGATTGTTGTTTATGCCTCGGCGCATTGAAGTCGGTTTTCCCCTGTGTTCATGTTTTTTAATCACAATCTGATCTCTATCGAAATGAAATAGCATATTGACTCTTAATGCAATAACTTCCAACTAAATACTCACCATGAGTATGAGAATTTTGCATCTTGGATCCATAGCACCACTAGTCCACCATTTAGTCCCATTTATAATATATGAATCTCCTTGCCTATGAAAGGAGAAAAATTAAGAAAATAGGTAATGAAGCACTGAGACGGGCACGGACACGACACCAACATGACAGTCTGGTAATAATTTGAAAAAATGAATAAATTAAGCGTAAGCACAAGTGTCGGTTTCGTCTGTGCCGGTATCAAACAATTTATGGATAATCCCACCTTTTTATGGAACACTCAATATTGGTTGCATCAGAAGATGCAATTTGTGGTTCTGTCATAGCAAATCCAGACCTAATCTTCCCCTCAAGCAAAGGAATAAGCCACTTTAGCATCTGTTCTTTATTTCCATTGCGCAATAAAACCTGAAATGCAAGACTAACGTTACACGCCGATCGAACAAAAATGCAACAATGATAGAGAAAGTGTTAAATCTGATTAACCTTGCAAATCTATAAGGCTCGTGTCAAATCTTACCTCCATATTACCTGTGTCTGGCGCACCACAGTTAAATATTTGTGGAGCCCAAACAGAACGGCCCATGAACTCACACAAGTATCCATATTCGAGATTTGTTAAGCCAGCACCCAACAACAAGTCATTTGAATCAGTAGAAAGGTTATTAATGCTCCCATCAAATAGAATTTTTTTCGCCCTCGCAGCACTATCAACCTGCATTAAAGAAGTGTTAATATATCAAACAGATGGGAAGATCTTAAAAGCTTCCGAAATGACAAAATACAGATAAAAGATATTAGAGAAGAGAAGAATTAAGAGGCATACAGGAATCCATAAGTTCCACAAGCCTTCTTTCTTTGCTAACTCCTTCAACTTTTCCTCCGCTGGATGAATAGTCCAACGTGCTTCTGAATGAGCAAGTTTAGCGAATTCCTCTTCAAGAGGGTATACGTGTTCCTCGATGAACTTAACTATTTTGTTCCTCAGCACTATAACCTCTTGCCTAAGAGCAAACCTCCCTTCATTTGGGAGGTCCTGCGTATCATTGTGCTTCACTAACTCTTTCGCAGTTACACCTGAGTTATTAAAACGAAAAATGCCTCAAATATATATTAATGTAGTACTAATAATTTAATAATATGATTAGCTTCGAGTTAAGCAACAAAATATATGTTAGATAATGTTTGAGCCCTTAATATATTCAAACGGTATAGCTACCTGATGGAGGACGCTCCGGAAGCACAAATTTACGTTCAATAAATTCCCAAGCAGCGTCGATAAGGCCATTAGCAAGTACTTCTGTATGACGAGCACGCTCACCACCAGATGCATTGCCCTATATTTGAACAGAAAGAAGCAACATATCGTTAAGGGTATGTTTGGATTAACTTATTTGAGTTTATCTACTATCATAAACTCTAGCGAGACTAGAAGAGCTTATAGAAACAACTAACTATATGTTCATAAACTACTTGCGTCGTATTTCCATAAGCTATCTAGGATAGCTTATGAAAACAGTTTATTATTTATATAAAAAAAGTTCGTTTTTCTTTTATCTTTTACTAAAAAAGAACTTATACATACATACTTATATGACAAGTGCTTAATTAAGTTGTTTATTAAAATTTAGAGCCTAAATATTAGCTTAAAGGACAAAAGCATCTATAACAAGTTTAAATACCTTAACCCATCTATTATACACTCCGGCATAAATTGAAGCCCCGCGGAAAAAAGAAAAGGCGACATAGAACTTCCATTCAGCAACAGGCCATTTTCTTCCCTGGCATCAAAAACTCGTTTGTTAAAATTCTTTATAGGAATTTTCTTCGAAATTGATAATGTATAGTAACAGCACTTACTGCCAGAGAGCAATATTCAGCCAAAAATTCTGGTAGCGATGGAATTCCCGCTGGTAATCCAGAACGCTCCATACCTTCCTGTACTTTTACTGGCCCAACATCTTTAATATAAGACTGTCGAAGAAAAAAATGTATGATTTTACGCTGGTCATTTCAATTAACCAATAGCTTAGGTATCTATGATTCTGTTTTACGCTCACTTTAACAAGCTGACAATATAGTACATAGTACATACCATTAAGATATATGCAACATCACACATTTGGTTTCCAAGGGTAGATAGTTCCCAGTCAAGTACACCGATTACTCGATCCTGCAGCAGAAATGAAACTTACCAGGCATAAGACCTTTATTCAAACTCCAAAATGTTAATCTTATACATATATGACAACATAAATTTTGGTTTCATTTCACATGATAGTTATTTACGATACTCTAATCTTGACTATGATCGAATAGAAAAAACTACACATTAATGTCAGAACAAAGAAAAAAAGACCTAGTTTTTCAGCCAACGAAACTTTGATCAAGTACATATCAATTTACTTAATGCATCGCTTACCTCTGTGGGATGGAACACAAGATTGTCAATGCGAAAATCTCCATGAACCAAACCTGCTGTTGCTCCTGAAGAATCTTCAGAAGGGATATGATTTCGTAGCCAATCGATCAAAGCAAACATTTTCGGATTGCTTGCAGGTTTACCCTCATTGGTTGAAGACACATATTGCTGACCCCATCTCTCAATCTAAAATAAGCAAACTGTCCATTAGTATATCTATTTGCAAAAAACAAAATCTTCTTCAAGGCATAACTTTAACCGTAAATAAGCAGACACTCTCGAAGAACCTACCTGTCTTTTGCAATAATCGTTACGTCGCCCATAATTTCCAAGACCAATGGAATCCACATTAACAGAATGTAATGAAGCTAAGGTCTTGGCAGTTTCGCGATAAATTGCCCTCCTACTCCCTGCTGACAGACCCTGACACATTCATGTAACACAATTCAGCTACAATACAAAATGGTTTTGAGGTCTCCACAACTGCATCACGGTAATAATTTTGACCGCATCCGGCGCAAATAGCCGCAATATAAAGGTTTGCATTGCATGTAGCATAACCACACTGATAATTTCAGTTGAGAAAATTAAAGATGAAATATAAACAAACCATACGGGTAATTTGGGATCAAAGAATATCCGTCCTTCCAAATACTCCATAATATAAAATGCTGTTCCAATAACAGTTGGATCATTGCACAAACATAAAACTTTGGGAACTGGAACTTTGGTATTATTGCCTATAGCCTGGAGAACCTGCAAGTTGAAGGACCAACAAAAAAAGAGAGAGAGAATCATATCGAGCAAAAAGTGATTCCAAACACATAAAATTGATTTTGACATGTTTGAGTGATATCGATAAGCTATTAATTTTGTTTCAGGAATTGATTCAAACTCCATGCTAGGATCTGTAACTTTTGACTCCAGATTCTGATTTTTACACTTGAATTTATTGTTGATCTCTTTTTCATATGAATGAATTTATCCAAACATAAACATTTTACATTCAACTCAAGACTAACTAAAATCAATTTTACAGAATCAATTCTTATCACCGCAGAATCGAATCGGGACCTACACACTAGCTCTATCAATTAGATTCATTCTACAACAACTTTTTCAAATCAAATCCAAAACAAGTGATTATTCAACATATTGAAATGAAGATCCAATGAAAAAATATACAAACCAGAAACTCTCTTTCAACAGCATGAGCTGAAGCCAACAATTTCCCAGGAGGCTTTTTCCTAAGAACATATTTCTTCACAGTAGATCCATTTGAACCAACTTCCATCAAGTAAGTGGGATTAGACTGTCCATGTCCAAACTAAAACAATTCACAACAAACAAAAATCAACTACAAAATCACAATACAAAAAATCAAATTTTGATGCAAACCCAGAAGACCCAGATGGATAAAAACTACAAAAATGAATAAAAGATGAAACCTGAGAGAGATTGAAATGAGTTGGGGAAGGAGGGAAGTCGGAGACATTGGAAGAACAATAGCGGATGAGAGATTCGTGGCTGAAAGGTTGAGCAGATGCCATATCCAAATTCGATCTATCTCAGAGAGATTGATGAAGAAGAGAAGAAGAAAGGAAAGTGCAAGAGTGTGCGGTAATGTTTTGAAGCGTGGAAGTTGCAGTGATGTGATGAAGATAAACAAATATATATTGCCACGATGATCACAATGATGTCTGCGGAATTGTTTTTTTCAAAAGGTTGCTTACGTTACGTGTGATTTTAGGATTATTGTAGTAGTATTATTGCTAGGCTTAAGGTCAATTGTTCATTTTGATTCTTAATTTAAAAAATAGTTATATTGATTTTTTAATTCTTTAAAATGTTTTATTTTAATACTTTTTATCTAATTAACGATAAATTTAATGATTAATTTTTGAATTTTTTCTGTCGTTAATTAAATAAAAAGATTAAAATAAAATATTTTAAAGAGTTAAAGAATTAATATAAAACTTCTGTAAATTAAATGATCAAAATAAACTTTAATATTTATATACATAACTAAAAAAATATTTTACCTTATTACTATACTACCGCCATAAAGAATAAGGAGTTTCTCCTTTTGTATATCCTCTCAATTTCTAAGACAGACACATAAGATAAGAGGTAGTATGTCATTAATGTTTTGATTGTATAGAAGTTAAATTATGTAATTAATATAATGACTTTAAAAAAATATGTTATTAATACAATAAAAAAATTAGTATAGTAAATTTTCATTTCTGTTGAAAAAGGAAGAAATCTAAACTTATAATACTATTTGTTTGTTCCATTTAAGAATTGGAAGTGATTGGTGAGACATTGAGATGAGAATTTGGATATGTGGAGTGAATCTTCGGTAAAATGGAAAAGTAGTTCACCTGCATGGTTAACACTTCAATGTTTAAGTCAGTGAGAAAATAAAGAACAATGTGAGAGAGAATGAATTTAAATATCTAAAATAATGTGTTTTCTTTCACATATAGAGTGATCGACTAAAATTGTCCGTGTGAGGGAATGCGTGGTGTGCTGATGGTTGTTGAATTTAGTCACACAGCAATGAAGTGTTGGAAGAGCGTAATTATCTGCTCTTGGTGGAATGGGGGATCACCTACTCTTTTTATTATTTTGCTTGATGTTGCTCTTGGGCCTTTCGCTATGGGACTTGTGAACGACACAAAACAGTTGTCCTCGAGCCCTTCTTCTTATGTATCATCGACCTCCCTCTTTCTTGCGAGCTCTTTTGAATTGATTTTCTAATTAGGTTCATCTGCGACATTTCATTTGATGGTACCTGCGATACGTAGATGATCAACTATATTTATTTAAGGTAGGGTCTATATTTTCCTTTCTTCCTATTTTTGCTTTCTTTATTAGGGTTTTTGATATTCGAACTTTTGTTATTGCCAAGTTTAAATAGAGCACTTATTCTTTACCCTTGAGTGTGCACTGTGTTGTGTCTTCTTATTTGTTAGACTTGAGACTTCACACGCAAGAGGGGGGTTGAATTGTGTGATTTAGAAAATTTTACTTTTGAAAACTTTTGGCAAGTTAAATCAGAGTTTAAAAACATTTTCAAAAACTAAGCAGTGGAAAGTAAATTGCAGAAATTCAATAGTTAAGGGAAGAAGAAGAAACCAAGAGTTATACATGTTTAGTAAAAAAATGACTTAGTCTTGTCCCCAAGAATTGATCTTGAGAGTTCCTAATAATAATTGAGAGCTTTTAGTGGGAAAGACTCACAAACCCCTTTATACAAGGAAATAATGGTTGATCTTCAACCAAATATTACAAGATGATAAATATTGGCGTTGGCATCTTTTCTTCAATATATTGTTGAGAGTGAAGTGGCCAATCTTCCTTCCTAACGATGGCTTAAAGCGGTTAGTCTCCTTTCTATGAACAAGGATCTTGGAGCGGTTAGTCTTCAAGTTCCAAAATATATGAGCTTAATACCTTTGGTTTTACCAAAACAAACCAAATAACCTACAAGATTTTGAACGGGCTAATCTATAACCTATGAAGATTTTAACATCAGGCTACCTTGAAGAATTAAATCCTTACTCTAATAGCTATGTCACTTTTGGTAACGAAGCAAGAAGAAAGATTAATGGCATAGGAAAATTGGTCTATCCGGGTTTCCCCAGCCTTGATAATATGTTGATGGTAGAAGGACTGACTGCGAACTTGATCAGTATAAGTCAACTATGTGATCAAGGTCTGAATGTGAACTTTAAAATTTTTTAATGTAGTATCTCCAAGAAAGAACAATAAGTGTTAATGAAGGGTTCAAGATCCAAAGGGAATTGCTATATGTGGATTTCTCAACCCTCATCATGTATGATATCCAAGGATGACAAGAAGAAGATCATACCTGAAGAAGCCATTTAGAATTTATCAAAGCTGGAAAATGAAGAAGGAAAAATCTATGGAAACTTCCAAACAGACAAGATGTCCCACAAGATGCTTCAACATTCTACCTCATTGAAAGTTCTGGAGTTACTACTTATGATCCTCATGGAATTCACACAAGTGAAAGGATTGGGTGGTATAAATAACACCTTATGTAATAAAGGAAATGTCGCTTGTGACTTTGATATGGATTAAATATTAAGCAAAATGTTGGAACATGATGTCCAACAAATAATCAATCTTGTAGGAGAACTTACTTACTTTCTTGGTTGGAAAGAAAAATAAATAAGGTAAAGTATTTGTGTATTTTAAATGAAGTTTGAACTTGAAAAGAAAAGGGGCACGGTTTGAAATTGCTTGAATAAGAACTTATTGCTATCATTACTAAGGAAATATGCAAATGGAAACTTTCTCTCTCTTGTGATCATTACCACACGATAAATAAGGCACATTATTCCTAGTTTAATTCATTTTAAAAACACCTTTGCTTTCACACACTTGAAGAACAATATGT